>NC_051167.1:219667303-220177303 GCF_013339725.1 Rhipicephalus microplus | reverse complement strand
AAAACGAAGAAGTGGCAGTGGCGTCACCAGCAGCCTTGCACTTGTGGCGGTTCTGATGTGACATTGGTGTCTTCCCATCATCATATGCGAAGAAAGCCTTGCAGCTTTTGCTATGCACATGTTCTACTGGTGATAAGGTGTGCACGTCGACAACTTGCAGGAATTGTTTCCCAACCTGGCTTTTTTTAGCTTGCTTGGAGACGAGCTTAAGCTCACCGGCAACGAGCTTGTCTCGCAATACTGCTGCATTCATAGCGCCACGTGTAGAGGAGACAAAGTACGAACTATAGAACGCCAGTAACCAACACAATCAAAGCATCAGCGCGCTCTCCCGAGCTACGACACAACATCTAAAGCCTTCTCTTTTGTTCTCTCTCTTTTTCAGTATATGGCGACATGGGCCCCATGCTACTTACGCAGCAGTTCCTTGCATGAGGTTCCTTAAGGGTGGGCTGCTATATGCGTGTTCTCCACCCAGCCGAGTGTGGCCTAGCAATGGAGGCCATCCTTACTCTCTTATTCTTACGTGATTTTTACCACACGTGCCTCTTATTTCTGCTCACGCACGAGGAGTCATATAATCTCGCAGTGGTCACTGCAAAGCGATAGAGCCTTGATTTTCCGGATTGCGCGAATCACACGTGCCTGCACCTTCAGATGATTCATGTGTGCGCCTCGTCAAGACAGTTACGAGCTTGCGGTGTGTGGACAAGTTATATTCCCTTAATTTCCTCACTGCCCAAGTGAAAATGAATATGACGCTTTGAAGGTCATTTACGATTTACAGTTTGTCGAGAAAGATAGCCACATACAACTCGGCCTACACCTTTATAGGCGCAACGAAGGACGCGAGCAACAAATATCTTTGTTTACTTACAGATTGTATCGTATGTGTCAACCACTAATACAAAAACGGAAATCTTCATTTATCCCGCAGCCTGAAGCCCTGGCCCGGCACGTAGCTTCAAGCCCGGGCCCGGCCAAGGCCCATGGTTTAAGCATGGGCCCGGTGCAGGCCCGCACTTTCGAGCCCGAGCCCAGCCCGGGCCCGCCCGAAAACGCTTCGAACAGTTTGGCCCGGCCCGATGGCTGGCCCGGGCCCGTGCAGTGCTCTAGAGCAAATGTCGACAGACAAACGTGTGGAGGCTGGGATGGTCGCGTCGTCCGGTTGCAAAGCGAAGCAATCTCTGGCTTGATCTACATCATCATAGTAGGCAATTGCTGTGCCATTCTGGACTTGACAGCTCTCAATGCTGATGTAGGTCAGGAGTACTTCTGCCCGAACTTCAGTTAGTGCCAGAACGCCTCTCGCTATGGAAACACCTTGCCTAAGCTATAGCGTGACCATTCGCTCCGCTATCACCTCTTGATAGCACGGTCGTTCACATCACACCGACACAAGGCAGCAAGATCTTAGCGGGAGCATCACATCATCGGCTACACGTAAATGTTGCAGTTGTTCTTCAGTGGAGGCGTCGACACAAGGTTGGGCGGAAAAGGTAACGATACGTTCTAGAATGTTCATGACAGCACCGTTCTCTCGCCGAAAATCCAAAGCCAAAATCAGTTCTTTTAAACATTCCGGTAAAATCACAAAAGTGGCAACGAAGCTTGAAGCACCGATTACTAGCCGAGCGGTGCATTTACCGGTTGGCGACATTAGCTGTCCACCAGCACTCCTTATGGTCGGTCCACTTCACGGCGTCTTGACCTTCTTAAGGCGGTCAGCGAGCTCTTGCCGCATAATATAGAAGTCAGCACCAGTGCCAACCAGTGCTGTTACGATGTGTCCGTCTATAATAACGCTAAGGTTTGCATGTACAAATTCGTTGGCATTTGTACTCGAGGTTGTCGTCGTCTTCGTCATCACCTTTGTCATGTCGTCTTTTTTTAGAGGCAAGGGGGTCTGTTCGGCGTCTCCGCGATTGCCAACCTTCCCCGAAGGTCGCGGCAGTTTTCCTGGAACGGGCTCGGGGAGCGATTTTTGACGGCGTCAGCGTAACTTTGGCGATGCGGGGAAGTATGACCTCGTGCAGGTGAGGGGGACCACCAGCGACCACGTGGTGAAGAAGTTTGGTTGGTCGGAAGGCGATCAGCACCATGGTCACGAGGGTCTTCAAAATAAAAACGAAGAGGGGCGAGAAACGTTTCCAATCCAGATTTTTCGATGGCGGAAGTAGCGCGAAATGTGGCCTCGTTCGCCGCAGTGGAAACAAAGGGGGTCGTCAGTCGGTAGTGCGCCACATGTTGATCCGACGTACTGGTGGTTGCCGCACAGGTTACCGCAGCCACCAAGGCAACGTAATGAGCCGTGGCTGAAAGCGTGTTTTTTTTTCTGGGGCAGGCAGATGACGGCGGATGGCATCAGCATAGGTCAATGAACGTGGTTCAGGCGGTGGCGGAGATGGAAAGGCTTGCCGCAGTTCGTGGCGCAATATTTCTACAACAGTAGCAACTAGATGCTTGGTAGACGGAAGGCCGAAGGCCCAAGGCTCTTCCCGCAGAATTTGCCTAATCATTTGCCGTAGAGAGCTTTCGGAAACGGCAGCGTTTTGAGCAGTGGCACCTACAGGTGTTTGGTCGGGCAGGTGGTCAAAGTGGCGGCACCGTTACTGGAGCGCCCGCTTGATGACAGTCACCCCTTTGATATTGTTACGTGGAAAATAACAGTTGTCGGTCCGCAGCCACAACGCAGCTCACTGACAACGTCCACTTCTTTACTCTCAGTCTGAGGCACCTTACTTGGGTATGCCCCACTATGCCCTCTTTCAGTCAGACGAAATCACGTAACACGACCCCCGGTGGCAAAAGCGCCTACCCGGCGAGTTTACGGGGCCACAGCAGGAGCAGTGTGGTAACGCTTGAGCGTTGATACGTGGACGATGTCCCTTGACAGCAGAGCGGAAGAGGTTGATGAATTATCAGGGACAATTTCATATGTAGTGTCGGTCACTCGTCTAAGCACGCGGTATGGGCCCGTGAAACGAGAGAGAAGTTTTTCTGACAGGCCTGCATGTCGCGTAGGAGACCAAAGAAGAACAAGGGAGCCTGTTGGAAAGTGTTCGTCGCGATGCCGCTCGTCGTAACGATGCTTCTGCGAGTCTTGGGACGCCATTAACCTGCTGCGGGCAAGCTGACGAGCATGGTCAGCTCGGGTAATAGCGTCGCGTGCATATTCAGAAGTATACTGCGCAGCGGCTGGCAGGAAGGTATCCAACGGCAATGTTGGTTCGCGTCCAAACAGAAGGTAAAATGGCGAGTACCCGGCAGTGTCATGCCGGGAGGAATTGTATGCGAACGTCACGTAGGGTAGTGCAAGGTCCCAATCACGATAGTCGGCCGAGACGTATTTTGATAGGATGTCTGTCAAGGTGCGGTTTAAACGTTCTGTAAGCCCATTTGTCTGGGGGTGGTACGATGTCGTGAGCTTATGTTGGGTAGAGCAGGAACGCAGGATATCGTCAACCACTTTCGAAAGGAACGTACGGCCTCGGTCTGTCAGCAGTTGACGAGGGGCTCCATACACTAAAATGAGATCGCGTAGTAGAAAATCAGCGACGTCTGTAGCGCAGCTTGTTGGCATGGCTCGCGTAACTGCATAATGGGTCGCGTAATCCGTAGCCACCGCGACCCACTTGTTTCCGGAGGCGGATGTTGGGAAGGGACCGAGAAGGTCCAAACCAACACAGAAGAATGGCTACGATGGGATGTCGATGGGCTGAAGATATCCGGAAGGTAGTCTCGACGGCTTTTTGCGACGCTGGCAAATTTCACAAGCGTTGACATAGCCACGTACAGAACGTGAAAGGCCAGGCCAGTAGAAGCGGCGGCGCACACGGTCATATGTGCGAGAGACACCAAGGTGACCCGCGGTTGGCGCGTCATGGAGCTCGCGTAGGACTGTAGAACGCAGGTGCTTTGGTATGACCAGAAGTAGGTCGTGACCATGGGGCGATAAATTACGCCTATATAAGGTGTGGTCCTTTAAGGTAAACATGCGAACGGAAGCGTCTTGCGGTGAAGATTCGAGCTGTTGTATTAGGCGGCTGATATCCGGATCGCGACGCTGCTCGTCCCCGAGATGAAGCAGCTGGGAGATGGAAAAGACGCAGCCCACAGAATCAGTGCTCGTAGGATCGCAGTCGGCCACAGGGTAGCGTGACAGACAATCCACATCTTTGTGCAGTTTACCTGATTTGTACACTACGGTGTAAGAATACTCCTGGAGGCGGAGTGCCCAGCGGGCGAGACGACCTGTGGGATCTTTGAGGGAGGCGAGCCAGCAGAGAGCGTGGTGGTCGATAAGAACTATAAATGGTCGGCCGTATAAGTAAGGGCGAAATTTCGCGACTGCCCACACCAGCGCTAGGCATTCGCGCTCTGTGATGGAATAATTACGCTCCGAGGTGGACAGCAGCCTGCTGGCATAAGCTATCACGCGATGCTGCCCACGTTGTCGCTGAGCCAACACAGCGCCTATTCCGTAACCGCTGGCATCGGTGCGCACTTCCGTCGGTGCCGTAGGGTCGAAGTGAGCCAGCACAGGAGAAGAAGTGAGCCAAGTGGTCAGGTCGGAAAATGCTGCTGCTTGCGAGGAACCCCAGATAAACGTCTCATCCGGTTTGAGTAAATCCGTTAGGGGCCGAGCGATTTTCGCGAAGTTCTTGATGAACCGCCGAAAATAGGAGCAGAGCCCCACAAAGCTGCGGACATCTTTGGCGGTTTTCGGCACAGGAAAGTCCTTCACAGCTCGAACTTTTTCCGGGTCAGGCTGTACACCGTAAGCGTCAACAATATGTCCAAGTATTGTAATGTGACGGCGACCAAACCGGCACTTAGATGAATTCAGCTGAAGGCCGGCGAGACGGAATACATAAAGAATTTTTGACAGTCTCTCAAGGTGCGCTTCAAAAGTGGGAGCAAACACAATCACGTCATCCAGATAACAAAGACACGTAGACCACTTGAATCCATAGAGCAGGGAATCCATCGTTCGTTCAAAGGTGGCGGGGGCATTACATAAGCCGAAAGGCATGACTTTGAATTGGTAGAGGCCATCGGGTGTTACAAAAGCCGTCTTCTCTCGGTCCATGGGGTCCGCGGCAATCTGCCAATAACCAGAACGAAGATCTACGGAAGAAAAGTAGGCGGCACCATGGAGGCAAACAAGGGCGTCATCAATGCGGGGCAGAGGGTATGCGTCTTTCTAGGTGATATTGTTAAGGTGGCGATAGTCCACACGAAATCGCCGCGATCCGTCCTTCTTTTTAACTAATACCACCGGGGATGCCCAGGGACTGGAGGATGGTTCAATAATGTCCTTCGCTAGCATCTTGTTCACCTCCTTCTGAATTATGCTCCGCTCAAAAGCAGACACTCTGTAGGGACGGCAGTGAACAGGGTTGGCATAACCTGTGTGTATGCGATGCTGGACAAAGGACGTCTGCCCAAGAGGTCGGTCACCAAAATCGAAAATATCCTGGTAGGCCTCGAGAAGATGTTGTAGGGCTTCAACTTGCGGAGGTGGAAGATCAGTGGCGATCATGTCTACAATTTGACGGCTGCCCGAATGTGTTGCGAGTGATGTGCGCTGCGGTGAAGCAAGTGTGTCTAAGGCAAGCACTTCAATTTGTGAATCGAGCAACGGACACAGGTGGGCCACAGAAATGCCTTGTGGAAGCACATGATTCATGTAGCCGAAATTGACAAGAGGTAGACAAGTTTTGTTATCTGTGATGCTGAGCACCGTATAGGGCACTGCAACATTGTGCGCAAGGAGTACGTCGGTGAGAGGCGTAGCGTAATAGTCACCGTCGGGCACAGCTGGTGAGCACAGAAAATCGACGTACGTCACAGTTTTCGAGGGCAGGCGAACAAAATCGCTACATTGTAATCGGCATGTAGGTTGGTACGGGGCGGCACTGATTTGTGGTAGTTCAAGGCGGAGCACACCAGCGGAGCAATCAATCAGAGCAGAATTGGCGGCAAGAAAATTGAGGCCTAGTATGAGGTCGTGGCGACATGTTTCAAGCACGGTAAAAAGGACGACCACTTGATGACCGGCTACGGTAAGTTGAGCTGTGCACATACCGACGACAGGGACTTTTGCACCATCTGCAACTTGGACGACACTGGTCAAGAGGGGCGTAAGGACCTTCTTCATGCGACGACGAAAACGCGAACTCATAATACAGACGTGAGCGCCCGTATCTATCAAAGCTTCAACAGGTGTACCATCAACATATACTTCTAGGGTGTTCCGGTTCAAACGTAATGGCAACAGAGGATTTTTGGGTAAGGTCGACAGGGCAGGTTCACCTCCAGAAGCTGCGCAGCCTAGTTTTCCGGGGACGCGCGGCGGTTGAACGATGGCGAGGGAGAGCGGCGACGCGTGTTTGAACGAGAAGGGCGGCTTTGAGGCGGTGGCGACGTCGGGTCAGGGTGGCCGTAGTCCTCAGGGGCAGTAAATTCTGTAGACTGAGTGCGGGTTGGATAACGGTGGTTTGGTGGCTGCGGACCGACAACTGTTATTTTCCACGTAACATTTTTGTGGAAGTGCTGGGTGCTCTTCTGACAACGGAGCTACGCAGTGGACGCCTCCTTAAGTCTGCTACCATGGCTCCGGGTGAGGATACGGCTTCGCCACCTACCTCAGCAACGACAGCAACCCGGTACGTCACCCTAACGCAACCCCGTGATCCCGGTACCTTTTCTGGAGAGGACAACGTGAATGTGGACAAGTGGCTTAGCATGTACGAGCGCATCAGCAAGCAATATGGCTGGGACCCAACCGTTATGCTTGCGAATGTCATTTTCTATCTTGACAAGACCCCTCGCACCTGGTTTGAGACCCACGAGCACGAAATGACAAGCTGGGAAATGTTTAAACTACAGCTCCGCGACCTTTTCGGCAACCCGTTTGGTAACAACTTGATGCCCGAAAGCAATTGGCTGTCCGTACACAAACGTCCACTTCTTTACTCTCAGTCTGAGGCACCTTACTTGGGTATGCCCCACTATGCCCTCTTTCAGTCAGACGAAATCACGTAACAATATATTCATCCACTGTTGTCGGCAGATTTCGTACAAGGCCGGCGAAAAGCAGTTCCTTACCTTGCCGCATCAGGTGACGAACTTTGCTTGCCTCGGGCATGTCAGGGTTAGCGCGGCAAAATAGATGAGCGATATTCTCAGCGAATATGGCGACGCCTTCGTTTGGTTTTTTCACGCGGGCTGCAATAATCCGTTGTGCGAGATCCCGTGGCTTCGCACTCAGGACCATCTGGAAAAGCTTTTGGCGGAAATCATCCCATGAATCATATCATTTTTTTACTTCTCGCTGTAAACAAGTCACCAACGCCCCTGTTTCAAATTATTTCATTTTTGTAGTACTTTATTATGCCTATATTTATTATTTTGAGGGCCTGAAACAGTATTGTACCTGCCTATCTTTGGTGCCTAAAATACACTTGCTTAGTGCTAAAAATCCGGCCTGGATTGATGAGTACGTGAAGCGCGGTGGTAGCGTACTCTATTCGAACCATGTAGACAAAATATTTCAAACGTTTCTACACGTTTTTTTCATATACAGGTGGTTCAAACCGGATAAGCGATCAGGTTTGGCTGAGTACCATAAGCTCTACCTAATGCGTACGGCTTTTTGCAGCCGCTTCTCGTGCTCTAGACGCCTCCTGGTCCTCTTGAGGGTGTCGGCGTGCCGCTGAGGCTTTGCCAACCCTTACATCTTGCAGGTGCACTTGTCTGCGCTACTATGCCACTGATGCTTCGCGAGCCCTCAACTCGGGGGGGGGGGGGCGCTGCGAGCGCTCGATGGTGACAGACGCACTCCACATCGCCTCCGTAGATTTTCTGCTATTTCTGTGGACATCCACCTTGGTACCCCTGAAACTTGTGTTTATCGTCACCGCCAAGTTCTCCGCTTCGCCTAGACAACACCTTCGTCCAAGTGGGTCCAGTTTTGACAACTTGAGGGACGTTCTTCACTCCCGGCTACAACGCCGCCTCGCTAAGGGCTCTCAGCCCGGCGAGGGCGGCCGCTAACGTGGTTACGGGCTATGATCCTACCTCAAGCCAAGTGCGGTCCATAGAGATTTCATCCTCCGTAAACACTATGCCATCAGAAGACGAATACCTCGACGACATGGTGAGACTGTGGCAACGCAAGCAAGCGAATTCGAAGTCTGCGTCTCAACAACAACGAGATGCCACAGCGGGCCACCATTCCCCAGCCTTGCAAGGAACACCGGCGCGCCATCCCTCCGGTGCTGTGCCTACCTCTGCTCTGTCCTCGCAGCCAGCGAAGCAACGCAAGTGGCGTCCGTGTCAAACTCCTCGCCTCTCTCGCGACGACTACATCGTAGTAGTGAAACCTCGCGTTCCCTGCAAGCTACGCACATTCGTCCCGGCCGATCGCGCGGGCGACGCCATCCGCAGCTACCTCGGCGACCGGACTACCACGCAAATTCAAGTGTGGCCGATCTGGGAACAAAACATCTTGCTCTGTAGCACCAACATTTTGCCTATGGCATAGTGACTCCCCGGGGACTTCTAGCTGCAAGTGGGGGATCAGTAACTGCACGTTCGGGGCCACGCCAAGGCACCAGGGGATACATGCAAGGGCGTCATCAACATAAACCCTGCTGAAAGTCCGGAGAAGATAAAGTCAGAACTGCATTGGCTTCGAGGTACTATCCTCGTGGTCCGCAAACTCGGAGATTCCGCGGTGGCGGTGGTGACTTTCGAGGGCACGAAGTTACCCCGCTTCCTCTTCTACCACTGCGTGACGACGTATAACGGCGCCTACCAGAAAACGGTCCCTGTTTGCACCAAGTGCGGTACCATCGGTCATCGGCCACCTCAGTGTCCTCACACCGCTCCAACCCAGTGTGCCAAATGTGGAACCCCCGCACCTGCAGGTCTCAATGCCCACGACTGCCACCCCAAGTGCCGCCTCTGCCACGGCGCCCATGAGATTGGGACCAGTGGTTGCACGGCAAAATATCGAAAATATCGGAAACGCAAGCAGCCCTCAACATCTCCTCAAGGGACCACCTCACGTTTGTCACAGCCAGACAGCAGCACCAACCTGCATCATTCGGCTCCAACACTCCACACCGACACTCAGGCATTCCCACCACTCGAAGCACCAGCGGCGGTACCTCAGGTGAGCAGTTGGGCAAGGAATGCTGCTTCTAAGCCTCTCTCACCCCCTTCTGTCGATCCTCCTCCCGAACTTGCGGCCCTTCGCCAGCAAGTTGCGGCACTTCAAAAGCAAAATTCTCTTTTAACTAAACAACTCGAACTCCTAAATAAGTGAGTTCAACCCCAACAACAGTGTACTGCAAGGCCATCCGGTATTGCCTCCTCTGTCCAGGCGACTACGCCAGCTACGTCCAAGCTTAGTCCTCGCGCTAAGTCCACTCCCATGAAACCGCCGGTTCAAGCAGCCATCTGTATTCCAGCACTCGGAACCGGTGCCACATCTACTCCAGAAGCTCTTGAGGCTCCTGGGGCACCTCAGGTTCTCTTGCCCGCTAACCAAACTCTCCTTAGCGAAGAGCTCGCCCCGCGCGTAGAGGAACGCCTCACGCGCGTCAAAGCTTCGATTAATCACCTCCTCACCAGCTGCTCGGTCCAACGCATAGTAGTAGAGGTTACCCAGGCTAGTCAAGCCTGGGAAATCACCCAGTTTCAACCCAAGGCATCGCGCTCCCGCTCCTGCTCGGTGAGCAGTAAGGGTACAGCTCCGTGGCGTCGTCGTAAGGTGGCTACCACCACCCCGCCATCAGACAATCCGGCCCCCGTGCCCCTCCCTGCCTCTGAGGATTCCGAGCGGGACATGGAGGACAAAATATAAAACCTAAGACAGTCACGATGGCTACCAATCGTACGTCCCGTTCAAACATTGCGTCTAAATTCGAGATCATACAGAGGAACCCTGGAGGCTTCGGGAACAGGCGAAAGCATTCTCATCTTTCCCTTTTCCTCAGCTCACTTGGCTCTCAGCCGGCCGTCTTGGCGCTTCAAGAATCTGGCCCTGCTCCATCCCTTTCTGGATACTGCTCCTATGTAGGCGGCACCACCACATGCCTCCTCGTGCATAAAGCTTACACGGCGATACAGATTGACCTCGATCTGGATCTTCTTTACGACTACTGCATGATATCAGTGCTGTCTCAGCGGAGGGGCCAACTATCAATACATATCTTAAACGTGTACTGTCCCCCTCGCCTTGCGAGGGCTTCGTTTGCGCATCTCTTCCATCGGGCGCTGCGTATAGCGGCCCGACAACCACTGGTGATTGTCGGGGACTTTAATGCCCCCAGCCCTCACTGGGGTTACCACTTCGAGAAGGGCCGGGGCAGAGAGCTCATGGAGCTGATTTCCTCACTGAGCCTGACGCTTCTTACCGATCCGGCACAACCCACACGTTCCGGCATCTCGGTCACGCGAGAGACATTCCCCGACCTCTCCCTCACCTGTCACATCCGCGATGCTACATGAGAAAATTTAGGCAAAACCCTAGGCAGCGATCACTTTTTACTCCGCATTTCGTTCACACCGCGGCAGAAAATGCGCCAACGCTGGGGCCAAGTGCGTCTCACCGATTGGACTCAGTTCAGAATGCAACCATTCCCTGCCGTCCTCTCCTCGACCAAATAAGCAGCGTGGGCATCATACGCCCTCCATATGAAACAAGCGAACACTCGCACCCTTGCAACCTCTAATTTGACTCCTGCAATCGATCCACACCTCCTACATTTTTGGCACGCTCACCGCGGGCTCGTAAGGCGCTGGAAACGCAACAAACTTAATCGGAAACTTCGAGCTCGCGTTGAGGCGCTCACTGCAGAGGTGGCTGCATACTCCCCACAACTTTCCGATTCTAACTGGGCAGACACCTGTTCGAAGGCTGCAAACCAGATGAGCTCTAAGAGTGCGTGGCGACTCTTTAGAAGCTTTCTCGATCCCCCCATCACCAGGGGAGAAACACAACGCCAGCTCCAACGTGCTCTGCGTGCCTTTCAGGGCACTACGGATGAACTCGCGCAAGAACTTTGTGACCGCTACATCTGCCGCACAATTGATCCCGCAGGCCCAGCATATACGTATTCCGGCGCCCCTAACACTGACCTTGACACCCCATACACGCTTTCTGATTTATGATTTGCACTCACGAAAATGCGACAGGGCACGGCTCCTGGACACGACGGAATCACAGTATCGCTCCTGGCAAATCTTCCCGACCAAGCACACCTCTCGCTACTCCACCTTATAAATTCGATATGGGACGGCTATCCGCTTCTAAAGGAATGGACCACATCGGTTATGACATTCATACACAAATCGGCAAAAGTCCGATTGTAGTGAGGCACTGAGACCCATCTCACTTACGTCTTGCGCAGGCAAACTCATGGAAACCATGGTTCGTGAACGCCTTTCCGCCTACTTGGAGGCCAGGAGGACCTTTGCCGACACAATGTTTGGCTTTCGCCCGCATCTGTCGGCGCAGGACGTCCTGCTCCAGCTTCAACACAATATCATAGAGCCGACTACTATGCGCCATAACGATAAAGCCATGCTCGCTCTCGATCTCCGCGGGGCGTTCGACAACGTCAAACACAGCACTATACTCACTAACCTGTCTACCACAAACTGTGGGCAGAAGACTTTCAACTACATTCGCGCCTTTCTATCACATCGCACCGCCTTCATTCGCCTTAATTCCACCGAACATGGTGCGAACTTATTAGGCACGCGGGGTACACTTCAAGGGGCAGCCTGTCTCCTCTGCTTTTGAACCTGGCGATGATGAACCTCCCCTCTCTTCTAAGCGAGGTCGAGGGAATACAACACGCACTATATGCGGACGATATCACAATCTGGACCTACACCGGCTCCATAGCGCAAATCGAAGAACGCCTGCAAAAGGCTGCCCTTCTGGTGGACACCTACGCAGGTTCATGCGGCCTGAAGTGCTCTCCAGCTAAATCGGCTCTTCTTTCAGTCTCGCCGCTACCGCCGCCTCAAATTTTTCTTCCGTCCGGGCCTGTCCCGTCAGTGCAAAATATTCAGGTTCTTGGCCTTCACCTCACATCGTCCTTGGATCCAAAGGGCACAATAGCAGGCCTTAGACGCACCAGCGAACAGGTGAGCCGTATGATACGGCGAGTTTCTACCAAGCGCGGCGGCCTCCGCGGGTGTCAGTCCCTTCGATTGGCCCGCGCGTTTGTGACCAGTCGCGTCCTCTACGCCTTGCCTTACCTTCGCCTGCGTCGTCGACACGAGCACCAGCTGGACGTCCTTCTTCGTTCAGTATACAAACGCGCTCTGGACCTACCTATTGCAACTGCGAACAGCCGATTCGCGGCTCTGGGGGTACACAACACCTTTGCGGAGATGCGCGAAGCTCATCGCGTTAGTCAGATCAATCGACTGTCGCAGACGCCTTGAGGGTGCCGTCTTCTACACAGACTTGGCCTTAACACGATATCTGACCAAGACCCTCTGCAGCCGGTACCAGAGCTCTGGCGTCAAAAGCTATGGCTGGAACCTCTACCCCGTAATAGGAACCCCGACCTCTATCCTGGCCGTAGACTAGCACGCGCCGCGGCCCTTCATACGCGACACTCCGTTCGTCCTGGTGTTTTCTATGTGGACGTCTCGGGTCTCTCCCCCTCGGGTCACTTCACGGCTGCCGTGATTACAGAGGGCGAACACGTAGATGGCCTCTCCTTTCGAGCAGACGCAGTAACGCACGCTGAAGAGGTTGCCATACCTTTGGCCGCCTCTCACCCTGCCTCACGCACCATCCTGACGGACTCGCGCTCGGCCTGTTCTCAGTACCTTCAGGGTTCCATTGCCCCGCTGGCGGCTAGCCAACTACAGGCAGCCTCTTGCCGCTTTATTCCTCATTCTATTCGTATAGTCTGGACCCCAGGCCACTCGGGCCTGCCCGGCAACGAGGCGGCAAATGCCGCGGCCCGCGCTTCTCCTGTCCGGGCCGTTGCCCCTCCATGTCCCGAGACGGAATCTGGCAATACCAACCTGACGCGCTTTCGCGAAATTTTAGCTTATTACCGGGCTTCGCGCCGCCTCTACCGGACCCCGCACGCCGTTTGGAGAAAGCGGACGAACGACTGCTACGCCGCCTGCAGACGAACACCTTTATCAGCCCGGCGGTCGCCAGGCACTTTTTGCCGGAAATCAATGGTACCTGCTCGACCTGTCATGTCATCGCCGACACATATCACGTCGTAGCATCGTGCCCAGTTAATCCCGTCCCTTTCTCATCCCCTTTTCCTATCTAAACTAGAGAGGCTTGGGAGGAGCACCTGCTCGGCTGCTCTACCTTGGCTGCACAACGCTCCTTTGTGGAGCGCGGACGGGCAGCTTCCAGCTCCACTGGCGTCCGGAATAGGGTCTTGCCACTCTAGCACGCCGATGGGCCACGTCGGCACTCTCTAGTAGACTTTTTTTGCAATAATTGTTTTTTACCACTACCACCACCACCCTCAACTCCTGTTGAGCTAGCCGGCGCGGCCGTTTTCTGCAGGTTCGCGAGCCCCCAAATATGGATCCGCTGTTGTACGTTGCCGTGCGTCAGGCGGTGTTCAAGCCCTCAGCTCCGAATGCAGTGGTTTCGCCTTGTCTTCACCGTCTTCACAGGCGAAAAAAAAGAGATTGCACGCTAGTAATGAACAACACGGTAGCGCCCCTAATGGTCTTCACTCAAACCCAGAACACGTGGCGGGATTGAGCGCCTTACAATATGGCGGACCTGTTCAAAAAACGGGGCCGAATGTATAAATCTTGAGTAGTAAGGAAGCAATGGAAAGAGGAACTTCAGTAAACGCTCCCGTCACGCAATTGTTACTCCCCTGATAGACACCGCAGACAAACGCATGCCGCCCACGTTGATATTCATGGGCCTGATTACTTTTTTATGTGCCACACTGCACCAAACAACAACAGTAAAACAGTAATCAATTTAGCATCCGCCAATAATAAAAGCAGCGCTGGCTGAACAGAGAAGGCCTGCTAATACAGCTACCGCAACGTGCGTAACACGTCTAACATATAAAAAATTGAGGAAAAAAACAGGAGCGGTTCATCTGCTAAGGAGGGGCGTCAAAGCTGGCCAAACAACAAATTATGTTCAAAACAGAGCTTCAAAAAAATTGACCCTGTATCTGCATCTTAATCTAAAAATTTTTTCGAAAGACGATAGTCTTGCGTATGGATAGAGTGAACAGTTTATTTTATGTTCTGCGCAAAAAAATTGGTTAATGGTATTGTGAATGCGCTAGAGAGCGTCGAGCGTGCAGCGGAGGCAAACGAGCGCATCAAGACAGGCCACAGGTTGAGACATGAGCGCCATCTAGCAGTTTTCTTGGAAAACAAAGCGCGTGGCTCGGAGGCGAGTGTGTGCGCCCGTCTCAGAGGTGATAAGGTGTAGAACGCAAGGCGACAGGTAGGTGCCACCACCGTCTCGTCTTAGCAAAGCGTTAGAAACACTCACCTTTTCGTGTAAGCGTTGCATGGTCAGCGCAGCGTGATTAAACCCTATGGTCCATAAATTTACTTAAGTATGCCTTTTCTAGTAAACAATGCACACGCAGAATGTATAGGTGTAATTGTAGTGCCCCAGACATGCGCAATAACTGCTTATAATTGACAATTGCAGAAGTATGAACGCTAAAGCTTGAGCAACACTGCGGGGCGCTGTGGATAAGGTCGGCCGTTTCAAGTACCCGTTGCTGTTAAGAGTGGACAAACAGACAACTGTACAGACAGACAGACAGACAGACAGACAGACAGACAGACCAAATTCTTTTCGTCGAAGGTCCCCAAGAAAGATTATCGTCTCTAAAATAGAGAACGGAAGAACGTAAACGAAAAGCAAGCCCAGATGCACCTTCCTTCATTCTGCAAAACTTACTAGTGCGCTCCAACGCTGAGGTTGCAGGCTAGAATGATTAAACTGCGACAGCATGACAAATGTGGCGCTAACATATCAAGCAATCTACCTTACAAAGGGATCATTACATATCAACTGCGTGCTAGTACAATAAAAAAGTTTCACACCATTTATTCTTGAATAAATAATGGTTGCTGTATAGGTAGTTTTTTATGAGTGTTTCAAGAGAACGCACTAAAAGACTTGCACTGACGTCCGTGCTGCCACTGCTTGCAGTTCTTTCAGTGCAACTATGTTCGTGTTCGCACTACTCATATTCATGTCGTTTGATGTCGGCGAGCACATGGACGTGCAAGCCGGTGTGCTCTGTTTTGTTCGAGCGCGTGTTTCATAGATGTGCATTTCTATTTATTCGTCATGAAAGTTAGTGTATGCTCATCTTTCAAGAGCACGACGTTGTGTATTTTGCTGCTAGAATAAGCAAAGGTGACGAAACTTGTCGTCAGCTTCCCGCGAACTTGTTCGCTGGTCGGCCAAAAGACTGTGCGTGCATCAGCTTACAGGTAAGTGGGGGCGAAATGCGTGGCATTTCATGCTAGATTTATAGCTTTTACAGTGTAATTGAATACAGCTTAACATTGCGAGTGGTATTTTCATCTCCTAAATTTGTGCTTGTTCACAGCATGTGAAATGTGACGTGCTGTGAAAGAGCTCTATAATTGTTTGTTTTTTCTCCAAAGACATTTCTGAGTGCTGTTCCGCTATCATAAAACAGAAAAATATGATCTGCTCATGCTTACACGCTCTGTTCTTTGTTAGCTGAATTGAACTAAATAAAGGCCATTGTTACCACCTGCCTCCAGTCCTGCTGCCTCCGTCTGCACTGCTGTGCCAGTGTGCCTCTGCTGTTAAATGGTCCTTTCCGCAACAATATCTGTTTCAAAATAATAACGTCGGGGCGGGTTTGTACGTACCCTGACACACCAGAATTGGTTCCTCAGGGGCACTATCTTACGTGAACGGCAGGGTGCTTAGAGATTAGGCCGGACTTCTTTAGGGCTGTAGTGTATGTAGACGAGGTATGTCAACAGATAAATTTCGCATAACTTCAGTGGCATAGCCAGGCGATGGCACACGTGGCCAGTGCTCAACCCCCTCCATCGGTAACAACAAACGTTTTAGGCAGGTCTTAAAGAGCCCAATATGTCAATTGACCACAATTGCATACTCGACCTCCAATTCAGATGAACTCCCCCCCCCCTTCACCTATACCAAACAAGTTTTCCTTATGCGTCTGCGTCTCTTGCTTCACCTCCACGCTGCACGTTATATTTATTAGGCAACATCAAACGAGGAGTTTGCATGAGAAAAATAATGTGACGAAGAATGATCGAAATCTTTTACATTAATATAAAGATGCAAAACCTTCGCGAATTTCATAATTTTGAGAGACAATCATAACTGCTGTCGGTTTATGCTAGTGCAGTCGTTATTGTTCCTCATTAAGAATGTATATGCGCTGTGCAACGTTAGCAAGCCGTTCTTCTCACAATTGGACGTCAGTGCCAATGAACGAAAGTTTCATGTCTAAGAACTTCAGTACCACTGTTTGAGATTAGCTACATGCACATAATAAGCTGATTCCCACTTGCCTTTTAACCATACCTGACTGATTGTTGCTCATTAAGAATGTATATGCGCTGTGCAATGTTAGCAAGCCGTTCTGCTCACAATTTGACGTCAGTGCCAATGAACGAAAGTTTCATGTCTTAGAACTTCAGTACCACTGTTTGAGATTACCTACATGCACATAATTAGGCTGATTCCCACTTGCCTTTTAACCATACCTGACTGCTACCAAATAAAAAAAAAGATTGATGTATGATTTTTCAGGTCTGTGACGCACATTTGGTTATAGTGCAGATAATTATGTGCAGAAATATTCTAAAATAGAGAAGACAAGTAAATTTTCGTAGGACTTTTTAAACGTGTCACGACATGAAAGCGTCGCTTTGGGGGGGGGGGGGGCAAACTGTGCAGGTGTGTGTCAGCGAATAATGTAGAATATAGAGTAACTACACTGTAAAAATGTATTGAAAAGTACAAACTTCTTTACAGAAAAAAGTTTGTGGTCACACATAGAATTTCTGTTTTATGTTGTTAACAGAAATACATTTCGAAAAAACAGAGAATTTCTGTTTTTGATGTTGGCGTTCTACAGACAATCGATCACGTGACTTTTATCGCTTGAAAACAACTATGAAAATACATTTTGTTCTAAGAAAAAATGCGTAATAATAGGTGCTGCTGTCCTTGCATTTGGCGCGCTCCAGTGCACGCTTCCTCTATTAACATAGTTTCTTCTTTGCGGACGGGCCCCGCTGACGCGCTTTGTTTTCTCATCATCGGAGGTCCAGTGCCATTAAACTACGGCGCTTTCATACAGTTCCCCTATCAGGTGAGTGAGAGTTCCATTATAGATTTATGTAATTACAGAACTATATTTTGTGTACTTGAAGTGCAGTTACGTTTTTGCTTTAGAGCACGATCACGGTGATTCACGTAGCCATAAACAGCTATCAATGTTTCGAGAACAAAGGTTCTATAAAAATGTTAGTTACTATAGTGCATCGCATTCAGATGCGCTGCTGCGGTTAGCCGTGCGGTTGGTGGTGTATTTACTGGCAGGATGTATATTCCGAACAGTATTATCATTTTAAGTGTGGTGAGCGGGTCCCAATACCTGCGCAGCGTGCTTTGCTGTTACCGCGTAGAGCATAGGCTTACCATCGTGTGAGTTCAGTTGAAGTATTCAGTGCGTGAGATTGCGGCACACTGTAATTTTTGACCATTGTCACATCTGTAAGGAACCAGTTGAGGCGCGCTGATGCTAGTGCACCGCTAACGTTGCATTCAAAAATCGTGCTCACGCCATTTGGCAATGTAGGAGCCCCATTTGTGTCGATCGCGTGTGTCCTTAGCCACCTAGGAAGCGTAGTTTTTTTTTTCTTTACCGGTGTAAATGACTCGTTGTAAGGTTCTGCATTCGCTTCAGCCAGTGTCACCTGGAGTTGGCGACACGAGGTCCGTCCGCACCGCGCCAGCCGCTCTCGTTGCCTTGACGTAGGCGCATTTGAGCACGCCTGGTGCCCCTTCGTCATGAATAATGAAGGGACGCAGACGAGGTGGCGTCAGCGTCTCTGGGTGATGTCGCCGCTGTCGCTGGCGCGGAATGCACCAGGTCGCACGGACGATAGATGGTGATGTGGCTTGCAGACGCGTGCATTGGCTCCAACAGCCGACGTTGTTCAACTGAGTCCAATGTGCTTTCCTTTCGAGATTTCTACTGGAGTAACTCCGGGAATTTTCAAGTACGCCCGTATACTCCAGTCATCACGGAAGATCTAATAGAACCTTTTTTGTGGGTACTTTCTCTGAAATCAAGGGATAAGCCTTTTTGTGCTTATAGACGGCAGAGGGCGCCAAAGCGCGGAAAGGCAGAACGCGCGGCCGCTCGTTCGGCCGACCTCCGAGCAGGCCATTGCTCATGAGGCTATGGTAGCAAATCTCCAGAGAGGAAGGAGAGAAAATCTCCAAAGAGGAAGCGACGTCTAACGGCTGGATTACCGCCCACAAAAAGCGGAACGCGGATAAAACCCTTAGAGCACGAGACGTGCTCGGCTAAGAAAAATAGAGCCCACGTTGGCGCCACTAAAGCCAGCCAGCTGAGAAATGTTGCCGCAGCTTCCAGCCTACCATGCCTGCCCACATCACACTTTCGAGTGGTCGTTCACCCGAGAGGAGGGCTGGACGTGCAAACATGCATGCAGTAAAAGGTCACGAATGTCATTTTAATGGCTGCCAGGCTGCCTTCAGCGGCAGCTGAGGAAGATATCGTGTGTGCGAACGCCATGCAGAATATCTTCGTTGTGAGCACACTCTCCAAATCGAACGCAAATGTATACTGCAAAGTGCTAGAAGTAATCTTGGCAGATAAAAAGCACTCGATCAAGGCCTACATTACACCTCCACGAAATACCTGTAGAGGTGTGGTCAGAGGCATCGACACAGATGTGGCCAAATCTGCGCTCCAAAGCCTTTTTTGTCACACCGAGAAGCTCGATGGTGCTAGTTGTCAGGCGCATAAAACAGATGCCTACCGTGATCGTAATGTTCAATGGCATAAAAGTACCCAACTATGTTCACTGTGGCCCCAACATGCTACGCTGCACCCTGTACAAGAGGCAAATCTACACTCACCGTAACTGCGGCAAAATAGGCCACAGGCACGACGTCTGCCCTCGACTGACTGAAAAAAATGGCAGCATATACACGGAGTGAATGATGGAGAGTGGGGCGAAGCATTCGTCCGTCCATTCGTTCTTGCTTCCGTCCGTCCATGCGTCCATCTGTGTGACCGTCTATGCTTCCATCCGCCCATCCGTGCTTACGTCTGTTTGTGCGTCCGTCCCTGCGTTCGTCCATGCTACCGCCTCTGCGTTCATTAGTGCCTCCATCCATGCATCTGTCTGTGTGTCCGTTCGTCCATCTATTCAACACTCGAAGTACAACCATCTCGCATCTTTTCATCATATATTACCCATAAATAAGCACCGCCATCCAGCGAATTATCGAAGGACTAAACGAGAGGTGGCAAATGCACGATTTCTTACGGCTTGCCCTTCGGGTCTACTTCCCGCCTTTAACAATCTCGAGTTCATGGTATATACTAGTTCACTGTATTCATGTCACTGTGGCCCAACGCTCGCTTAGCCTTTCTAAAACAAAGGAGATTACGCCCAGCGAGTATAACGTAGCAACCTCTTTCTCTCAGATAGTCCTCAATGTACATGCCAATGGCTGCTAATAGGGATCGCGGCGTGCGCGTTAACTAAAAGCCGAATGCTCCTGTCTCTCATTCCCCATCAGCAGCCATTGGCATATACATTGAGCACTATTTTTTATTGTTCAACGACGCACAGAAGAAATGTCTCACTGGCACCGCCTTCGAGGTCAAAATTTTCTACTTGTTATGCACTACAATGGCTACATGGGACGAACGGGTGACGCTATAGGGAGCTTTCGCCCCTAAAAGTGTGTGAAAGTGCGGGACTTCGATCATCGCGAATGGACACGAATGTGTAGAGCCGAAGTGCGCACAATGCAGAGACACTCATCTCACTGGTGACCGTACCTGCAAAAACAGGTACGAAATTCTCTACGTTGTGAGAAACGACGTAGAAAAAGAAGGAAAGGTGCTCACAAGACGAAGAACGCTACGAGCAACGCCGGAGACCGGGGAATCGCCACTCCTGCCAAGACTCCAGCTGCGTCTGCTCGCAGGAACGCCGCCGCCGAACGCTCTCAGAGTTCCCGGGATGACTTCAACTCGCAATATACCTGGGCGGACAAGGTAGCCGGAACAGGTGACTTCCATGCCCCCGCGCAACCAGGTCAATTGTCACAGCAATCGCGAGATGAAATACAATGTCTAGAGCGCGAGAATGCGTCTCTTCTACAGGAATTATCTGACATTAGGTCAATCTTGCAATAAATGCAGCTGCGAGAGCACGTGTCTAGCGAACAAGCGACCACAGTCAAAGCGTCCGTCAACAGAGACGCAAAACGGAGGGAGGGCCCTGAGCCCATGAACAAGAAGACGCTTGACGTCTCAGGCATCCAAATACTGTTTGAAAAGCAAAGAAATGATATTATTGCTGAAATCACCCCTATTATGCTCGAACTGACCGAGCACACCGCGAGGCTTCAAATTTTGGAATCAGACAGGTAGCACGCACTGCTTTGTACACCCCCTTCGAATCTGTAAAATGGCTAACGCAAGTAATCTCGTCATCTGGCAATGAAATTGCACCCGCTTCTGCAAAAGGAAGACAGTATTGCAACATTTACTTAGCTCTGCTACCGAAAGGCAACAGTAATGGTCCTCAGGAAACGCTCACCGATGTCATCGCTCTTTGTCGCTATTATGCTGAAGCGTATTTCAAGGAGGGTAAGAGATGTGTAGTGACACTTGTCTCAAAGCATCTCGCCTATTTACGCCATGACATAAGGCCGGACTTCAAAATTGAACACATCATGATCGATCTCATCCCGAATGCCTAACTTAAGCAATCCGTTTTCATTTTAAACGTTACAGCTCACCAGCCGACAGAAAGGGACGTTTCATGCTCTTTTCCACAAAGCGTGTAAAATTTCAAGGATCGAATGCTCATCATCGTAAAATTGCAGGGATCGAATGCTCATCATAGCAGGGGAGTTTAACGCGCATCATCGATATTGTGGCTATACTAAGGATACCGCAAAGGGGAAAAGCCTCGCAGCGCATATCACAGCTCATGGTCTCACATTAGTCACCGATCCTTGATACCCCACCAGAATAGAGAACTCGGTCAGCAGGGATATTACACCAGACTTGACAATGGTTAGGAATGCAGAGAAACCCGCATGGACCAACTAGAGCAGAATCTTAGTAATGATAACTACATTAACAGCCTCGCGATAAGAATCTCATCACCACCGCTCAGAAAATTTCACGTGACAGACTAGGACTTTTTAAAGATATCAAAAAGCAAGACGAGAATAAATACAACTCGTTAAACGAATAGAAGACGCTGCTGCTTTCGCAAAGGAAGTGGAAATAGAAAGAGAGATAGAGCGCATTGACAGTCGTTTAGCCCACCTGCTAGAAGCTTAAAACATGCTGCACGCTCAGTGGAAAAAGCAGAAACTGAACCGACACCTACGCGAAAAATTGCAGAAATCAATTAGCAGATAGATGAGCATAGTGAAATGCTAGCTCGACAACAATTGGACGAGGTATGCATTGCCGTGCACGAGCAAATGAGGAGCGGTGCGAAGTGGAACCTCCTCAAACATATACGGGGAGATAAACAATCCAAAGGTAATCAGCAGCTTGCCATTAACAGGCTTACTCACAACCTAAAGAACTCTAGACTGACGGATACACAAATGATCGATGAGCTCGCCTCGAGATATCTTTGCACAGAACGCGCCTCACCCAATGACTACCCGCCTGCTGTGCCAGAGAACAGAACGAACCCTCTTGGTTCCCCCTTCACGTGCGCAGATGTACGAGAGCTTCTATATGAGTTCAGCTGCAGATCAGCTCCGGGTCCCGATGGGATCAGTAACAAACTCTTAAAGAATTTTACCTGACGAGGATATTGAACTTCTAACGAATAAAACATACTGGCTCTAGGAGACCGGCGAGTTTCTAACAGCATGGAGGCGGAAATTATGTAGGCCCGTGTGCTCAGATTTGGGTGCACGTTAAAGAACCCCAGGTGGTCTAAATTTCCGGAGCCCTCCACTACGGCGTCTCTCATAATCATGTAGTGGTTTTGGGACGTTAAACCCAACATATCAATCAATCAATAGTTTCTAACAGAGTGGTGCGACGCGACCCTCACACTCATCCTGAGGTCGGGCAAACCCCTGGAGCACGGTTCGCTTCGGCCGATATCTCTCACTTCATGTGCGGTGAAGGTGACCGAGCACGTTATCCTCAACGGGTAACTAAATTTGCCGACGAAATAAATCTTTTTCTATTTAGTCTAATTTGATTCAGGCCATCTATGTCAACGCAGGATGTAATGTTGTTTTTAAAACAAAAGATCTTCAGCAGGGTCTCCAGAGACACCAGAGCTGTTCGGGCACTTGACCTGGAAAAGGCACTTGGCAAGGTCAAACACTCTAACATACTTTACTTCATTCAAGAAGCGGGTCTAGGGGAACATTTTTACAACCATACGTCAGCTCATTTCTTAAGAATAGAAAAGCTACCATTCGCCTATTATCTCTCGGCTCGAAGACGTTTATTATTGGACCCAGAGGCACTGCACAAGGGGCAGTGCTAACACCATTTTTATTTAACTTATCGCTGAGAGCCCTTTCCCGCAGTCAAGCCGAGATTGAAAGTCTCAGTCACTCCTTCTACGCCGACGGCATCACCGTCTGTTGAGAGGGAAGCAGTGATGAGCAAATTGAAGAGCGATTACAAGCAGCCATTAGTGTTATTCAAGATTTTCTTCACAAGGCAAGCCTCGGCTTGTCGACTAATAAATCGAAAATGCTCCTTTACCAGCCAACAATCAGTGCAAAGAAAGAAAGTTTCCCTAATATCGTGATCACCATAAAGAACGGCTGTAATATTCCGATTGTAAAGAAAGTTTCAGTACTCGATATGTTCCTGGAAGAGGATGGCAGTAACGCCTACACGTCAGAATGCATCGCAGCCAAAGCCGATTCCAAGACAACATTAATCACGACGGTGGCCAACAAACGAGAGGGGTTATCCGAGGAGAACCTTCGTAGACTCTTTCACGCCTTCCTAATCCGCCACATCAACTTCGTCGCCCTGGCCCACGAGTGGAGCAGGAGGGATGAAGCCCGATTAGAATCAATGTTTAAAAGATAATGAAAAAGGCACTGGGTCTTCAACAGAGCACCAGTACAGAACATCTGTTGGTGCTGGGTGCCCATAACACCTTTAGAGAAATGGTAGAGGCACAACAGGTCGCCCAAGTATCAAGACTGGCTTCCATGGAGGCTGGAAGACAGTTACTAGCACATATTGGTAAACAATCTCCCATCGCCAGATAGAGGGAGTTCGCGCTCCCTATCAAAGTCAGGGAAATGGATACTATATCTCAGGTACCTAGAAACATGCACCCTCAATAGAACTACGCCAAACGCAAAGCAAGGGCCAGAGCCCTTCGTGGAACAGCATCTACGATTGAGGACAACGTCACCTTCCTGGACGCAGCGCAATACGCAGCATCCACTCAATTTGTTTCAACAGCCACGTCATTACATGGAGAGCTGCTGACATCACTTACGCTCAAAAACTCGGATGCCGACAAAGCCGAACAGGTGACAGTGGCTATCGCCATGGCCACTACGAACCGTTCTATTATTTAGACGGACATGCGCGCCGCCACTAGAGCATTTATGAAAGTCTCGGTCTGCAAAGAAGCCACTCGCGTTCCCTATGCTGCATCTTGGACAGGCGAAAAGCATATAATTTGGTTTTCCGGTCACGTGGGCAGTGATGCTAACAAAACCACCCCAAACGCCAACGAACTTGCACACTCCCAGATGCGAGGTCTCACTTACCGCGCCGGAAGTGGGCACTCGGAGGCCGAGGGAGCGCAGTAGCAAAGGGACCCTTTTCTCACTTTTAACGAGGTCTGTAAGCACTATCAGCTAGGCGTCGGATGTTTAAGCTTCCACTCCCACATTTAAACAGACCAGAGGCAATCACCCTGCGAATGTTACAAACAAATCATGTCCGTTTATTTGGTCAAAATTTATAGACGGAATAGACCCACCTTGTCCAATTTGTGGTCGTCCGAGGGGCACCCTTCAGCACATGCTGTGGCAGTGTCACGTCTTGCGCGGGGCCTCAGGGTCTCCCTCTACTGAGGAATAATGACGCCAGCTCATTACAAGCTCCGCAAAGGACCAGCAGCTTAGGGCTGTCCAGAGAGCCCGCAAAGTACTGAGAGCCTGAACCTCCCGGCACCATCATGGGTGGGACCCGTAGACGGTACCCCATGTCGGGGGCATTCCCGTCTTCTCAGGACTCAATAAAGTTCCTTGACTGACTGACTGAGCAGGTCGTGCAGACGGACGTGACAGTCGCGGCTGCACACTGAACATGCACGCGTAGGACTTTACGTAGGATTATAAAGGGCCCTCAACACCGCAACCCTAGTGTCTTGAATGGCATCGTTAGAGATTCAGTTCGATAATATAAGCATTTAAAAAAGTGACGCTATGCAGTGTCTCTGATCAGAAATTCTTCGACTCGTTCCATGCTACCGCAATTATTGTGTATCGTCATCTGCATTAACAGCATTTAGCGAAATGTTCAGTTGAACCCACATATATCGGACGAATATAATTCTTGTGTATGTCGAACAGTTGTGAAATAACACTGTATGATGTGTTGAGCTTCAATAGATTGAACATATTGTCACGACGTCAAAACAGAGGTCTTGCCGTAGAGACTGAGACACCAGAAGCAGGTCGATTTTTTTAATTAGAACGCGCAAGCGAGATTTTCTTCTTCGTTCATTTCGTAGTCCTTCGTGGCACATGCACAACTGTCATCGTCTTTCTTGGGCAAGCACGTGACGTTTGCCTCCCTCCGAAAGAAGCATCGTCCCGATGCGCAACTTAGGTGCTCTACCAGGCGTATGAAGTGGTCGTACGAAAACGGTAACCGGGAGCTAATTAACTCGATAAATATGGTTTCATACGCACGACGTGCACGACTTCGGGCAAACGCTTTTGGCGCTTAGAACTACAATTAGTGTCGGGAACAACTTCGTAGTTCACGTCGTTCAAGCGTAGCGTGACGCTGTATGGACCAAAGTACCGTCTTAGCAGTTTCTCAGACAGTCCACGTCGACTTATCGGAATCCAGACCCACACTTTGTCGCCTGGTGAGTAGCTAACAAACTTGTGTCGGTTGTCGTAGCGTTGTGCATCTTGATGCTGCTGATGACAGATGCGCACGCGCGCGAGCTGTCTGGCTTCTTCGGCACGCTGAGTGAATTCTTCGGCGTCTACATGGATGTCGATGTCGTCACACTCATGGGGCAACATGGCGTCCAATGTTGTCGTGACTTCGCGACCATAGATCAGACTGAACGGTGTCATTCCAGTGGTTTCTTATCGAGCGGTGTTATAAGCAAAGGTCACGTACGGCAATATCTCAACCCAGTTTTTATGTTCTGTGTCAACGTACATACTGATCATGTCTGTGAGGGTCCTATTGAGGCGTTCCGTCAGTCCGTTTGTCTGCGGATGGTATGCAGTTGTTCTCCGGTAAGCTGTACCGCTGAGTCTGAGAACCGACTCCAAAAGCTCTGCGGTGAAGGCAGGTCCTCTGTCTGTGATCACTGTTGTCGGAGCGCCATGCCGAAGGACGATGTTTTCGATGAAAAACTGAGCGGCTTCTGCTGCTGTGCCACGCTGCATAACTTTAGTTTCCGCATAACGGGACAGGTATTCAGTGACCACAATAATCCATCTGTTTCCTGTTGTGGAAGTTGGAAAGGAACCCAGGAAATCCATTCCAATCTGGGTGAATGGCTTTTCTGGTGCTTCGACTGGATGTAAAAGACCGGCTGGCTTGCTGGGAGGCGCTTTGCGTCTTTGGCAGTCGGTGCACGTTCGCACGTGATGGTTAACAGCAGCAGGTAACTTTGGCCAGTCGACAGGTGATCGGCATCGTGGGCACGACGGTCTTCAGAGCGGAAAGAAGCGGGACGAGAAAAGTTCCCGAAGCCGGAATGTCACTGAATGTCAAATGTCACGTGCTTGCTTAAGAAAGGCGATGACAATATGATATATTTAACACGGTGACATCCCGAAAGCCGTTAAGCGCACTGCACTACACGTGAAAGTCCGCGCAGCGTACTGAAGTCCGCGCAGCGCCCGTCTTTCATTTCTCTAGTTTTCTTCTTACCTTTATTTTTTGAACGTTTCGCGAATTCACTTAGCGTTTGCATGCCGACGAATCACTCCTCGTCATCGCCACAGTCTGAGGGAGTGTCATTCCTCACTTTGAGCTTACTAGCTTCTTTTTGACTCAGCGACCCAAATGTCTCAGCACGCTTATCGGTTCTCGCCAAGGGTCGGGATAGTTGAACATGACTTATCTCTTCGCAGTACAGCAGCGCCTTCGGAAGGACTGTAAAACCAGTTAAGCGTTGTTGGCAGACGCACCACTGAAAGCAGTGTCGTTTGAGACGGCATCGCGCCAAGCATTTTAAAACATTAGAGGCTTCGCGTAAGCGCTTTGAAGCACGCTGGATGTTCTTGCGCGCGTTTTTCCTGCGTGAAGTGAGGGTTCGTGCTTTGAAGAGGTGGTGGCCTTTGATGAATGCACGCTTCGTGGAAGGTATCGGCGCCGTGGTTTGATGCTCGATGTCAAACTTGTTGTAAGCGTTTGCTTATGTAAAGCACGCTGGCTGTTCTTGCACGTGTTTTTTCGGCGTGAGGTGAGGGTGGCTGTTTCGATGATTTGGTGGCCTTTTATGAATGCGCTCCGTAGAAGGTACCGGTGCCGTGGTTTGAGGGTCAATGTTGAATCTGGTGTAGGCGCTTTTTTGTAACAATAGGGCATCTCTATCTCGGCAACACAACAACCTGTTTTTTTTTTCATTCAGTGCTTCTTTCTTCTTGTGCATTTCATATGGGTGGTCAGTGGATCCTCGTTGAGCTGTTCGCGATTTTTCCCAATAAACTAAATCATTTATGACCATCGGGTGTTTGTTTAAGGTGCTGCTTTTGCATTCGCCAATCGGCAATTTGCTATTTTTTGCAAGTGTAGACGTTTCTGAGAGACTTACTCAGGTTTTATTCGAAGCGCAATTTCGTATATCGGATTACGTATATGTCGAACAATTTATCATCTCATTCTAGTTCAATATATTCGTGATCGACTGTGCACTAAAAGTGGCGCAAACTGTCGAAGGTGCAGACCAGCGCTTTAAAATACACAATTTAAGATTCACGTAGAGCAAGGAATTCAGTGTTAAAATAGCCTGACAATGGCTTGTTCATTTTTCAAATTCTTTCTTGCTTTGTGATTTTTGTTAAGCATGATTTTGGCATTCAAAGTGTATGATAGTACACAGTGTGAATATGCGCAAACATCCTACGCTAACAAATTGTATTTTGCCTCACGTTTCTTTATTTTATTTCATAATTGCAAATATCCGCGTACTTTAAAAGACATTTCGAGTATTAAAACTGCATTGTACTCTAATTTTCTAGCCTCACGTTCCAGGTTCGCATGGAAAATTTTGTTTTTTATAGCCATTGTAATTTTTTCTGTTCACAGAAAGATATCAGTGCAACCTATGTGGCAGTGCTACCGCAACTATCTCTCTGCTTTCCTAAAACATGTCGCTTTACACAAAAATATCAGCCACTTTCAAATCAAGTGCCAGTTTCAAAGCTGCATCATTAAATTCTGCATGATTGGCACAATATACACTCACATCAGCCCTGAACACAGGGAAATAAGAAAAGCGGAGCGAGAGATTTATGTAGCTCTAAATCTAGAACCATGCAGTTTGATCTGCGCAGTAAATATTTTTGTTATTTCATGGATCAACTTGAAAATGTGAGGAATTCGAAAATACTTGCAATTGGTTACATTTTGTCATGTTTCCGACCCTTGAAGAAGCAGCCCATACTTTGTCCATGCACGTATACTTCAGTTGAGCATTTTAGGAGTTGACAGTGTAAACCTTTAGAGAGAATTTTCGGACAAATGTATCATTGCTTTCCTAGTTTTTACAGGCAATTAAAAAACATTCGATCAATGCTCCTTTATTTATTCAAGGAGCCCACCTGTGATGATGACCTTGTAGAAATGCCAAGTTGGCCTTTCATATTTGCTAAAGGTATGCTAATTCCTCCATGTAAACGTGAGTAAGTTTTAAACCTAAATTTTCAACTAGCCGGTGCTGGTTTATTAAAAGCGAAGTCCTTCGCCGTTTGCATTGACAAAGTTCCTCTAATGCACCCATCGAGTCTGAGAGAGGCGTTCAAAGTGTTATTCCTGGCACACTATGCATGACACGTAACCTACCTTAAACAGACAAGTCTCACCTTGGAGTTCACTCAGAGGTCAGAATAAAGCTAAATCTTTGACACAGTACTTTAGCCACTAACTCCAGGTTTTCGATACCGTTTTTTTTAATTCGTTACATTGGTCACCTAAACGGCCTTCATTTATTGAGTTGACTCCGTTTGGTTAAAAGAAAAACAAAGCATTTTAGAACAAAATTACTAGCATGCCTGTTTAATTTTATGCTTCCTGTTCAAAGAATACTGGTGGCGAGAAACGCAAGTATGCTGGCTCTCAGTGCATAAACATTAGAAGCTTCAAATCCAATGTTTAGTGCTAGAAATATTAGAAGCTTCATTTTACACCAATGTGGCGATATCCTACTTAAAGTGAAGGTAAATAAAGAAACAATTCATGTACGCAGAAAGGTATACTCTTAATGAAGAGCAAGAGGGTACCTATGTAGGTACGCCGTATCTAACAATATTCTGGTACATCTGATGTGCTAAGCACAAGCCTCTTCTTTTTAGGTCAATTGCCACTCTAAATCCCGGAAGAGGCACAAACGTTGAGCGGACTTGTTGGAAACAACACAACCTGAACCCAAAAGTGGCTTCGTTGATTAGCACCCTCAAGGACTACGACTTTTGACCAACTTTTGACCTTCCGTGCCGGCCAACTCGCTCAGTTTCTCAGATTCATGCCTGCATCTGGGTCCCTTGGGATAGTGAGGGAATATGCCACAAATGTGCCAAACAGCCCCATCTGCCAGTTTTTTTTTTGTTTCATTTTGTCCGTCATGGACAAACGCTTCACCCGACATGGTACAAATCTTTCGTTCTCCAAGATCCGCATGTCTGCAAGTGCCTGAACGTTTATGGTCTACTTCAATAAACATGTTACATGGAGCATACACGCTATATAAAGGGAAAAGTGCAGATACAAAAAATAGTCCTTTCGAGATTTTCTGTTCTTGCACCATAAACATTTCAATTTTACATAACCTTTTATATGCAATATTTGGAAACTGACGTGGCTGCATGCGAATAGATATTTATTTCTAATGTTTCTTGTTACATACCAAAACAGAAAACTTATTGTATTGACAGACACTTGTATTAAAACAAGTACATTTTGAAATTACAAAAGATACCTGTACTGCAAATACAGAAGTTTAGTAACACTACAGAAATTCTCTGTTAGTCAGAACAGCAAAGTTTATTTAAAGTAACAAAGTTTTCTGTTACTTATACGAAAAAAATACGTCAAATCACAACGATCTCTGTTACTGATAAAAGATAAAATTAGTCAATTCAAAAAAACTTTCTTTTACTGAGAATAGAAAAATTATTAAAAACTAGCAAAATTTTTGCGATTAAAACAAAGTAGAAACAAAAAAGCAGACATTTTCTGTTACCCGGAACAGAAATATCTGTTCCGGGCAACAGAAAATGTAAAAATACAGAAAGCATAAAAACAGATAGCGAAATCAAACAAAAGTTTTCTGGCAGGCCAGCTGCAAGCCAGTGTGTTTTTTTTTTTCAAGAAAATTTTTAACAGTGTATGTGCACGGGCTAAATATCTATTTTAACATTAGCAGATGGTAAGTGTTATTCGCCTTCCTCAAGATCTTGCTTGAGTTGCCCATTGGTGAAGAGGCTCATAGAATTGCCACTCAGCTGTGTATTGGAAACAAGTGAACACAACTTAAGAGCAGCTTCAACTGATACCTCTATAATGCCCTTTTTTTTGCCCCGCCGCGGTGGTCTAGTGGCTAAGGTACTCGGCTGCTGACCCGCAGGTCGCGGGTTCAAATCCCGGCTGCGGCGGCTGCATTTCCGATGGAGGCGGAAATGTCGAGGCCCGTGTGCTCAGCTTTGGGTGCACGTTAAAGAACCCCAGGTGGTCAAAATTTCCGGAGCCCTCCACTACGGCGTCTCTCATAATCATATGGTGGTTTTGGGACGTTAAACCCCACAAATCAATCAATCAATCTATAATGCCCTTTTCAGGTGACGTGCGCTTTCTGTCAGAATCTTGCTATCTTGGCAGCAGATATCATGTGAAGAGCGTCCACCACATCAGCATTGATATGACTTACCAGATAAGTTTAGCCGAACCTATCATTTTTTTTCACGTTTGATTTTATTGTAAACTTCCTATAAAATGTAAACCTTCGTGTGGTGTGTGATTCATTGTTATGTATTTATTGTGGTATTTGAATTTACTTCTATTTCTTCTTGCAGAAATATGATGCTTAACGTATGCCTGTGCTGGCATTTCACTGCACTGGCTTAATGAAAACAACAGTCCTGCGCAACTTGAGTCCTTCACAATTGGATAAGGGGCCTTCTTTCTGCCATGTTGACAGAAACCGCCCTGTGCTGGGAATGCGACAATATTTTCCACGGAAGACGCAGAAAGACTTTGGTGTAGTATGCTGATCGGTTACTTTTGGCAGTGTTGTGGTGAAGTCAGCTTCTGTGTGTGCACATAGGTTACCTCAAAAAAAGAAAATAAAGCGTTTTTTGTGTTTGTCCACTTTCTTGTTACAAGCACCCAAACAGTGCTCTGCCAAAGAACTTTCGCCGCGCGTTCAGCGTCCGACAAGTATACTTGAGATAAATGTTCATTTCCACAAGGACTAACTGAAAGCATGTGCAGCTCGTCATCGGAGAGTAATTGTGAACACGCGAGAGAAACGGTCAAGATCAACCCCTGTTCTTTGTTGAGAAACTGATGGGAGTACGGTTGGTTTTCGAGGGAGTAACAGTTCAACAACGAAGGAGGAATGGGAGCAGCGATGCAATTCCTTGCTTAAAAGGGGAACGCTCATACCCACGTCGCTCTATTTTGGCTTCGAGTGTAAGGCTGACTACGATGTATACTAGCACACGTTTGTGTCGGATATGAACCTACTTTGTTGCTTTTTCTTTTTTTTGGCTTTGTTCAGTAATGTAACGAGTAATCTACCACCTGTCAGGGCATCTGTTATGCGAATTTAGGCATAAGTGTTTTAGGTTTATCGCGTATTGCTTACAAGTGTTTTCGTCCTGTTTGGCAGCGTTAAGCGAATATATAATTTGTATTATAGACTGTGCACTGCTTTATGTCATTTTGTAAGTTTTTACTTTATTTATTCACTTATATGTAAGCCTCAAACTCAGACGTTGTGAACTGTATGTTTTCCTTGCGATGCCTCAATTTTGCCGATCCATTTCTACTTGTTTTCGCACCTGTGTTCTACCGACTTCTGATGCCAAGAAAAATGGCTGGGGATATTGTCTAGTCGCTATATGGCAGGTTTTTTTTTTATTACGTCGGCATTTCCTTTTTCGTGTACCGTAAAAAATGCTTAATAACGCAGTACTCAATAATAGTAATATAACTGCCAGTTTGGAAAATAGGCATTTACATGCATTCGCAAGAAATTAGAAAAGGATTAAAATATAGGTTCAAATTACAGATCGTTAACCAGTGAAAGCTGAAACGCGCGTTTCCGGCGTTTAGCCGTGTGTAACATCCGACGGTGCACTGAAGCATTTCCAATTTATTGGTTACATGTTCATGCTTCCCATTGAGGTTAGACTTTTGCTTTGGGTTTACCATTGTGATTATGTCCCAAGCCACACATGATGTCTCGCATGATCACGGTAATAGACAAGTATATGTAATAAGCGGGTAAATGCGTTTCGCAATTGTCTAATCACAGTGGTTGTTTAGGAACCACAGGTGATCACGCATGTCACAGCCTTAGTGAAAGCGCTGATGAAAAAACTCCGGCGAAAAGCGAGCGTTTGAACGCACCCCCGTTATCAACAAGTTTACGCTGCTGTGCCCACAACGGCGCTTGTTCGGCGGGCGTCGTTGCGATGTTTGACATCTGGGGCCCTCTAAGCGGCGTCGTTCGCTGCATCCGTCCAACACCAGCGCTTTATGTCCATTCATGATTTAGCACGGCTTGAAAGGCTGCCGAATTGTCGGTACGCAGTTCCCGGTGGCACTCGGACTCCTGGTTCTCTTTTTTTTTGCCCGGACTGCACCATCGAACCGGTGAATGCTAGGCCTCTGATGTTTCCAGTGTCGGAGCTCTTTTAGAGTTGTTCGTGGCTTACTCATGTGGAATTTTCAGTAGAAATGGATGCGCGTCTGTTCGACGCCATGACTGCGATGCGTGCATGATGTCACTCACAACGCAGACAATGGTCCGCATGACAATAGCCCGTCTTACTGACGCTAAGAACGACGTAACTGATAGCAGAGTCAATGAAAGACACTCGTGACACCTACGCCGAACGGTTTTTCTTTGCTCGTAGCCATATACAGCTTGCGTTGTAAAAGTTTGACGGCCTTTTTTAACCTCTGGTTTGTGCTCATATATCAAGGTTACGTGATAGGAGCGCCAGGAATAATGTACGCATTTACGGCGAATCTGGTCTCCTGTGATCACAAAGCAGTAGGAAGATTACGGATGGTTTTTCGTTGCTCGTAGCTATATACTGCTTGCACTGTAAAAGTTTAATGGCGTTTCTTAATCTCTCATTTGTTCTCATATATCAAGGTTGCACAATAGGAGCGCCAATTACAATCTAGACATTTACCGCAAATCTAGTCTCTTGTGATCAGATAGCAGTAGGGAGAAGCACAAGCTAAAGTTTCTACGCTAATTTTTCCCATATACTTCGTGTAATCAATGCTGTGAAAATTAATAGCAACCAAACGGTTATTGATGCATTTCAAGAAAACCTTACTGCAAACACTGGTGATGAGAAAACTTGCCCTATGAACAGCACCTGTACGAGCGAGCAAACGCATTGTGATGAGGAGGGAAAAGCTTTGCAAAACGTCCCTTCCTAAATCGTTTTGATAATGGTGAGGCGGGTTCACTGATGATATGTTCCGCATCACGAATAATTGCAGTATTCTGTAAATATGTTCAGCGTCAGACGTTTTGGTGAATACGGACAAAAATATATCGTATAGACAAACACATTACTTTCCAACAATACACTGGTATGATTTATACCAGCAGCATCTGTAACAAGCTTTTCAATAAGCATTTTTTTCCTAAAAATGCTTTTTTTGTCTAGGCCTAACAAGAAGAAGAATTGGCCCTGGGAATCCCGGCAGTACGTATTTTCCTCTTTCTAAACCATTAGTTGCAAACTAAGCCTGCATACCCACAAATAGATGTCTCGAGAAAAAATGCAAGAAAACGCTGATCGTTCTTATTCTTCCTGCTCAGTTTATTTTAGAGAAAAAGTGAAGAAAATTTTGTTATGGGCGTAACCTAATTAGTAAAAATTACGAATAGTTCATTACTGTCAATAAAGATGTTATTCACGGTACAATCTTCATAAAATCTTGAAACATCTGTTGACTCGTCTTACCATATTGTGAATGTAATCTCTGGATGTTTGAAGTTCTGGTATCTTGATCAAACTTGTAGTCTAAATGACACTAACTGCTTGGAAGAGCTAATCTATAACTATTGTTCACCTAAGATGCAAATTCTTTCATTCATGGCTTTTACTTTTGAATATGACTTGCATTGTCTGGCACGTGGCTTGCTTACCTACAATATTAAACCAGATTTCCAATATGCAGCAGTCCATCAGTAATAACCTACAAGGAATTCACGTCGATTCAGTCACGTTGGCTGCAGTTAGCTTAAGTGCACGTATATCAAACCGTTTTTAGCCCTATCATGCACATCGCTTTCAGCCTGACCAATTTTGCAGCACATGCTTCAGTGGAACGTCCTCTAGCGTTCTAAATGTGGCGAATGTCCACTTCGCAGCATATAGTGCACTCAAAGAAAACTAATTCTTATCCCGCTTCGATAGTGTTTGCCCTTTAGTCAGAGGGAGCAGCCACAGGGACAACTGGTACGCCTCACACTTTGTTGATTCTTTTTTTTTCAAGTGTATATAAGAAACTAGCTACGAATTCCAGAAATGCTTATGTGGAATAGAAGAACAGCGTAATGCTATGTAGAAGAAGAAGACATTTATACGTTACCAATAGGTAAAGAAATTTGTAATGAGGAACATTTTGCCTTTGCCAAAATATGTTTGGAGTTCTTTCATTACGATACATTATTGAATTATGATATTCTTTGCAGCAAGTAGTTGGAATAATTACTTATACTTACCAATTACCATTTTATTATGAACAGATATATATACTCGTACAGCCGAATGGAAGCTCTTTTGAAATGGTGGTGCAACGCATACGTGGTTCCTCAACGAAATTCGTTACCTTTTATTGAATTGTTTTGTAGATCGCAGAAGTAACAAATTGATAGCTTTGCTAGCCCGTCCATGATGTCACAGCTATGCGCCAACGCTTCTTAAGCGTGAAAGATAAGGTAAGCATAACACGTAGCTTGATATTGTTAATATAATATTTCACACAACTTGTGCCGCTTTCCTAGTTTGGACTACTTGTCAGCTGACGCAAATTAGGAAGCAAAATGAATTAACGGTAGAATTTTATATTTCGCTGAATATTTTACAGGAAGTATACTACGACAACCAGGTAACTATTCATTTGTGTCTTACATGGTTTTTCACACGCGAGCTAACAAAATGGCTGAATATATTTGGCATAAAATTCATGCTTGAGGTAACATTCTGAGATTCTTCGTGTTATTACGCTAGTATTTTTTGTTTTGAGTTCCTCAGTGGTGTGTAGCATTTTTATGTGGGTATTTTATTCTTCTTTTTTTGCGATTGCGGACAGGAATATAGCTAGCAACAAGTTTGTAAAATCCGGAAAATGACTGCCTAAAAAAGATTGACGATGCATGACACTATAGTGTGCCAAAGCGTACACAAAGTGAAAGCTTCTTCACCTACCGAACATTGAATTTCTTTTGAGAATGTTTTTTCTACAAACTACTTCGTTCTGTACCTACACTACGGCTTGTCATGCAATGACACGTCGGTAGCATTTACCTATTCAAAAATTTATGTGCAACTGGTTTTTTTTCACCTCTCTAGTTAGATTGAGCATCATCCTTTTTTTGGATAGTGACTTATAGCATAAACCACACATAAATGCACGTTAAGGGCACAATGCTTTTTCTAGATCATAAGGTTAGACAATTTCGCTAAAAAATTTCATCTTTGCACTTTCATATTATTGTTAGTAGCTTGAGCCAGTATATTCGGCTGGCATATTGAAATGTAGGTACCACAAGCATCATGGGAAGATTAATTACTTACTTTGTATACCTAATTCACTCATGCGAAAATGCAACAATAAATATTAGGTGTCTTTTTTCCAACAACCGAAATGATATTCTATAAAATCCACAGCACCATAAATGTTGCTCCATAAACCTCACTAATTGCTGCGTTTCGAAACTATGTAAAGTCAGTGTATTGTCCACATTATGAGGAGAGGTTGATCAAGCACGTGCTACAGTTGCTATGGAAAAAATAATTTACGCCAAGGACAAACATTGCAAAATAGACACCCAACAGTAAACAGTTTCGGGTGATAGCAGCCAGCGCAGTTATGAGTAGTCAAGAAGCTCAACTCTGGGGAAGTGAGTTTAGCAAAAAGAGGGATGAGCCATTGTGAATGCGCAATGCCCTCACATGAACGCTTTAGCTCAAACACTGCTACCTTTCGGACTGGTTTCTAGCTGCCTAAAAGATCACAAACCACAAGTATGGTACAATGTTTACTCTAAACAATGAGCCAAGTGAAGAAAACTTCAGTCCTAGAATTTCTGTTCAGTTTGTTCATATCTTCAAAAATTCAATGTTCAACTTTAATGGTGTATGTAGCGATGTGGTATTATCAAAGGTTTTGTTTACAACATTCAAACGAAACTGTGTATCGAGAGATTCATTAGAGTTACTTAAATTAACTAGCATTGGTGATTTGGCAGCTACAATGCTCTTAACACTGCCTGGCTGTTGTATTATATTGAAAAAGCTGTAACCGTTCCACATGAACACATGAAATTATTAAATTCACACGAACAGCCGTATGGCTGTTCCTGGGAATTTAATAATTTCTTACGTTAGACCCAGTAGGGAAGTAATAACAGTGCTCTGAAAACTTTCCAACTAGCAGATACCCTGCGATTTTGCCACCAAGTCCTTGTATCAGATGGAATAAGACCTTCTTATTGTTCGCTCATGTCTTCTTGACCAGTCCTGTGTGTTTCACCACTGATACGCAGTTTGATATAACTAAGTATTATGACCTCGTTTGCACCTTAACGTAGTAACTACCGCCGCTGCTCTGGCAGTGACACTGTGGCTGCATGAATATTCACTATTTTATGCTCTTAGATTATGCTTTTACGCAATAGCTGCGTACGTCGTACGTCGAATATGAGTTTTCAAGTCCACGTATTTACCCACACAATGACAGCTACACATACGCTTGAGCCAATAGACTCGCACTACAGCCTAGCATCACAAGCGTGATGGACCATGATCCGGCATTCAGTGAACGTGGGTGGGTGCACGAGCGGGGCTACTTTATTGCAATAGTAAATATATGTTCACTTTCAGGCAATTTCTCGCCATCGCCTCATACATATATATATATATATATATATATATATATATATATATATATATATATATATATATATATATATATATATATATATATATATATATATATATATATATATAAATAAATAAATAAATAAATATATATATATATATACATATATATATATATATATATACATATATATATATATATATATATATATATATATATATATATATATATATATATATATATATATATATATATATATATATATATATATATAATGCAAGGGGGTTTAATAGCCACGACAGGTAATAGGTAGACAACCGGTACGGAAACAAATGCTCGGGCAGTCCAGCGTCTACAGATCGTGCACCCGCTCATGCTTCGCACTCAGTGATGGTCCCACTAGTCATTGCCTTGCGAATTCCCCTTTACAATGCCCCGGCGACAAAGACGAGCCATCCTGGCGACTCAAGGTGACGAGAGAACAGGAGAACGTAACAGGGCTTGAGGCGACTGACGTGTACGGTCTCACGACCAAGGTGGCGCTTGTCTGTGGACGGCTTGAGCGATTCAATCACATAGGTGACAGACGAAGGGTGCTGTATGACGAGGTAAGGGCCCGTTCTTCAGTGCAAACTTGGGAGTCAGTACAGGAGAGTGGAAAGGCAGTCGGAACCACACGAGAGAACCGACGGAGAAGGTATTCTGAACAAGATCATGGTCGTGGCGATCTTTTTGGAGGGCTTGGTTATCGGCTGTGAAGGACCGTGCAAACGGACGACACTCTTTGGCATGTTCGACCATTTCAGAAACTGGGCTGAACTCGGAGGCATCAAGATTGTATGTCAGATTTGTGTCGAGTGTGTTGCATGGGTCACGACCATATAAAAGAAAAATTTGAGAAAAGCCTGTCGTTGATTGAATCCCGTATTGTAGGCGTACGTCACGAAAGAAAGAACAACGTCCCAGTTGGAGTTGTCGGAATCATTATACATAGCATGTCTCTGAGGGTCCTGTTGAAACGTTCCGTTAGGGTGTTCGTCTGAGGGTGGTAGGCTGTTGATTTGCGGTGTACCGTACGGCGTGATTGTAGGAGCTGCTGCAGAACTTCGGATAAAAATACGTGATCTCTGTCACTTAGGAGCTCCCGTGGTGCACCATGACGAAGAACAAACTGGTGCAAGATGAAGATAAATGAATATATATATATATATATATATATATATATATATATATATATATATATATATATATATATATATATATATATATTGTAATGAATCAGAATAACGGACGCTCTGCTCTTACTGAAGAAGACCATGATGATCAGTGGCTATAGAAGTAGCTCGCGCACGCCGCTCGCCGGTAGCCAGACCTGCCTCATAAAGCACCTTTCGCCAAGCTGCGTCTGAACCTTTCTTGACGTACAACACCTCTATTTTAAGTGGTGGAGGAGCCGGGGTTCCCATAAACCTGGAACTTTGCAATTGGACGCTGACCTCAACGTTCACCATGACTGCTCCTGGCCCTTATCAAGCTGACCCACCGACGACAGTCTTCTGTACTGGCGTCCTTCCACAACGCGACCCACCGTTTTTTCGCGGCAACGACGAACGAGACGTCGAAGTCTGGCTCGTCGAGTACGAAATCGTAAGCGCTTCCAACAAATAGAACGCCTGCGACCAGCTCAGGAACGTGCGCTTTTACCTCGCTGATGTGGCCAGCCTCTGGTTCAAGAACCACGAAGGCGAAACCACCAACGCTCTTACATGTCGTTTCATTCGCCTGTTGTTGGAGCCAAACTGAAAAAGACCAAGAATAGGGTTTATCAGTTGTCTTGGCGATAATTTGATCATAAATGTTTAAAACAACCCATGTGCTTCTAATTAACTGCGGCATAACCTCCTCCAAGCATTGGTAACAGTAGTAGGGGGAATTAAATCACATCAAGAAGTTTTTATTAAACCAATAATTAAAAAGCATGCCGGCTAGTATGCATCTCCCTCGAACTGGAAAATTTTTATATATCCGGCACTACTCTATCATGGAATTTATTGCGACAATATTCCATTTCGTAGATTCTCTGTCACTAAGACCATCGCGTGCCACTTCACAGGCAGCTAAAGTGAATAACTTCCAATAATCTAATCTGACACTCTTTTCCAGGCGAACCTCGTCGAGGCCCAAGTAAATATTCATTTCAATTTTTGAACTATTTGTAACTCTGTTTATTACTGAAAGAGCAATATGCAAAGCCATATGATTTGAGTATGTGTAACCATTCCATGATCTGCAACGGCTGTAAATAGCTTGTAGTTGGATGTAGTAACGGAATTCTACCAAGGTATGAGTCCTACAAAGCAGCGAAGTTCAGCTAAGTCATTCTGACTCGCTCATTCTTCTATGACATTTAGCTTGCGCTAGTAAGCTAATTCCTGCAATTCCTGCCTGTTTGCACGTTGATAATATAAAATTCCTTGGCGCAATTGAATAAAAAACAACACAACTAAGCATTCCCTTGAAACCAGTGTACCCTGCATACACTGAATGTCTGTTTGCTAAAACTTCCCGTGGTTATTCCGCAAGAAACTTACACCACCGTGGCACCAGGTGGACTACCATTATCCTAATATCGGCTCTTTCAACCCCTGCACTAACCACTGGACTTCCACACACACAAAAAAAACATGCAGACAATAAAAAAGTTTGATATTATTTTTTATTTCGCTGTTTTCCTTCATGTGGAAGGAGACATGAAGGAAATAAACGTTGCAGAAGATAAAGTTTCTGCTTCACCTTCAGGGCAAGAGTTTTTAAAGTAGGTCGTCTCACGAACAGTAGGCGCTTTGTAAGAGCCCCTTTTTACGTATTTTTAACCGAAAGTTCAACTCGTATTCAATCAGCGATGGCTGAAACGAATGCCAAAATGGCAACTGCATCAACCAATTATGAAGCTAAGGTGCGAAGCATCATTCTTCTGGAAAGCGAGCAACTGTATCATTCAATTAGGCGGGAAAAAACGAAGTGATATCATAACTGATTCTGAAGCAATCTACAAGCAGTTTAGGACAACAGCTCATCGGCTACTTTTTTCGCAACACGAAGACTGGCATTCAGTTGGAGTTGTCAGTCATCATAACAATGACGAACAAAATTTTTCAGTAGAAAAAAAGGAAGATAGGTGACAATATAAGAAGAAATCCACAGACAAAACATATACTATTGATTGTTCCCACCAAGGATTTCAGGCAATGATCAGCCTTTACAAACTGACAACTCACTTGTGCAATGCCATGTGCACGCAAAAACAGTCACTGTTAAGTTTCACACCTTATAGTGCATGCAATTTACCTTTACTCTGCTGAGGCTCTCTGCATGTGTAATCTGCCACGTTTCTAGTTTGAAACACGTATCACTAGCAATGACTTTGGAAATAAAATAGCTTGTAATATTTTATGCCTGACTCCTTATCTTGCAGAAAAAAGGGTCCGATTTTCAGACCCTCTTCCGTCACTGCATCGCGAATTATCTGAGAGTGAGTATTAGGATGTAAGAGCACCCTCCAAAAGGCTACTTTTTGTTCGCATCTCTAATTTCGTTGAAAGATAATGCATGAACATTACAAATGAACATAACTTCATTAGGGTGTACTGATGTTTATGTTGTCAATTTTCCACTGTTTTAAAAAATATACGCGTTAATACGTGCATGTGACTCCTGCTCTACGCAGTTATGAAAAGAGTGTGAATATTTTGACCATTCAAAACTTTTTCCAGTTTTCAATTACTTTTTACCTTATTACGCGAAACTATATAGGAAGACACAACTATTTTTAGCCAAAGTTTAAATGTATGCCGTCACACGCGATGACAACGCGATCAAAGGCATGTTGCTAACTGTTGCCACCTGAATTGAGTCACACTTTTTTGAGTAATTATTATTTGCCTAATTAGGCCACCTTTATGAACACAATATAAACAACGACAATGGGCCAGAATTTCCAACAAGAAGGTTGTTCATAAGCTTGCAAAACGTCTGCTTTATACACTTTGAAGCTCTGTATGTGTTAAATTTTAGTATTTTTTGCTAACTTCATATACCCGCAAAATGAAAAAAATACAGCGTTACAGAGCCGCTTGCGCGCCAGTGCGCACGATGGTTCGACTGCTACTTAACATTCAGCGTATGAACGATCACAGAATTCGTTCTATTGTGCTGTCTCAACGGGACCGCAATACTGGTGGTGGCTTTGCAAGAAACACATTTTGATATCGGCCACAAAAGCCATAACCGCTATGACTACTTAAGGTCTTGAACTGCTTTGAAGGAGGCGTATACTTCGTGCGCGGAACGTTAGGAAGCATGAGAATTAGAGAGCACGTAGGCGGACCGGTATATTTGTCACATGGTACTTTTTTTATATATAGCGCACATAATCCGCCTAATCGAACGTTTTGCAAACCGACCAAAACCTTTCTCACTGAATTATTTTACCCATGTTAGTTCGTTGAAAAATTAGTTAATAAAGAAGCATGAATTAACAAATAACCAGAAAAAAATAGTCTGACTCACTCCAGGCTATACACTCAGGAAGAAGCATTTGGTCACGTCATCATTGCGTGTGTGAGCCTGTTTTTAAAATCTCACAAAAATAGCTAGAGAACCTTGTATACAGCGACAGAAATAAGTGGGTGAAGGCGTCTTTTGTTAGCAAAATAAGCAGCCCTGCTGCGCTACTTGCCAAATAAATTATTTATTCGGCGGACCCACTGTTTGTTTTACGCAAGCTTTATACAGATGTGCTTACTTTTTAGCCTCCAAATATTTGTGACAGCATTTCAGTGAGCTCAGTTAAAACAATGGCATACTGCACGTGCATGCCGCTTCGTTTAGTTCCCATTTTTTTGACGGGCGAAGTGCCTTAGGGGCTTAGCGTGTCGGCGTGGATCGTCCGTCGTCTGCTGCTGCTGTCGTGATGGTCGGTGTGCTTGAATACAGGAGAAAGGCCTCCTCTTTACTGGAGAGAGTTCGCTCTCTCTTATCACCAGCTCAGCGCTCGCCGCGTGGCGACAGGGAGTTTACGACACGCTCTGATTGTGGAAACGCTCCCTTGCCTGCGAGAAGCAACACACTGCACAACCGTTCACTGGCCGCCTGTACATATATGCACTGGATCTTGGCCTGCAACACATTGTTAGTGGGATGTCATTATTTTGGCAATGAATGGGCCTAATTTTAATTTTAGATGCCAAGTACGCTTTCAGTGCCATATTTCGGCACTATATACTAGAACACCAGGTGCTTTGACGTGACCAGCTATTGATAATTTTGATAATAATTTGGAGACAAGATGTTTAACAGATCAAATAGCCAAGACCACCACGGGCCAGCCAGAGTTATAACCAAATCACATAAAATTACGAAACCTGGCAACGCTGCTTTAGCCAACATAATGTGAACTCGAGATATAATGGGCTACAGAGTTTGTATTTTTGCGTGGAGTGGGATGCTGACAAAAACAGGAGAGTTCAGAATGGACTCAGACAAGTGTGTACTCGCAACTGAACAGTTTAATTAAAATAATCCATGAGCCTTAAACCATCAAAAAACAAAACAAACGTAAAAATGTATCAACCAAAAAGTCATTGATTTGAATAGAAAAGCTCACATACCGTGTCACCTAGCAAGACATTTGCTTAGAAGATATGCGAACGTTTTGTCCCACAGAGACACGAATAAATCACCGATGCATGCATCACTAATTTGTTTATTTTGAAATCCTTTCAATGCTACTGAGTTGAAGTAGTCCCTTCAACTGCTCCACCATTAGATAAACCTGCGTCTATAGCTTCCGCTTAAAAGGTTCTGCCTTGCTAAAGCATTGCACTTATTGTCTTCTTCTTGTTTGTTTGCGGTGACGTCTTTTTAAATGTATCGGGTGTCATCTGAGGAGGTCATAAAATGACACGACAAATTATGAGCCATTTTTCTGCAAACAAAAACCACAAGTGTGAGGGAAAGTGTTAGCTTCTCTCGGAAAAATATTGTTATCTGCAGAAGCCTGCCTTTTCATCGCAATGATAATTGAGTATTAGTGTTCTGTGGCTTTTATTATACTATAGGATAATTTAGAGATATACCAATCATTTCTAGCGGTTTGTGCGAGAAAGTGTCATTTTTTATGCCTGTAGTCCTTCTTCAGTGTCAAATATTTATTTTAATACATAATAACACGTCATAGCTATCATGCGTCTCAAAACCGAGCACGTCCGGCTGCAAAGCAACTCGTACTATAGAGTAGGATTTAATTCAGATTTTCATACAAGTTACCAAACGGAGGCTTTTTCAGCGTGCGAAGATATCTTTCAGCCCTAGAACTTTTAGCAATGGACCTGAATATAAATGCTACCACCGCATAATGGGAAGAACCCGGGTACTGTGAATTCTAAACAATCACGACGGCAAGAATAACTTACGAACTGACGAAGGTGGATCGCACTACCACAAACTAAATTTTGCATGTATAAGTAGTCGGTCAAGAGGCAGGAATGAAAGCTCTTCACACGATTCAGGCAAAATTGTGCAAGTGCATAGGCTATTACAATGAAAGATATTTTTTTCTTTATGCAGTATTCGCAGTTATACGCAAACCCACATCGCGGCACTAACATTCATGCCAACAGCTTCAGAAGTAAGACGTAGAAATTCGAATGGAATTTAAATTCATGGCATTTCAACTAAAGAGAGAAAGTGTGCTTTAGGTTAAAAACGTTTATTTTCCGCCTCGGCAGAACACTGGCTACCACTTCGGACTTTTAAGAATGATTTGCGTGTCTATAACAACCACCTTACAGTAAGAACGTTGGGAGAAACCAAAAGATCTTTATCGTTGGGTGTTAGTTATAGGCACGCAAAGCACCAGAATGGGTTCGAACTGATTGTCTGTGTAGGGTGCTCTCTGGCTGGCCTGAAGGTCATGGCTTCGTTCCTGGCGGAACTAATCGCATTTCGATGAGGGCGAAATGGTGGAGGGTCCTGTTACAGTACAATGCCAGTGTTACAATACGATACCTATTACAGTACGATACCAGTTGGTGAATATTTTTGTAGCCCTCTGCTAGCGGCATCTCTCATATACCTACCGTGGTTTTGGAACGTAATACTCGAGGCATTATTGATAATACTTTCTGCTCTATCAACCTATCGAGTACAAACAGCTCTTTTTTTCAGGCAGGTGTAAACTCATGTAAACATAACCTATTCAGCAATATAATTGTTTTTCTTGCAATATACGAGGGACGTATTTTTGTATTTTCACTCTCAAGATGGTTTTTTTTTTGTCTGCTTTTGCTACTGTGTGAAACTAAAACTATTTCTGTAGAATTTCTACGAGCCTCCATGACAGCTTTTTGATAACCGGATTGAAGAAATCTTATATATTGTGTTCCATTATCATCTTCCAGGAGAACCCTACGCAGGAATCGCGAATTGCTTCCGCTTTTTTTTATTAAATGAACATACGCGCGTTGACAACTCCCAAAGTACGCAAGATTTCCTTCTTAAATTCATTTTCAAGATTATTTAAGAGAAATGTGTAGCCGCAAACTTCGGGCAAGCTGACCACCCAGTCTTCCATGCCATTTACATAGGTCATTTCACGTATCAGCTGCGCGTTACTTTGCGCTTTCATTTGAATTCCGCCAGTAATGGATACTAGAACTGAGTAGTGAAATAAGGGAAAATATATTTAAGGCGAGTGCCGCACAACGTATGGTACTGTAGCGTACTGCAGCTTTAAAGCAGTAGCCCCGCCGTGGTGGTCTAGTGGCTAAGGTACTGGGCTGCTGACCCGCAGGTCGCGGGTTCGAATCCCGGCTGCGGCGGCAGCATTTCTGAAGGAGGCGGAAATGTTGTAGAACCGTTTGCTTAGATTTGAGTGCACGTTAAAGAACCCAGGTGGTCAAAATTTCCGGAGCCCTCCACTACGGTGTCTCTCATAATCATAGAGTGGTTTTGCAACGTTAAACCCCACATATCAAATCAATCAAGCTTTAAAGCAGTAAGTGCATGTTTAGTAAATTGTCTCTATAATACTCCAGGTCGCCTTCAAATATATGACTGCTGATCTTTTTGCTGAAATAAACAGTTGTTTATTTGATTTCACTTGATTAAATGACTTCAACACGCTGTCAATGTGTGAAGTGAATTATTTTCGCATGTTATATTGTACTTTCTAATTTTCAGGGCCAGGCCATCGGCTATCATGTAAGCATACGTCGAAGTTTAAAAATGTTTATGAATATGATTCATGTTCACATAAAAGGTTGTTTACCTGCTTACGTTTAGTACATACATTAGTACATACAGTTTTATATATCTTAGAAGAGAAGTTTTTATACCTAACAGTGACATAACTTTGGTTAAGTTATCCAAATTCGCTTTTTTTGTAATTTGAACAAAAGCAGTTTTACGTGACATACACTGCTTAGCTTCCTTTCTTTTCCGAATGCCGTTATTATCAGTATCTATAGCAGGAATGAGCAAGTTATAGAAAATATGTTTGTCATAGCTTGTACGCCAGTAAGTCGCCGGTAAGTGAAGGCCACTATCATATCTATCACGTGAATATGATTTCACTTATTGCTGTCCGTAACGCAAATGCAGGCGTTTCAATCGTAGCGTACAATTTGAAGATCACGCTTCAGGTATAACGACAAAAATATTTGCGTTTGTGTCTTTCCCGTATTAAGCCTACAAAACACCAGAAGTTTTCACACTTTTTTATTTTTTATTTATTTGTTTATGTACAACGTAATCTGAGCTAGTTGGTTAATATTTAAGAAATATTAAATTTCGTAAACCACGCAAACCGCGCAAGGTGCAAATTGGCTTTACGAAATTGGACTCGCATGCGGCAAAGTTTATATCGATCAGACCGGACTCCGCGTTATTACAGGGCAAGAAGCACGAAATTGGCCTTATATAACCTCAACTGGGGTGAGAAAGGACATCATTTAAAGATGTGGTAATTATGCAGTCGAGTCTTATCACTGGTGCTGTCGTACGCTCTCGGATAAACTTGGCTATAGGAGATTCTACGCGCACACTTAGAGCAATTATCAAGAATAGTGAAGATTCTCAAGTATGCTGGGAGGGCTGCGCCGAGCATTGCTAATAGCATTAAGAGGTGTAAAATCAACAGATGAAAATAACGCATTAAACTCGCATGGCGATGCCCCCTCTGAAAAACATTTTTCGGTGCTTAAAATAAGAGCATGAAAGAGAACCAAACACATGAATCAGGACAAAACATTATTGCAAACAAACAACGAAATGACAGCAATATCCTCAAAATGTGATGTTAAAGAGCTTCCTCGGAGATGATCGGATAATCCCCGACCCTTCTGTACACATCTCCTACCATCTTATATAGGCTTAGCAGGTTTATCATGTGAGCATTACAAACACAATCTTCATTATTTACATTTCGATTCCCTATATGCTGCTTGGATCACCATATACGTTATATATACACAAGAGATTTCATTTTAGAAAGTACACTGCCAGTACATTGCTCCACTTCTTGCATACAGATGACTGGAGCGAATTCACTGATGTGCATGTTTCCAGCGTTCCATGTTGCATAGCACGCCGGCTGTGTCCAGAACGGGATCATGTTTGATGTCATCAACCTGTGCGTTGAGCGACCGCGCATAGAAAACAGCAAGGGTGAACTCCGTTGAGCAGTCGACGTCTTCTCGTCGCATGGCACGAAATTACTGTTCTGTTAGCCTATGCAACCTGTGCTGCTCGGGACACTGAAGTTAACCGAGCTTGTGTTCGCTGGAGGCCTTGTGGTAGAAGTGGTGGTTCCTGTTGGCATTCGTCAGTTGCAATTTGTCGACGTTAGTGGAGTGACTGAGTGCCACGTACACTATTTCAAGCTGGTTCATCTTGCTGTACTTATATAGTACCAATGAGTCCATTCCCCCTTCAGACAAGTGTACCGTTATGGCACTGGCTTACACAAAGGGAAGCTGATTTGTGTCAGTAAAGAATACCCACCTTGCGTTCAAGATTAAACGGGACCATACGAGTTTCAATTTGTATTTAGGCTGGTTTACATCGTTGCCGTTAAGCATAGCTTCACTGGCTTGCAGGTCCCGGTGTGTTTGACGCCTAGCCCTTGTCGCTTCGGTCTTCCACGTTGTCAACACAGGCTCTTGGTGGTGAGCCCGAGCTGCTGTTTCATTGCGAGCCCGCCGCGCTGCAGCCTCGTTCTTGGAGGTGTTTATGCGGCTGAGCGCTAGCGATGATTGTTGACTGCGTAAGTTCCCTGCGAAAAACAAAAACGCACATGCCCAGAGTATTTTTAAAATCACCGGAGAAGTGAAGACATCACCGTCCGCGCTACACAAGGTGAAAATATAGGAGTCTTGTCGAGCAAGCTCCTGAAACAATGTCGTCAGATTTCGCCTTGTCGCATAGAAGGGGGAGGGAGAGGAAAGGCCCGAAGTCTCTCTCAAACATTGATTTAACACAGATCTTTTCTCAACAGTAATCTTTTGTGGTGCCCCGTGTAGTGTGCCATAGGTCCATATTCGCGCTCCTTGTGCGGTACCATTGGAATGCTTTGCGTGGCCCTTTAGTGGGTGACCCTGCTCAAGATGTGCCACCACACGAATGCCTGCGTTATTCGTTGGCTCATTCACATGTGAACCCATACATAGTCACCTGCTTGGTTCGTATGCACTGTGCAGTCCGCGAAGAGCACGGTGATGGCTTCGGTGCTTTGCTTCTTCTTCATGCACACGTGGGGCAGTTGTAAGCGTTCTAATTTGTTCTCAGTAACAGTAGCATAGCTTTCTTGGTCGACTTAACGTGAATAATCTGTCAACATGAAAGATCTGAAAAATTTTTGAAATCTCGCCTCAGAGGTGAACGGCAAATGTCGGTAATGTAGAAATTATGAGACCACTGTGTGATGAAACTTTTATTGAAACCACCTATTGCCAGATAACGAAAGCTTTGTGATACAGTGACCACATTAAGTGAATAAGTCCTAAACGTCTAGATATAAGAGAATAAATTGGTTCTATTGTATTGTTAGTCATAGCTAAAGTTTCTGACTTATGTCACTTCTATTACTTCGCTTTCATCTAAAACCCGGTACATGTGCCATTTTTTTCAAAATGTTTGAAATACTCTGCGAACAAGTAAAATAAACAGTTTGTCTTACAATTACCCTATTACATTTCAGTAGGATTGCCTGGACCACGAGGTAAGCAACCATCTAGAATACGTAAATTTTAAGGAAGTCCTTTTTAGGCTTGCTAAAACGTTATATTTTTAATTAGGGTAATGCCTCCTCTAGATGATGTGTAACAGCTCCGATGTTAATAAACGGTGAAAAAATGAGAATAGAGAGCGATTTATATTGGTGTGCACTTGTATGTTTTCCACTAAGGAGCTGTAGCCTCGCGTGCATAGTTAAGCGACCTACAGTAGGTAAGGTACAGAGGTATTTTGGAAAAATGTACGTTTACTCAAAGCCTTTCAATAAGCTCCGCCGTTAGGGCGTACACTTTCTATTCGGGTGAAGAGTGACTGCGTTAAAGCAGTGGCAAACCTTTCAATCTTCCTGACTTGCTCGAACTTTCTGCCAATTAAATAATAATAGTTGGTGCAACTGTTTATAGACTTGTTCGCTTCAAGTACTTGCAATATTTATTCAGGTTAACTGAAAAAACGTTTTCTAACACTCCAACAATAGCTCGTTTGATCTTCTAAGAGTGCGTGGCTCGGTTGTTTTATATATTTACATTCACGTGGGGCATCAAGCTTATACGAATGATAACAAAACTATACATTGTTTGTCGAAAATTCAACGAGCATTCCAACACAATAATCTTTTCTTTAGTTTCATTCAACACTAGCAGCATCTGGCACTGAGTAATCTTACAAGAAGACAAGTAGGTTTAAAGAATATTCTGTAAACTTCACGTACCACTAAACGGTATACGAAATCATGAATGGGAAAAGTTCTTAGCACAGAGTTTGCGTATTTGAAAAACATTCTTTCAATCGCGCAGTATTTACTAGCTGTAGGGTGAAATGCAAAGGAGATTCTCAGTTGTAGTCACGCCGTGTCAGTCAAGGATAATGAGAAAGCAAATATTTGGCCTTTCTTATATATATATATATATATATATATATATATATATATATATATATATATATATATATATATTCTGAAAAAGCATGCCGCCCACAGATGAATATTGCGCGAAAAAAATCCGCGACACACTAGGATGGATGGATGTATCCGGCTGTGGCCTTTACATAGGGCGGTAGCTCACGCCACCTAGCCATAAATTTAAGTACTATCATTGTGTGTTTAAGAACTGAATTTCTCTCGTGCCTCTATTGTAGCCCCTAATAAGTTAGCCTCCTCCTAGTTATTTCCACCCGTTCAAAGTTTATTTGTCTTCACTGTCCCTACACCCCAATGCTTTGAAAAATTCGGCGCCATTATTTTCGACTATAGGGTGAAGCCCTTTACAGAACATTATCGTTGTTCAGCCATTTCCTTCTTCTCTGCACACGTACTACATACCGTGTCTGTGTCTTCCTATTTTGCTCAGTACGTCTTGGTCCACAGTACTCCTGTTCTAGCCTCGAAGAACGGGTAATACCCCAAGAATTATCGTAGATCTTTTCCCTTGCAATTTCCTGCTTAAAAGTTTGATAGGTCTCCAGTGATGACTTCATAAGCATTCGCGTCTTCCACATGTCCCTCAATGTTTCCTTCACCTTCTTCTGAACCGATGTTTCCGTTTGGCTTGATATTCTGCTGTTGTCTGAAAACTTCCTTGACAATTTTCTAGTTCATTTTCCGATTTAGTATCGACATTCTTCATGTAAAAGTTAGAGAAAACATTCTTAGCCCAATGCTCCTCTCCCATTTTTTTTTCAATCGCCCTCAAATTCTATTTTGCTGCTAACTTCCCTGCACTAAAACGATGTCCATCTTTTGTCTCTCTGTACCCCCTTGATTTGGGGTATTACCGTATGCTCCAAAAGCAAGTCTACTTATGCCCCGTTGTTTAATTTCCAATCTTGCTTGAACTTCTGATTTCATGCACAATACCGTATTGGTGAACGCCAAACCTGGGACCATGACACCTTTCCAAATTTTTGTCACAACGTCATACCTATTGTAGTTCCACAGTGCCCTATTTTTCATCACAGCTGTATTCCTGGTGCCTTTAGTCATTACTTATCTTTCGTGCTCCCTTAAATACTCAACCCCGTTATTTATCCATGCGCTCAAATATTTGTATTTATCCACTATTTCCAGCATCACTTCTTGTATCGTATGCTAACTGCTTTTGTTATCACCAAATAACATAATTGCCGTTTTTTTTCCAGCCTAACTTCAAATTTAACCTATCTACCTCACTACCAGTGATGTCTATTGATCTCTGCTAATCTTACTTGTTGTCAGGTAATAATACTATATCTTCTGCAAACTGCAATGCTGGTAATGACTGTTCAATGTGTTTTGCTTGCTTGGCAAAAGAAAGGCTCAATCCGAGTGAACTCCCCTCTAATATGACTTCTAGGTCCTGGATATACAGCATAAAAACAAAGGTGACAAGGCACATCCCCGTCGAAGCCCGCGTTCTATCTCTGTAGGCTCAGATAACTGTTCTTCCCATTGGATAAATACCTTGTTACTTTTATAGATGTCCTTTAGAAGATTAGTTATTCCATCTTTCACATCTAGTGTGTCCAGTATTCCCACAAGTCTTCTTGAATCACAATATTATAAGCTCCCTTGATATCTAGAAATGCCAGCCACAGGGGCCTGTGTTCTTTATCCGCTATTTCAATACACTGCATCAATGAATATAGATTGTTTTCCAACCTCCTTCGTTTACGAAACCCATTTTGTAGTTCTCTCAGCACCCCCTCATTCTTCACCCATGTCTGTAGTCTTTGCTTTACTATCTGCATCACCAGCCTGTAAACAACTGATGTCACTGTTATATGACGGTAGTTGTTTATATCGGCTTTGTCCCCCTTTTCTTTATAGATCATGCTCATCCTGCTTAGTTTCTACCAGTTGGGTGTTTAACATTTATTATTGCTTTGCTCGCGGCCTATCTTAATGTTCGCTTAGTGTTTGGTCCTAGTTTCTTCATTAGCATGATTGGGATGTCGTCAGGGCCTGTTGATGTGCTATTAGGAACTATTCTCTGCCATTTCCAACTTTCGTTGTCCCAGTGGAGCCAGCGAGCTAATTGGTTCATCCTCATCTGGTATGGTGCATGCAGCGCTTTCCTGGTGTGAAAATGTTTCTGTCATCATTGGTTTTATATATTCCATTGCCTCATCCTCTTCTAGTCTGATCCTTTGAATTGTAGGTATAAACGTCTGTTTCATGCTTGTCCTATTTCTGAGAGAATTTAGATGATTCCAAATCTTTGCAGCTGCCTTTCTATCTTCTTGTTTTTTCGCCATCCATTGGGCCTACTTTCTTCTAATCTTTCCCCTGATCAAATCGGATGCTTCCGTCCTGCAGCTCAAAGAGTTATCCCATTTTCTTGTTACATCATCTTCCGGTTAGCTCCTCTGTTTAGCGAACCTGTGTTCTCCGGAGGCTTCCTGACATCTTCCTATGGTTCTCTTAACTTCCTCATCCCACCAGATCTTGGCTTTGTGTCTGCTTTTCCCGGTGGATTTCACTCGTACTTTAGCAACCTCTCAGTCAAACAATTGAGTTACGCCCATTATGTTTTATTATCCTCAGTTATTATTTCCTATTTTCTTTAGTTGCTATTTTTATTTGCCTTTCTGAATAAATAATATCATGTGGTTTCTCGTAATGCCGGCTTTGCAATTTCACTTGTTTCCCAAAACTCAACTTGATACGTTTGTGATCACTACATAGGCTTCTCGGCCCATATTCATCTATGCTCATCACCCTTAGCCGATAATACATCCGACCATACATCCATAAACACTGAGGATCAGCGCCGCTAAGCGGAAGTGACTGAGAGTCGGCTGAAAGCCAGTTTGACCCAGAATAAGAAAGCCAGTCACTTCTGGCTGAAGTGAATGCGCGCTTAGTGTTCAAACAAAGTTTAATTTCTTTTATCTTCTATAAAGTTACACTGCGTGTCATCATCCAATTTTTCTTGCTAAAATGTGTCTGCCAATTTACATGCTCAGGTGTATATAAAGGCTGTATTTATAATATTATAATGAAGCATACATAGCGTACCAAATTTATATTTTTGTGATAAACCATTTTGCCTTTGTTAGGTGGTGAGGTGTTGACTTTTCAAATGAGTAACTCTGATCTGCACGTCCACATTAACGCATAAGCAACCAGTAGCCTTTGACTTACTTAAACTGTGTTTATTTTTATCAAAAACAGTGTAATCGTCGCCAAACTACCGAATTATTTGTTATTAGTATCAGTTCTCTTGATATTATTCAGATGTTTGAAGACCGCCAAGCTGTCACGTAGAGGTGTATATCTACGTGAGCGATCACTAGAAAATTATTGCAGCTTTCCACTTCTGTTGCATCTCAAGATACCTCAGACTTTTTTTGTTGTGGTTTTGTTGTTCCTGCTGCTGCTTACTGGTCATTGCAAGTACTATTTATGGCCTCACCTATGTAGGTCAAAAATGCACAGCCTTCACTGTAGTATTTATATGGTATAATGACTATTAGATACTATATTCTTTCGAACGAAACTTCTCATATAACTGGATGAGTGACAGGATCACCTCAATATAAACGGTTCTTCGTTTTTACAAGAGCTACGATTCCCCACTTTTTGCTCACACATAAACCTCCAAAATGAATACATTTTGACTGTATTTATTTATTTGTTTAATATGGAACCTTATTATGCAACTGCAAGGTAGTGAACAAATAAATTCATTGCTATACGGTTTGTCTACTGCTGCATTGAGTACGCAAACACCGGCATCTGTTGTGTGCACAGCGTTTTTCTATTGTCCGAAGGACAAGGATAATGTGATCCAGGCCATTATTTGGCAAGTAACGAGAAATAACATGTCTGCTTGCGTCCCAGGCCGTGCTACGTAAAGCTGCGCAGCTTGATTTGGAGTCACCTAGTCATCATGAAGCGGTTCGGTGTTTTCAAAGCAAACTCCTGATAGTACAAGTATGTTAATTATCACTATATCGTTTGCAGGATTGCCGTGAGAACAGTTTTAAAGAACGCTTCTCGTCCTTGTTATCACCATGTACCGTTGCTGAACTTGCGATTTATTCTTTTGATTAGCGCTCCTAATAGTTAGCTCATTCAATATAAGCATGTACGATAGCATTAGGCGCAGTGGCTAGTGGTGGCTCACAAGCTAGAATATCTCTGCAGGGAAAGGGCCAGAGTTGCCTAAAGAAATGCTCGGAGTGGCAAAGTTTGCCTTATTCGTTGGCGTTTACTGGTAACTGTGTGCATCATTTTGAGCCTCTCCTTCTTCAAGCACGTATGAACATCACGCAATGACAAGATAAAGCCAATACCATCTACAATTTCTCTTCAACACAATATAGCTTCCATTACAACTGTTTCCATATTCCAGCAAACAATCATATATCTTTACTGAATTTGGTTTGAAACTGCTTTTTCCTCATACACACCTGCAATAAGGCTACTCATGTTTATTATATTTACTTTACCGGCAAATGCTCAGGTAATGCTTCGAAAAACCTGTCTTAAGTCATGCTTCATTGCTTGGTATTCATGCCTATTCTGCAGAGGTGCATTGGAACAACCGTGTTTCGATGTACCTTCTAAAAGCAAAAGTGAGAACTCTTTCCATTTCTTTCGAAATTCTTCACCATTTCACTAAAGATTTGCTATCAATCGTTATATTTGCAAGAGACAAGGTAGTCAATCTTAGTAAACTGCACGATAGCGCAGAGATTTACTCACTGAAGCTGGCTCAGACTTTGAAATTGCCATGCTTTTCACACGGCAAGGCTCCACTAAACCAATGAATAATCATTTTATTAGTTCGCTTTATTGTCGACTGCATAAATTTTTTCAAGCTACCCCGATTTTACCTCGTGTGCAAATCATAGAATAAATTAGTGAAATGTTGACATTTTATGTGATATATTTTTTCGTTAATTTTACCTGCAGGAGAAACAAATTCACTAACAGGTAAAATACCATGTATATTTATTCAATTATTTGGGAAAACCTACACTCCAGACATGCAATAAAAAAATATCAACTTAAATATTCGACGTGAATGCTGGTGATGTGGTGAAGCAGTGTGCGTCAGATCACGATATTTAGCCTCCCATTTTATTCCAGTTGAGAGCCTTTTATTTTATTCTCATTAACCTTTTGTTCTGCAGTATGCTTTGATTGATGGCTGCTTAAATCTTTGCGTTCATATGGTGTTGCTGTCTTTTGATTTGCTTGTTCTGATTACGAACGATTCATGGTTTTCACGTAGCCCAAAGATGTTTTAGTTTATTCACATGCCGCGGTGCAACATCCGCCGTGGAGCAGTGTGCGTTGTATTGTGAACCATTGCTTTCGACTTTCTTCTTGTTAAGTTTGTTATTGTTAACAGACTTTTGATGATGTTCACTGATGTTTGGTTTGTTCACACGCACCTGCACTACATCTTCTTCAAGTCTGCGAACCTTGCTAAAGCCATCGCGATTTTTTTATCGTTAGGCGTACATAGTTGGGAGGAAGTTCAACCAGCCAGCTTTAACAGAAATACTTCGTTCCCCATTGCCCGAGGACAGTGATAAGAACAAAATGTGTTGTTTTAATCACGACTTCATTTCTTTCTTAGTCATGGCATAAGAATAAGTGACGTAATAATAAGTATATATTATATCCAACCTGTATACGCTCATACGATGTCATGAATCCACCAGAAAAGAAAAAGATACACACCTCTAAGTCAAGCACTCATAGTTGTATCCTTTCGAGCTCCCTAAAGAGTCACAATAACGGTTATGAGTTTGTAAAACGGGAGAGCAACGAAAAAGCTTGATGGCATATGAGACTCAGTCAACAACACTCCGATTCATTCGTCGGCTCATGTGGCAAGCTTCGTCTTTTGAGAGCACGTGTTCGAAGAAATTAGTGAAGAAATACCATGCAGAAACTTTATGATTTCATATGTCCCTCATTCTCCTACAGGGCCACGGCTAATACGACCACACGAACCACATTCATATTTTCTGTTGTTTTACTTGTCTTTTCAAACACGTACGTCGCTTTTATTGATTAAATTATGTATGAGATTCGACGTCCAAAAATCAGCGTACGATTATGAGAGATGCTGTACTGGAGGACTCCGGAAATTTGCCCACCAGGAGTTCTTTAACATGCACCCAAATCTGCTGCATTTATTAACGTCTGGGAAGAGTGTCTATGTTTAATTCATTCCATTCATTTGTTTAATAATACGCGAAAGTTGCGAAGAAGTCAACCATCTCAATCCTGCCAAACACTCTTCAGTTTCCTTATCGTTTCAAATGTTAGCAATTTATTCACTGACTTGTGTGTTAAGTTATTCACCTGCATGCACGTATAGCGGTCTTACCAATGCAACTTGTACCTGTATTCAGAGAAATGAAAAAATATATACGTGCTGTTTTTGCAACGCACGAAAGTTCACTTTTCTGCATCTCACGTAAACTGAGACTGGAGCATTCGGAACTGCCCATTCTTGCATTTATTGTGTGCCTCAATTATATTGTTTTTTAGCAATGATTTATTGCTCACTCAAAACAATTTCGCAAAGCCTTCAAACAGAATGTAGATATATTGAGACAAACTAGTAACTATGTCACGTGAACAAAACGCTTTGCGTGTTCTTTCTTAATAATACATCGACAAACAACAGTTTGCCGGCAAGATTTGGCAGTTTCAAGTCTTTAACTTTAGAGCTTTTTGTTCTTTTTACGTTCGGCCTATACCAAATAAAGCGAACATTTACGTAAGGTCTTTCCCTTTCATTGCGAATTTCGCAAGCGTGCCTAAAGAATCCTGTTTTGGACAGCTGAGTTTACTTTCCCTGCTCTTTGTGCTGCGTCAGCTAGTCTCCAGCGCAGTATATATTGTAAAAGAGATCAAAAGATTTTGAAGTTTCTTTTATTTTAAACAGTGAATCGAACCTGATTTAACTGGTATATACACAGTGAAGTTACTAATATGAGCCTGACAATATGCGGTATTATGTAAAGCCAAACCAATATAACTAATGGGGTCAAGTATTGCTACGCCTACGACAAAGGTAATTGCTTCGATGACGTGATGATTTTTGCTCTACTGCCTCAAAAAACATAGCAGGCTATAATTTGCTCTAAAGTATTCAATAATTGGTTAGACGGCACCAACGTCCTGATGCTTCATACGTTAGGTCCCGGTAGTCGTATATCGATAGATCTGTTCATGTGTAACGTATAACCAAGACTAAAAATGATCACCATTATGTTAAAATAATCAAATAAGGTATGAAATATTGTCAATAAGTAACATGTGTTAAAGATACCCTAATTTTGCAAATATAATTGCTTAAAAGTTTCGTAAGCAGGAGACAGACTTATGCGCCGTGCGGGAGAATGTGCCAGAACCCCACTAAACAAAAAATTGCACTTTCCACCGGTTATTTCACGCCACTGAATCTGAAGGCAGAAGCAACAGAACGGATACGGCCTTCAATAATGTTGAGACCTTGGCTTATTGATAATTGATCATACCACCATATTGTGAAGCCGCACATTTTGAACAATTACTAAGGATACAAAAACTTAGCAGTGAGTGTCCTGGTATTATGGTCTCTGTTCCTGTCCAAAGTGCGCCACTTCCATATGGGACAAAATCAACCTGAGGGGACTCTTTTTATGCGACATTTAACCCAACTGCCATAAAAATCAGTCAATAAAGCGCAGCAATGTAGCGCACATATTAGAAACCGAATCAGCGAATCTTCTTAACAAGATTCTACTTGAGCTGGTAAAACCTCTAAGCTCCTTTGAAATATTAGCGTATTAAAATTTGGGGGAAATGAGAAGAGCGAACTCTACGAATGGACATGGGGAACTGCCGGAACTTTCTAGCAATGTCTTTCAAAGCAAACCAAGTAACGTTCTTTCCCCTACTGAAGTTCGCTAACTTCGAATTCAAGAGACACTTGTATTTACCATGATATCAAAATAATGCATCTTTCGGTGTGAGCTTCTGGCTTCCATTCGCATTTTGTTGCCGAATTGAAGGTTTGAAGCCTATGTAGTGTTAGCAAAAACATGAACCTCCTACAATATACGAGACTTGCAATGTGTTTGTGTTCACTCACGCGGTACTGCATGCAACATTTCTCGCCTTTTCTGTTAAGGACGCGTATTTGCAAACCTCACTGAAAATTTCAGTTCAATAAAAGTCAGCAGATCCTACGTAACTCAGAATCGACGTCATGCGAAGCATGTGAAGGGAAGGTGACCATGCTTCATTTTTTTATTAAGCGACATGCTATGCAATGAAGCTAAGTATATGTACGCAGCTTGTACGCACAGACACGTGTTGAAGAGCTGCAGATGTTTATATATTCAGTTGTTCGCTCTTGCGCCATGATGGCAACTGGGACATGCTTATTAGCAGCACCAAAAGCTAATATGAAGCGCTATTGCTCGCGACAATGCAGGCCCTGGACACTGCTACATAAATCAACTTCAGCGCATAGCAACTAACCCCAATTAACGTTAATCCAACGTGACGCCTTTATCAGAAAAGTTTATATGTAATGCTCATGAAGTACGGTAGCCGGCACTGCAAACAGTAATGACGTTTTGTGAAGGTTAGCGTCCATGTGAAAATTAGTTTAAACGTGTTGTAGCTCTGTGGTAAAATGCTTTAAATTCACGCAGAATTCTTGGGTTCGATTCAAGCTGGAACCCTAAAAATTAATTTTTGCATTTGTAGGATCCACGCTACCGATATCCGGTATTCATTTGCGCTCGTGCAATAAATCGCCCATGTGTCATCACGTCGTTCCTGGGTAAATACTAAGTGTCAATCACCTGTGGCACGTACCCGCGTAGCAGTGGCTTATACCCATCCGGGGGTATGTGTCACTGTCTGGCGGGAAGTGTTTGATGACGTGCGCAATAAGATTGTGGAATTATTCAAGTCTGGACCAGCGTTTCATATTCGTCAAACCATCTTACCCTCCCTTGCTGATTTCAGTTCACGCCAAATTGAGAGGGTGACCACGAGAGCACAAAAACGTAAGCGGTTAGACAGACAGACAGATAGATAGATAGATAGATAGATAGATAGATAGATAGATAGATAGATAGATAGATAGATAGATAGATAGATAGACAGATAGATAGAAAGATAGATAGATAGATAGATAGATAGATAGATAGATAGATAGATAGATAGATAGATAGATAGATAGATAGATAGATAGATAGATAGATAGATAGATAGATAGATAGATAGATAGATACGCTAGAAGTCACTGAAGTTCGCTAAGAAATGCTTCGAATTTAAAATTTAAGAATATTGTGCTGACTCAACATCCAGGCCACCCTTAGTCCGGACCTAAGAAAGTTATGACTGCTATTGTTTCGCTCCAAAAAGACAACTGCTTTTGTGACAATCTAGTAGTTCCAACCTGTGAAAGGTGCGAAGCGATCAAAATTAAAATATTCCGCCTTAACTTTTTCTGCCTTCTGAGAAGACCAGTATAGATTCAGTTTATGCGATACGCTATGCTCTACTTTTCGCCGTCATCTCAGTAATGACAATCGATCACTTCAGGACAAAGTTCCACGAACAGCGAAATAATGAATTTTTATTGAATTTACATTCGGTGTTACTCAAAGAAGCGCAGCCTGTATCCACTGAAAGCAAACCTGTATAAAGTGGTTAGGCACTTAGCTGTCAAAAACCTCATACTGTGTGAATATTTTGCAAACGATGAGAAATAATTGGGAGTAATTCTGCGTGAGAACACAAACATCTCTCGCCTCTTCCTAAAAACATCTCTATTAAGTCACGAGTATGCTGCTATAACTTATTTATCAACCCGCAGGGGCATCTGCGTAAACAGGTGTTTGGTGTGTGGAAACACCATGGAACCGAGCCAAAGGAAGAGTTTTGACCTCCTCCCACGATTCGCCGTGCGTCGCTTAGCCAAGTCCGAGAAAAAAGGGATCCTGGGGGTTGAGTCGACGCCGGGTGATTGTATATTTAGGGCTGCGTGGCAGAGGTAACACACCTCTTTGGCCCCGGCTTTACGTAGACAGCACCCCTGCGCTGACCCACCCTGGGGAATACGGCAGTCGCCTTTTCCTATCAATCTCTCTCCCCTACAACATCGTCTTTAACTCTCACTGTTTTATCTTTCCTGTATACTTCTCCCTTCTGTTTACTTCCAAATTTCCCAGGTGGCAAGGGTTATTTTGTGTATGCGCTCTGTCTTAGGCACAATATATTTGATCATAACGGCTGTGTAGAGCTGACGTTGACATGCCTCATATAGTTTTACGACCTGTCACGTGCCCGTATTGGGCTCCATGGTGGGCGGCTGGCATGGCTGCGAAATATTCACGTATTTTATGGACTTTACTTCTCTCCCTTCACTGCACGATGATCCTCTCTCGAAGAAAGGGCACACTGAAAACATTTGCACTTATTTAAAAAAAACTAAGGAATCTTTCCCCCGCTACCATGTAATTCACTTTAAAACTACTGAAAATAACGCGAGAGCAATCTCCACTTTTTTTGTCTCCAAATCCTTTACCACTGCACATGGTAGTGGTTATCAGGCTACAAGAATGGCTACTGAGGATCTGTTCCTCGAGGTAAAAAGTCAGGGCACGTATGGAAACCTCTCTGAAACTAGAAATATTCGGAAACGTTCCTATCTCAATTACACCACATCGTTTTCTCAACATTTCCTGAGGCGTTGTATCTGTATAAGACTTGCTCGGCCTGACTTAAGGTGACCTCCTCAAGGGCTGGAAAGACCAGCAGGGGATACAAATACAAAGAATCAAAATAAGCATGATAAGGTGAAAGTTCAAATGAAACACATAATTGTGACATTTCGCACCAGTGCCCTGCCTGAACATCTCAAAAGGAGATACTTGAAGGTAAATGTGGGACCCTACGTCACCAATCGACAACAATGCTTTAAATGCCAGCGTTTTGGTCAAGGTTTTTCAGCGTTGCCGCCACCAACTCACCTATGCAAATTACACCACTACAGAACACGCCTCAGGCGATTGTAAGCTGGAGCACGGGACCCACTGCGCAAACTGTGATAGTGCCCACCCTGCATACTCTCGAGCGTGTCAAACATAGAAAAAGGAAACGGAAATTATCAAAATCAAAGTCACATGAAACTTACCTTTTCGAGAAGCCCGACAACATGTATCTGGTTTTTTCACAAATAAACCATCGTTCACCGTTGTAGTGCAACAGGGAGCAGCACTACAATTGCTTGCGACAGCTGCCCATGCCAGGCACAGTGTGCCCAGGCAGATTCCAATGCTACCCAACGGTGGGAACAGCCCAATCTGCCCTGACACTCATGCCCCTGGCCAAACCAACAGCCTCTGCAAGTCCTTGGCGCAACCAGGATATCCCAGCAGCTAAGGAGGTTCCCTCGACCTCTGACCCGATGAGACCAAAGGGTCGCCGTTCGAGGTGACGGCGAACCCAGAGTCGACAGATATGCAGGCTTTGTCTCAAAAGGCGAGGCCACAAGCTCCAAACACCAGCTCGTAATTTCGGGTACGCAGTGGCTCTGAGGAAGCAATGAACCCCACGGTACCCCTAGTGCTGAAAGATCGGTGTAGCTCCCTGGAGCGTGCTAAAAGAAATAAAAAGCCGATAATGGGGCCTGATGACGGCCCTGTTACTTGAGTCCTAATGTGCAACTTAAAAAGCAGCCACATATATTTTGTACACACAGCACTACATTACCCCTGATATCGCAACGCAAATAATACAATGAAATGTCAGAGGAGTGCTTAGAAACCTCAACAATGTCCAAAAGCTCTTATACAAACATTCGTGAAAATTTCTGTGTGTACAGGAAACTCTGTTAAATATCAAAAACACCAACTTTTTTCATCAGTATCTTCCATTCCGAAAGGCCATAGATGCTGGTGCAACGTCGTCCGGCGGTGTAGCCTTTATTGTTAATCAAAGAGTAGCATGCTCACATTTACCACTACAAAAAAACCCCAGATGCAGTTGCTGTTCAAGCTATTCTTTTAAAAAAACTCGTCACAGTCTGTTCTCTGTACATACCTCCACACCACCATCTTGAAAAACGCGAAATCTACTCCCTAATTGATGAACTACCTGAACCTTATCTAGTCCTTGGGGACCTGCATGCTCATAGTAGTCTATGTGGCAATTCTCGCTGCAACGCGCGAAGTCATCTCATTGAACAGTTCTTTTTGTCTCCTGGTGTCCATCTGTTGAATAGGAAAAAAAGCAACATGTTTTAACCTTGCCAAGAAAACTTGCTCCTAGATAGACCTCGTTATCGCAACTCCTTCGCTTGTACCAATACTCCAATGAAAAATAATAAAATATCCTACGAAACTGACCATTTTCCTGTCGTTTTGAGTACACCAACGTCATACGAATGTCCTTCCCGAGTTCCCAAATGGTTCAAAAACAAAACCGACTAAGAACAGTATAATACCATTACTCCTTCAGGTTGGAAAGAAATATGTAGGTTAAGCATAGATGAAGCTGTGCAATACTTCAAAGCTTTCTTTATTGACGCAGCAGGCAAGTGCACCCTGCAAACATCTGTACTACCCGATAAGCGACATACCCCACGGTTTAACACTGAGTGTCGTATTGCGCGAAACAAGCGGAACAAGGTACGGAGGTTGTTTCGAAACTCACCGACAGCCGAAAACTTTGAAGGCATTAAAAAAATATATCATCAAGGCAGAAGAACACGTCAGCAGGCCAGAAAAGGAAGCTGGCACAAATTTTTATCAGGGATCAATTCATATACACAAGAGGCTGAAGTCTGTAACATAATTGGTAGGGTAGCAGCAAGACAAGTACACTCACTTCCACTTTTAAACACACAGTGTGACAGCCTGGAAAATGAGGCGAACTTCCCCGGCACACACTACGAGCAGGTGTCTAGTTCTTCACACTATACTGAAGCTCTTCAAATATATAAAGGAAGAATAGAAAGCACAAAATAAAACACAAGTGTAGAAAACACGAGGCATACAAACAACCTTTACACTTAGCCGAGCTACAAACATCACTGAACTTCTGCAGTAATTTTGCCCCAGGCTACGACCGTGTCATGCATTACAAAATGAAAAATTTGCCGCTCAGAACGCAAAAAAATCTTTACTTTTCTTATACAATGCTCTCTGGCTTTCTGGCACCATCCCTATTTCCTGGAAACAGGCTATTGCTATTCCTATTTTGAAACAAGGCAAGGATTCTTCCTCAGTTTCTAGTTACAGGCCCATAGCACTTACAAGCTGCCTCTGGAAGCTTTTTGAAAAGACAATAAACCGCCGACTTTTGCATTTCCTTGAAACACACAATCTGCTCGACCAATTCCAGTGTGGGTTTCGAGGCGGTAGATCCACCACCGATCATTTGGTGGGTACTGAGGCAAAGATCCGAGGCGCCTTCGTCCACAAACAATACTTCCTCTCTGTGTTCCTCAATATTGAAAAGGCTAACGACACAACATGGCGTTTTGGCATATGAAGACACTTGTCTCACCTGGGTGTCCGTGGTAGAATGCTTTCCATTATCGAGAGTTACTTGTCCAATTAAACATTCCGTGTGCGTGTGGGCAGTGTTTTCTCCGAAACATTTGTTCAAGAAACGGGAGTACCGCAAGGCGGTGTACTTAGTTGTACATTTTCATTATCAAAATAAATTGCTTGCACCTGTCGATCTCCCGCTTTACGCTCTGTTGTACATATGTCGATGACGTGCCGCTTGGCTTTAAATCATGTATTTTGGTGTTGTGTGAGGGGCAGATTCTGCTAGCTTTAAAAAAGGTTTCCAAATGGGCAGAGGAAAACGAATTTCGGCCGAAACCACAAAAAAGCACTTGTGCCTTGTTTTTCCAAAAAAAGGGCTTGCACTCAAAACCCGACATTCAACCTAACGGTCAACGTTTTTCTGTTAATGTCAAGCATGAATTATCAGGCCTAACCTTGGACAACAAGCTAACATTCATACCGCACATCAAGTATTTAAAGACAAATTGTGTAAAAGCCTTAAATATTCTAAAAGCGTTGTCACGTACTACGTGGAGTAGTGACAGGAAATGTCTTATTAATTGTATAGAAGTTTCATTCGGAACCGTTTCGGTGATGGGGCCGTTATTTCACTGCCTGTGACTCAAAGTGCTCGAAAGATTCTGGACCCCGTGCACTATTTGGGCATTCGCATTTCCGCGGGTGCTTTTTGCACTAGCCCCATGGAAAGCCTGTATGTGGAATCGAATGAGTGATAACTCCACTTACAGAGATGTTGCATATCTTTTGTGTACTACCACACGGTGAACGCAGACAAAGAACACCCCTCTCATTTTACAGACAATGATCGGTCTTATTTTACCCTGTTCCACAGTCGCCTTATTTGAGGCAGCCCTACTCACTTCATGTGAGAGGCCTCGCTGAGGAAACCAATGTGCCACTTCTAGAACACTGTTTGATGATTCCTGCGGCATGTCTGCCGCCGTTGCAGTGGCAGCTGATAGACTACGACATATCTTTTTTGAGAAAGTCACAAAGCACTCGCCTGTTGCACACATCCTCACGTACTTTTATGAACTCCAACACAAATACAGTTTTCTCGAATGCTATACCGATGCCCTAAAGACGAACCCTTCTGTCTCATACGCTGTGTTCGGCCCATCATTTTCAGATGCCGGAATTCTTCATACTAACACAAGCATCTTACTTCAGAAGCTCATGCGATACTTGCGGACGTTAAATGCCATAAACACATAAAACTACAAAATGCAGTAATATACACAGATTTCTTAAGCGTAGTAAAAGCCCTCAAAACCCTGAAAAAACACAAAAATTCTTTCCTTGTTCCTCTCTACTCGCTCCTATACACAGTATCCTCACACAAACAGCACGTCGTAGTGTGCTGGGTGCCAGGACGACGCGAGATAGAAGGAAACGAATCGGCGGATCACCTACTTGGCTGCATCCTCCAAACCAACTAATGCCAATGCAACAATAGCGATTTCTGCACTCGACCTGAAACCTCTCCTTAAACAAAACCTCGGGGCTTTTTGGCAGCGCTCATATGATACAGACACACGAAATAAACTGCACGTTATCAAGCCGCAACTCGGTCAGTGGCCGGCAGTATCTAAGCTACGTCGCACTCAAGTTATTCTAACATTGCTAAGAATGGCCCACACATACACGGCACACTCATACATTTTGTCTGGTGACAATCCACCATTGTGTGAGAGATGAGGTAAAGCACAAACTGTGCTTGACATTTCAATTGAATGTAGGTAGTTAGACACCCTTAGAAAACAGCTCTTCGCACTACCCTACCAACAACGAATACCACTCCACCCTGCAATGTCCATCTGTAGGTAACCACTTTTCCAACTCGAGTCATTGCTGACATTTTTAAAACAGGTGCAAGACTTTTAGGTGATTTACTCAGGAAATCTGTAGCACGACCTCTGAATAGAGTGGCTGCTGCGGTCATTACAAAAAACACAGTACATGCCTCCTGACCTTTGTAAACGTGGGCGTTCAAGAGGCATTTGTGCTAATGCCATTTATCACCATAGTTTTACCATCACGATCCTTCGCAACCCTTTCTCACTAGACGCCTTTCACGTCAATGTCATGATATAAATACTGCCGTATTTTACCCACCACATTGCGCAGAATTTTAAGGCCCCTATACACCAAACTACTATAAACATTGTCCACATGCCTTGTATCTTAAAATGACCCTCTTTGGCCATCATATGGCTTTTGCGCTATAAAGCACCACACATCACCATGATCATCACCATCATCATATTTTCTTTATTAGCAACGTCGTGAGTTATGCAGTTCAATGTAAGGTCGCAACATAGCATTACGCGCGCTATCACATACCTTACGACCAGGAATGTCCACGGTAGGCATAATTCATCTCTGTTTATTTTCTGAATAAAATTATTTAGTTAGAAGAGTGAATGGCCGCCTTGCTCTTCCTGCAATGGCCCTACAACCCGAATGCATGCTCACATCATTGATAAACAGAAATGGTAGTATACTACGCTGATGCATACAAACTCAGTTTAATGGAAGGTGAAGAAACTACATTGTTTCACAACTCCACAAATTCGCAGCTTATTTTTGAGAAAACTTTAGGAACATATAACTACTGATATGCAAGTTATACATCCTACAGGAATAGATAAAAATGTCACAACATGTGCGATTGCACCTTTTTTTTGTTATCGTCTACTTGTGATTGCTTGTGTCACTCGCCTCGTACAGAGTTTGAAAGAGGTGGCCGTGGCGTGCAATCTTAATACAATCTATGATTTCATTTCTGGTTTATTACAGTACCACAACCTTCGCTCCCAGGTAAATAACTATCTGAACTATTTATTTATTTTGTAATATGAAGTTTCTTCAAATATGCTTTTAGTAAATTTTGTTATTCTGTAAGGTATTAAGACAAGTCAACAAAACAAAGCATGTGAGCAGTGCAACACAATGACTCGGATGTTTCTTTTTATTTACTTCAAGGTATCAGACATATAGCACATACTAATGAATACAAGAGACAGTGGGATTGGGTGTGTTGGTATAACATCATAAAGGGTGCTTATCAGCGCAAACGACAGGGCAGGAGGGGACAGGAGAAGAGACGAGACAGAGCGCTGAACGACAACATGAGGCTTGAGCGAAGAAGTCAGGAAAGGGCCCGTTGTATTAGAAATGAAACTCAAGAGGCAGTGGGATTGGGCGTGTTGGTATAACAAAGGGTGCTTACCAACGCAAACGACAGGGTAGGAGGGGACAGGAGAACACAATGACTCGGATTGACTCAGTGCTCTGTCTCGTCTTTTCTCCTGTCCCCCCCTGCCCTGTCGTTTGCGCTGGTAAGCACCCTTTATAATGAATACAAGTTTTTTTCTTTTGTAGATATTTTAGGAGTTATGCAAACACAATTGGCTTTTTTCCCTTTAGTCTATGTCCAGTAGCGTCTGGTGTTCTATAGGCCTAACTTACATAAGAGGAAGATGCAGCTAAAAAGTTACCTAAACATCATGTTCTTCTTATGGATTATACTGTGTATGCACGGCGAAAAGCACCCAATACACAGTTTTCCTATTCGAAAAAATCTGCTCAAACGCGTTGCTTGTTTCCAGCTGTGAAGTTGAATTTAAATAATATACTTGGTCGAGTCGCACCTAGTTTGCTAAGTAGAATATTTAAACCACTTTCATGCATAGTACATAGAATACGAAGCAAAACTTTCGCCTTATAATATGTATTTATTTGCTGCCAAGCATCCACTTATCGACGAACAGTACGAACAAAAAATAGGTTCTGCATACAAGTGGTAGTCATCGTTGAGGTCACTATACAATAAAGACCCCCAGCGCTGAGCGTAAATGGCTGAGAAGTTGGTTTAGAGCCATGCTGACACGAAATGGCAAAGCTAGTCACCTCTGCACAAAGAGAACGCGGGCATAGTAGCACAATACAGCGTAATCTCTCAACATCTTCAAACTTTCACACCAGATTCACATCCACTTTCTGATAAAAATTGTCTTCCCTTACCAAATTTTTAGGTCCTTCTACTTTTGAGATTATTGTTGTGAATTTCACATAGCGGGTCATCATTTTTACGCAAAATTATTTGTGCCCATGTCAGGTCCTCAGGTGCATACCTCACAAACGAACAACTCTGGCCTACACATCCGTATCCTTGTATGAGCAACCTGGAGTATTTTCCATTACAAAATGTGTTGTTGTCCCATCAAATTACGTATTATTACCATTATTGGTTTAAGTATGCCTGCTCTCATTGAAATTCTTACACGTATCCTAGTTGTCACGTTCAGGCGTGTAGCGCCATCATCACCATCATCATTTTCTTGATCACGCGCCGCGCCTCTCGCGCAGCTGACGCTAGCTCGAGCTGCGCGAGAAGGAGAACGAGCTGACACGCCTGGCGTGGCGGACGCTGGTAACCGACGTGGCTCCGCTTCAGGCCTGCAATAAAGTGGCGAGATCGGCACTGCCCCATCGGCCGCCTTCGACGTCATCTCACGTCTCTCTTCTCTCGCCGCTACATTGGTGACCCGGAGAACACGCCCTTCGCCGAACGGCCCGCTGCCATGTTCCCGCAACTCTGCCCGCCAGTGCCGCCGTTCCAATCGACCTACCCCAAGGTATGGTTTATGCAGCTCGACGCCGTTCTTGCGGTGAATGGCATCACGGACCAGCTGCTGATGCACGCCATTCTTCTCGACGCCCTACCGGTAGAGTTGCGCCATCTCGCTGCCACTTCAAGCACCAGCCTTACGATGCCCTCTGCACTGCAGTGCTCGCCCGCAGCGGCAACACATACCATCCGCTTCCGTTTACCCGCACCAGGCAGGTTTCCCCGGCGTCGCGGAGCAAGGTACGAACCGGTCCGGAGCCCTCCATTGACCGCTACCTCGGTACCCCGGCTTCGACTACTTCTACACCTGAACCGGTCGCAGAAACATCCACTCCTGCACCTGATCACGACCACGAGGTAGAAGACTCCCCCACTGCGACTGACCTTCCCTCCGAGAGGTACATTCCCTCAGAGCCCCCGTGCAGAGCTTCATCACACGTACTTGCTACCTGCATGTTTTCCAAGAAAGCGATGGCACGCGACACCGTGGCCCTCGCCGTTTCCGCGACCACCAGCTCAGACGTCTCGGCCTCCTCCTCGCCGCAGCTGCTGGTCAGCTCCTCGACGGTGCCCCCTGCCGCTCCGCCACCTGCCACTGGTGCCAGCAATGGCCTGCCGGGTGCCTCGCCACATTCCACTCGCACCTCCCCGGCCAGCAGCCGACCACCCTCGGCGTCCCCGCTCCCCACCCCTGTCCCTGTCTCTGTTTCGTGGTCTACGACGGGCCCCAGCGCCGTGCCTTCGTGGAGCCAGAGCCTGCCTTCATCGTCGGCGTCGACACCGGCAACCACCAAAGCAACTGCCACCGTCGCCCCCCAGCCCGTGGCGCCGCAGCAGGCACCTACGTCGAGACCCGGCGTCGCACAGGTGGTTTCGGCTAGCCCCAGTCCTCGCACCTCTTGTGCCCCCCGGCTCATCCAGCCGAAACAGCCACAGATCCTGCCCAAGCTGTCGAGCGGCAGCGCGAACATGACGACGCCTTCGGCAGCGGCGACCACCCGGTCCCAGTCTCCCCGGGCAGCCCAGCACAAGGCCACACCGCGGCCCGCGCCTGTACCGGCGCCGCAGCCTGCGACCACGGTGCAGCGCGCAGCCGCGATGGGGCTCAACACGGGGAGTCCGCTGCTCATCGGGAACCCCGCGACAGCGCAGCCGGGCATGTTTCCGGCTGGACCTGCGCACGACACTTTCCTGCTGAACCAGTACATTCCGGGCCTGGACCACAGCCCGATTCTGATACAAGGCGCACTGGGGCAGACCCAGAGCTCTCTGGAACAGATACGGGGGGTCCAGCTGGCCCTGCGGCCACCCCATGCCACGGGCCTGACCCTGGGACCTCAGACGGGGCTCAGGCCCCATGGGGGACATCCAGGACCGCCTGGCACCCCGACGCTTGTCATTCCACAGAACCTGGGGCCAAGGCCCAACATCTTTCTGGCACCGCCACGCATGATGTCGCCCCCCTTGTTTGCCATAGTCCCGGGACAGACACTGACGCCCCAACAGCTGCAGGCCATGCTGCTCACGCAGACCACGCTGGCCCAGCCCACACTGGGTGCGTTCCAGACAGACCAGCACCAATCCCTGGTGCAGATACCGACGTTCACCCAGCCGCAGATACTGGCGCATGCCCACCATCACCACCACCACTACCACCATCATAGGGTCCTGCCGGGACCTCTAATCTCGACAGGCGGCAGTATAGTGTCCTCTGCACCCAGCGCCAACATTGTCACCCACCATCCTGTCATGACCTCGTGACACACGGTCCACTCTCGGCCTGTCCGACCAGGTCACCGTGAGACCCGCTTGTCGGCTACCACAGCGACCCGGCACTTCCTCCTGCGTCCTCTGCGCAACTCCCAGAGTCACCCACCAGAGACCCGCTGCTTACCGATGGCCATTAACGTTGACAACCTGGACTGGCCAAATGAACACGTTATGAATTGCCGTTCATGTATATAGCCTTTGTCACTCTCTTTCTTTTCCACATACCTTCAAATCGCACAAAGCGCTAGGGGGGGAGCCCTGTAGCGCCATCATCACCATCATCATTTTCTTGATCGCGCGCCGCGCCTCTCGCGCAGCTGACGCTAGCTCGAGCTGCGCGAGAAGGAGAACGAGCTGACCAGCCTGGCGTGGCGGACGCTGGTAACCGACGTGGCTCCGCTTCAGGCCTGCAATAAAGTGGCGAGATCGGCACGGCCCCATCGGCCGCCTTCGACGTCATCTCACGTCTCTCTTCTCTCGCCGCTACAGGTGTAAATATATGCGATTCATGAAAGTGAACTCTTAAATCATCTTAGCCCTCTTGAATAATAGATCTACTTAAGAATATGTTTGTTGTTGTTTATGTTGTAGTCACATAGTGGTCATTTTATGCGCCATTTCTTACCTTTCCTGTTTAGGTCACGTGCCCGCCGCCACCAGTAAACAATTTAAGTTATAAACTGTCTAAAGGTAACCACAGAAACATAATGTTTCACATCGCCCTCCTTCTATTACAGGTCAAATACCATAATTACTTCCAGGTAGACATTGAACTGCCTTTTGAAGAGCTATAGCTGCCCAACCTTCGTTCTTTTTGGAACCTCTAAACGTCTACTTATATGACGCTGTAGCGTCATCTGGCGGTGTGGCCATTATAGTTTATCAGGGCGTAGCATGTACACATCTACCGCTACAAACATCCCTTGAGGCAGTGGCTGTTCGAGCAGTTCTTTTGAACAAATTTGTCACCATCTGCTCTCTTTACATAACTCCACAGTACCGTCTTGAAAAACACGAATTCCAGTCACTGATACATGAACTACCGGAAACTTATGTGGTCCTTGTGAACTTGGATGCACATAATGGTCTATGGGGAGGCTCTCGCTGCGATGCACGATGTCGCCTAATCGAACAGTTCCTCTTTTCTTCGGGTGCATGTCTGCTGAATAGGAAAGAGCCAACATACTTTAACCTCGCCAACAAAACCTACTCTTGCATAGATCTCAGCATTGGGTCCCCAACGCTTGTACCCCTACTTCAATGGAAAGTGATTAACAATCCTTTCGGAAGTGATCAATTTGTGATTATTCTGAATGCACCAGTAGAAAAAGGTCCTCCACATGTTCCCAGATGGCAGACAGACAAAGAGGACTGGGAACAGTTTCACAACACTACTCGTTAGACTGACATATGTAGGTTAAACATAGATGAAGCTGTGCAGTAATTCACAGCTTTTCTTACTGATGCAGCAGCAAAGTGCATACCGCAAACACCTGGTATGCCGGGCAAGCGACGCGTTCCATGGTGGAACACTGTGTGTAGGAATGCCCAAAAGGAGCAGAACAGGTCATGGAGATTGCTTCGGAATTAACCGACAGCTGAATATCTTGACAGCTTTAAGAAAATAAAGTCTCAAGGCAGGAGAGTGCGTCGTCAGGCCAGAAGACAAAGCAGGCAGAAGTTTCTATCAGGGATAAGTTCATATACACAAGAGGCTAAAGTCTGGAACATAGTTGGTAGGGTAGCAGAAAGACAAGTACACACACTCCCACTCGTAAACACACATGGTGACAGCCTGGAAGATCAGGCGAACTTCCTCGGTGCACTCTACGAGCAGGTGTCTAGCTCGTCACACTACACTGAAGCTTTCCAAAGATGCAAAGCAAGAATAGAAAAGAAGAAACTTGAGTACAAGTGTACAAATCACGAGGCATATAACCAAACCTTCAACTAAGCTGAGCTACAATAATCACTAAACTCCTGCAGTATTTCTGTGCCAGGGCACAACCGTGTCACGTATTAAATGTTGAAAAACCTGCCGCTCAAAACGTGAAAAATTTTACTCTCCCTATACAATGCTATTTGGCTTTCTGGAACAATCCCAGCTTTCTGGAAAGAGAATATTATTATTCTTATTTTCAAACAAGGCAATGAACCTTCCTAAGTTTCGAGTTATAGGCTCATTGCACTTCAAGCTGCCTTTGTAAACTTTTTGAAAATATGATAAACCGCCGACTTTTACGTTTTCTGGAAACACACAGTCTGCTCGACAGATTCCAATGCAGGTTTCGAGAGGGTAACTCTACCACCGACCATCTGGTACGCATTGAGGCAGAGATCCAAGACGCTTTCGTCCACAAACAATACTTCCTCTCTGTGTTTCTGGATATCGAGAAGGCATACGACACAGCATGGCGTTTTGGCATATTAAGAGACTTGTTTCACCGGGGTGTGCGCGGTAGGATGCTTTCCATAATCGAGAGTTTCTTGTCCAATCGGACATTCCGTGTTCGTGTGGGCAGTATTCTCTCCCAAACATTTGTGCAAGAAGCGGAAGTACCGCAAGGTGGTGTACAGTTGTACACTTTTTATTATCAAAATGAATTCCTTGCACCTGTTCATCCCCCGCAACATGTTCTATTGTACATATGTCGATGACATCCAGCTTGGCTTTAAGTCATGCAACCTGGCAATATGTGAGCCGCAGGTTCAAATAGGTTCAAACAAGGTCTCCAAATGGGCAGAGGAAAACGGATTCCGCTTGAACCCACAAAAAAAGCTCGTGTGTCTTGTTCTCCCGAGGAAGAGGCATGCACTGAGAGCCTGGCATTGAACTGAACGGTCAAGGCCTGTCTGTTAATGTGGAACATAAATTCCTAGGCTTGATCTTGGACAACAAGTTGACCTTCGTACCGCACATCAAGTATTTAAAAACAAAATGTTTGAAAGCCATGAATGTTTTAAAAGTGTTTTCACGTACTACGTGGGGTAGTGACAGGCAATGTCTTATTAATCTGTATAGAAGCCTCATTCGCACCCACTTAGAATATGGTGCCGTTGTTTATCAGTCTGCGACTCAAATTGCTTTGAAGATGCTGGCCCCGTGCACCATTTGGGCATCCGCCTTTCTACGGGTGCTTTTCGCACCAGCCCCGTAGAAAGCCTTTATGTTGAGTCAAATGAGTGGTCACTTCATCTGCAGAGAACTTACATGTCCTTTATTTATTTCCTTAAGGTAAAAGCAGACAAGAAGCACCCCTCACACTCTACTATTAATGATTTGTCGAGCTCCATTCTGTTTCAAAACAGGCCTTCGATGAGGCAGCCCTTCTCAGTTTGCCTGCAGGGTCTAGCTGAGGAAACTGGAGTGTCACTTGAACACAGTTTAATGTCTTCTGTAGCATACCCACCACCGCGGCAGTGGCAGACTATAGACTGCGATGTGTCTTTCCTAGAAGTTACAAAACATGCGCCTATTGCCCATATCCGAACATACTTTCTGGAACTTCAACATAAATACACACGTCCTGAATTCTCTACAGATGCCTCCAAGTCTAACTCCTCTGTTTCCTACGCTGCTGTCGGCCCATCCTTTTCGGATGCTGGCCCTTTACATTCAGGCACAAGTATATTCACAGCGGAAGCTTACGCGATACTTGTGGCGGCTAAACCGATCAAACAATTGCATATTCAAAAAGCAGTTTTTATACAGACTCCCTCAGTGTGGTAACGGCTCTGCACACTCTTAAAAACAAATAAAAAACCCTGTCCTCGTCTCACTTTATTCCATTTTATGCACACTCTACACACTAAAACAACATGTTGTAGTGTGCTGGGTGCCAGGGCACCATGAGACTGAAGGCAACGTGATGGCGGATCAGCTTGCTGCATCCGTCCATGAAAGCACTGCCACAACACCCATATCAATCCCGGCCCTTGATCTGAAGCCATCTTTTAAACGAATGCTCAGGGACTACTGGCAGAGCAAGTGGGATAGACACACACAAAACAAACTATACATTATTAAGCCACACCTTAATCATTGGCCACCAGTATCAAAATCACGTCATACAGAGGTTATACTAACGAGGCTCAAGATAGGACACACATACACGACACACACTTATCTTTTGTCCGGTGGCGATCCACCATTGTGTGACAGATGTGGTGATGCACTAACAATTGTTCACATTTTAATCCAGTGCAAACAGTTCGAAACTCCAGGAAAACAACACTTTCTATTACCCTACCGAGAACATATGCCTTTACACCCTGCAATGTTTGTCGGTAGGAAACCACTTTTTAGTCATAAATTCTTGTTAGCGTTTTTAAAAGAAATTCGTCGTTTTCATATCATATACCCGGCCATTCCGTAGCACGACCTCTCCAGAGAGGTTTTGGCTGCGGTGGCTACACTCAAGACAGCACTTGCCTCACGGCCCTTGGACGCAAGGGTATGAACGCGGAAGGCACTTGTGCTAATGCCATACATGTCCACCATTGTTTTCTATTATCACCAACTTCTGTCATTTATTCACACCACACACACCTTTTACGGAATTGTCATGATTTTATTACTTGTATGTTTATACCCGCCTTACTGCGAGGAATTTTATGGCCCTTATACAGCCACTTATCACTACCATTGTTCATATCTTTTAGTAAGATAAAGTGGCGCTCTTTGGCCGTGAAATATCCCTTGCGGCACAAAACATGAAAACATCATCAAACGCCTACATATTATTTGTATTTATTAAATATTTTTGAAATATCATCAATAATAATTGCTCGCAAGGAACAAATTATTCTGTTATAATAAGCTTCCCACTGCTATTGTGAATACGCAAGCATTTTCACCAATTAGAGAGCACACAACCTGTCTTTAAGGCCAATATGATGGCAATAATGCTATTTAGTTCATTTATTAATTATTTACTTGTGTCACTTGCTACGTGCAGTGTTTCTCATAAGTGGCCATAGAGAGCTTACGAAAGTGAAGAGCATCTGCTATTTTACTTTCGGTTCACTTACGGTGGAAATGCCTTTCCTCCAAGGTAAAGAACAATCAGCACTTATTATTCCTAATATGAACCTTCTTCAACTGTACGCCTGCGGAAATAGCACATGCTTTCAGTAAATTCTGTGAGCGTCTAAAGAGATAAGACCAACCAAAAAAAACTGTGTATATGGTGTAAGCCGGGTTGCATCACGGCTCGATTGTTCCTTTTTATTTACTTGCTGACTTCGCCATTGTATCCTATATACTCCCCGTCGCTTCTCGTTTGGATCCTTCCGTGCTTCGCTGAATGATTTTAAGTGATTGTTCTGTGCGTACAGAGTTCAGATATACTGTGGCCCGTGCTCCTTTTTTATTCAGGTCTGTATGTTTATAACAATTAAACCACCTTCCGTGGCTAAGATGACGTGTAAAAAGACACAAAATAGTGACGAGAAATTCCAACTTATTTGATTTTATTTAACTAAATTTCTGTCATTATTGTCAATGTACAAAGCTCATCGTGGAACTCATGGGGATTTAATAAAAGGTCGGGACCTGCAGCTGCAGACTTCATAGTGTAATTGTTTTAGCATTTGAGTTCTAGCTGCAGCATATGTCATCAATGAACGCGTAGTGATGCACTGTGCACACAGACGAGCCACAACTACGGTATGATTTCGTTTCCTTCAATACATTTCTTCTGATTGGGCGTTGTATTAAAAGATTCCGCTGAGCGCTGACCAGAACCTTTCTGCCCAAATCCATTTTATATAGTACATATTTCAATGCATAAACCATGAATTATCATCACTCAATAAGTAGTTGTATTGCACAAACTCTATCCTAATTAGGAATAATTACATTACAGGCCAACAAACTCCAGCACTTGAACGAAAATTTCCGACGGCACGTCATCAAGGGAATCACGGTACGCATATTTTTTACATGCAAACCTATCACTGTGCTACATTGTTTCAGCGTCTAATTCTGCAGAAGAATATCGTTGAATAATCAAGCCCTAGCTGAGATGTCATGAATCATTTAGAGTTCTGTACCGTTTACTTGGTGCACAGTTTCATCTATTGGATATACGTTATATTCGTCTACTCTACAAATTCTGTTAGTCGTCAACTGATCGATGTAATTGAAAAAAACATGTTGATGATTTCTCTTACACGTATACAAGCGTTATTTGTTGCGCATTTATGAAGTAAGTGTAATATAACTAAAAAAGTGTCCTTTCAAGCTCTTCATCAGTCTGTATTCTAGGTCATTTTTGACTAGGAGGGCCAATTAAAAGTAAATAGTAAGCAGTATTGTACCTTACCTTAATTTTGGGCGTATTCATTTAGTTTATATTATCGAGAAGTACGTCTGAGTTGAATCCATAGGTTGTAAAAATTTCAAAAACGATGCTAAAACATTGATACTTCTACAGCTTGAGTGATTTTACAGCGAAAGCAGTTATGAGATCCAAACTCGGGTCACATGCACTTGTCCGCCGCCACTGCAGCTGGTGTCTGTAACCACATCGCGCGAAATTAGAAAAAAAAACTTGCACTAATCACTCAGTGGGGCTCGAACAAAGGTTTACTGGGTGCCAGCCCAGTATTCTACCGCTCAGTTACGCCGGTGCTTGTAACTTATTGTCAAACATGCTTCAGGCAAGCTTGAGCAATGATCAATGACATAGTGGGGCTCGAACCAGTGTCCGCTGCTTGCCGGCCCAGCGTTCTACACCTTACCTACACCGGTGCTTGTGACTCGTTGTCAAACTTGCCTTAGGCAGGCTTGATGTTTTAAAAGCAATCGTGTTGATATGACTTATAAAGCGTTTTAAAACAACGAAAGAACAACTAGTAGTCGCAAATAGTGAATAGCGTAAGGACTGGGCGGTCCATTGCTTCAACCCATTAAAAATATTGTCCTTGTTCCCCTATTAACTTTGGGGCATACCTACCTAATCCATAATTCCTCATCGTCGTCAGCCACTGCGTGAACAATTCGCACAATCGCACAAAATTCCTCCTAAGTGTTAAGCGGAGGCCACGATTCTCCGAGAAATGACGAGAAATATCATAGCGAATGACGGCCTACTACCCAAATAAGTTTAATAATATTGACCTAGTGCGTATCAAGCAAGTTTGCTTGCAGTAGTTACCCAATAAGTGTTTCGAAAAGGCTCTGAACGGCTGCTCTTCGAGCTTTCGCTGTGACTGTGCTACGCCTTCTGCGCAGGCCTGGCGTTTTTTCTTTGCCAGCTTCTAAAGCTTTCTTTGCCAGCTTCGTTTCTCTTTGCCAGATTCGCTAAAGCAAATATACTGTAAGAAGCTCGAGAAAGCTTCCTGTATAATTTTTCAAGTGCACATATTTAAAACCTGTGTATGTAATCGTGGCGTATGTCATGCATTTACATGGTGACAATTCTCAATGAGTTAGTCCTCGTTTAGCATAAGCCAGGCTACAAAAGAATATAAACTAGAAATATTTCGTCATGTGGAGCTCAAACATTTACAAGAGACAAGTGATGAGTAATAAATCTAATTTTCTGTGTGCCACGTATTATTTTACAGGAGGACCCGAAAGACCAAAAGGTATTCTTTAAATACTTTGAAAAGACGTACCACTCTCACTCTAAATCTACCAAAATGCTCTATTTTTGGTGCATTTGAATAACCCACATGAAAACTGAAAGTTTCCAGGCAGTGAATCTCACTTCATCTTTACTCATTCGGTTGGTCTTCCATAGCAAAAGCCCTAGTTAATGCGCTTGTCGAAGCTGGATGAATATGCCATCTCCGATAGCTGAACACCTCGCAATGGGATGGTACGCTGCACAGCAATAAAGTTTCTGTCACTCTGGAACGCTTTACAGATCTAGTGTAGTTTCGCGGCCGAAAGCATCTCGATCATTACCACATGTACAGTAGCATTCAGCGCTCTGACCAGTCCCCGCTTACACGCTTTAGTGTCTGTGGAAGGGAACGCTCACCTGTACAGGTACAATTATTATGCATGTGACAATTCACCTTGTTCATTGTCATTTACAAGTGAATGCACGTATAACATAAGCATCCCCCGCTGCTATCGCTTGTGAGCAGCACGCGGTAGGTAGACAAAACAACTGGCATGAAACATATTATTGCTAGCAGGATATTTACACGTAGTAACACATCCACATTCGGTTGATTAATAAATCGTACATAGTGAATAATGCACGAATAAATGCTTTTATTTGCCAGACGCTCGTACCAGGGCTCAATCTGTTTCTTGTATTTATTTGTTCGGAATGAGAAATTAGAATACTGAAAAGCTGCAAGCTTAGCGTCAGCCGGGCTGAAGACTTTAGTGTTTGCTGCTGACAGTTACATTTTTGTCAGTCTGTTGAAGCAGAACAACTTCTTTGAAGATGTCATGTGAACGAAAAAAAAAAGAACACCTTCTTTGCTTGTAAATTTTAACCCGATAGCATTAAAAAGCTCGTTTCGCTAAAGTTCCGGTATCGCCGTCAATGTCAGCGTCGTTGGTTGAGAGCCGAAAAATTGTTACGTTACGTGTGACTAAAAAGTCGGGAACAATGCGAATAAAAACATCAAGATTAGAGGGGACTTCATCAGTGTCGTTCTGGTCCGAGTGGGGGTCTAACCCAAGTAATTTACGTGGCATGCAGATATTCTTCCATACGGCCGTGCGTCTGCTTCTGAATACAGTAAAAGAAAAAAAAACTGCCGTCTGATTAGAAATGCAGTAATAAGAGCTTTCACGCTTTACAAACACATGGGTATTGTATACATTTTTCTCTATGTAACGTTCAATATTGCAGTAGTAATGACTGGACGAGAACATTACATTATCATAATGACTTCGTCGGTTAAAGCTGATAAGCCACTACAGAAGATACACACGCTGCTGCACCTATTCATTTAAGACCACGAAGTGGGTCTATAACAAGTACGAAAAATATCATGCACTGAACGTTCGAGTACGCACTAAAAACAGGATAACAGTAAAGCGTTCAACTCCTAAAGACGATGCTTTAGCGTGCCCATTTTTTTTTCATTTGGTTGAAGATCTATACTAATTGTCATAATAGTATGTTAAGTTCTAATCATTCTGTGTAAGCTGCACAATATCACCACGTTTCGGTAACTGACCATGGCTTATATGTTGAAGAGTCTATCCTTCTGAGAGGTCCGAGGTACAGAAAGTTCTATTGACATAAGAACGTACTCTCATCGTATCAATCACATCAAGCACTTCCTGCTTCTACCAGGTCCGCAAAGCTTACAATTAACACAAAAATTGAATAAAATCTCATTTTTTCACGTAATCATCCGGCCATGGAAAGGCCTCCACGTCAAAGTAACACATCCTGTTTTTGCTAAAAAACTGGTAAGGTAAAAGCTCGTTAATTCGACACTCGTTAATTCAGAAATTCGGATAATTCGGACGGCTCTATTGGTCCCGGCTAAAGTGCATGTTAATCTATGGGACCAAACCTTCGTTATTTCGTCCGAATTTGGCTCCGCACCACTTAATTCGGACAAACGCTGACGGCTGCTGCTACACAAAAGTGTGATAAAGCAGCGCTGGCACCACTGGAGTGAAACCAAAACCTGAGTGGCATCGCCATCATCATCAACTAGTGGGGGCGATCGCAGCGTCACCAAACGTCAACGTCTTCTTTCTTCTCCACTCAGCGCCTCCGATGCCATTTTTCCTTGTATTGTCGTGTAGGAACCATCTCTTCTGGCGGAGTTCTCTCTTTCTTCTACTGTGACCGTATGTGCATGCCACCACCATCGTGCGCTACAGTGATGGCAACGCCGAAACAGCGGCAGAACTACGACGCAAAGAACTTGGCGACTAAAGTGGAAATTTTGGAAGCACTGAAGAACGGCGAATCGCGACAGCAGGTTATGACCAAGTACAACGTGAAGCGGAGCACGTTGGGAACGTTTCGAGAGAGACACGAACTTGTCTTCAAGAGTGTGTGCGGCGAAAAGGCCAGTGTTGACGAAAGCGTGACCACCGAGTGGAAAAATGTGAAGCTGCTGGAGCACATCACCGCATATAAACCACGTGACATGTTCAATGCTGGTGAAACTGCTGTATTTTTCAGAGCTCTGCCCGACAAGACGGTGACTTTCAAAGGAGACGCGTACATTGGTGGCAACAAATGCAAGGAAAGGATAACTGTGCTTCTTGCCGCCAATATGACTGGCACGGAGCGCTTGCCACTACTTGTCGTCGGGAAGGCGCTTGAGCCACGTTGTTTTAAGAACGTCAAAAGCCTTCCTGTCGAATACACAGCGAACAGGAAGGCATGGATGACATCGGACATTTTTCGCGGCTGGCTGCAGCAGTTGCACCGGCACTTCACGTCGAAGGATCACAAGATAATTATGGTTGTTGACAACTGCAGTGCTCATAACTGTACAGTCGAACTGCAGAGCATCAAAGTAGTTTTTTTACCGGCCAACACTACGTCTGCTATTCAGCCGATAGACCTGGGTATCATTCTTTACGTGAAGTCGAAGTACCGCAAGCACCTGCTAGAGCGAATGGTCCTATGCTCAGAAGCTGAAAAGTTGTATCAAGTGGACTTACTCGGCGCAGTGCACGTCATCGCCCACGTGCGGAAAAACACTCCGCCGCAAGTCATCGCCAACTGTTTTGGGCACAGCGGTTTTGTGAGGCCCGAGCATGCAGCAGTAGCTGACGATGGCATCGAGGAGGTGTCAGCCGAGTCTACCGACGATGACTGCCCGACTTTCGATGCTGTCCTTCCCACAGATGTGACCTTTCAGGACTACATCGCGATTGATCATGGTGGCGCCACAAGTGGTCTCCTGACCGATCAAGATATTAATAATGATGTCACGGGGGCCCATGAAGACCACAATTCCGACGAAGAATCATGCGAGGAGATACAGCCGCGACCTCATCGCACCTCACGGGAAGTCTCGGAGGCGCTGTTAGTATTAGAGGACGCTTGCCTGAACACTCCCGACAGCTTGCGTGCTGTTGGCCATTTGGAACAGTTAAGAAAAATTGTTATGTCAGCCGGAATCTGCGCGAAAACTCAGACGACAATTACAAAATACTTCAACAAATAAAGGTAAGCTTCTGCAGCTTGATTTTAAATGTTTTTTCCCTGTTCATTCGTTGATCGGCATTCGGTTAATTCGGACAGTTTTTAAGGTACCGTGAAATCCGAATCAACGAGCTTTTACTGTAATACCTATTTTCCTTACGTGCGATGAACAAACTCAATAATCGAGTTTGGTATGTCTATTCAATCGCAAGGGGAAGCATGAAAGCTGCTAGTCTGCGAATCTCCCTTAAGTAGCCCTCAATCGTTTAGTCATTACTGATACCTTGATTGCATGAACTTTCAGACTGAGCTACAACGCTACATTTTTGTTTAGCCTTGTCCAGCGATTGCGTAAAGTATTCAATGAATTGATTGCATGAAAAATTAGTGCCGTTCCAGGCCCGGGCCTGATGCGCCTACGTTTCTTTTGTCGCGAAACAAGCACACAAAACTGGTGCACACAGATATTCACGAGAAGTTCAATAAATAACAGAAACAATGAAGAAAAAGAGAAGAATCCCTGGCACTTCGGGAAGGTACAATGAGAAAGAACTGGGTCACACTGGTTGGTGTGCTGGTTTTGCCACTGATGCCAGATGACTCAAAGCCTATAAAGTCGTTTGCAACTCTGCCTGAATTTTAACCTATAAATACTGATACCAGCATACTTTGCTACCCATTTACCGTACGAACGTTTACAGTGAGTAGTTTATTATCACTGTTGTGAATGTCACATGTTCTGTACCAAAGCCAGGCAATATAAGAAGAAAGACGCGCGTGGCAGTAGAAGAAATATGCTCGCCAAGAAATCAGGAGGCGGCTTGTTCTAATCCTCTTAAAAACTTTATTCTTCATATATTTATATTTTTATTTAGTGAATGCATTCGCGTTACGTTTTGTACTAGCATATTTATTTAGGTCATGGCCACCACGCTTCTTTTTGCTGTATAATCATATTGCGTCTGAGTACTCCGCGCCTCCAAATAAAGCGTCGCTCTAAGCGTCAAGTATCTGGCGCGATTCTGGGCATGGCACAAAAGTTTTGTACCTATTAGCGCTCTTTTTGCATTATGGAGATCTTGTACCGTCACTTGCAATAAATAAACGCATTTTCTAATTCGTCTGCAAATGGTAATAAATGTGAGACTGCCAAGCTTAGCTGTACCCATACATATAAATTCATATGACGCTATGAAGCTTCGCTCAGATGTCATGTTTGTCTGTTTGTGCTTACGGTATACAAAAGATATGAAAAACACTGCGGCATGTAAGAGTTGTTTACTGCGCTTTCATGTGTCATGTGCTGCTCAGTGAAAAAAAAACAGTGAATATAAAAAACATTTTATACTTGACTGATAATTTTGCAGCGAGACCAAGGTTGCGACTAGGTAAGTGAGGATAATAATTTGTATTCTCTCTAAGGAACACTTCACTTCTTCAACTAAACACCTGAGACAAGGCTGAATGTTCCACTGCATGCAATTACTCTAAAGTAACAGCTTAGCAAACGCTGCAAATAGCGTACTTTACTGAAACGTTTCTAATGTAACTAGTCTTCGGCAACACTTCGTAAGAAGATATTTTTTAAATAACTCTTAGACACATCGCTCTCTTTCCTGAACGAAGAAAATAATGAACATAAACATTGTTCTGCTTGATTGGCAAACGACCCACCTTCATGCTTTTTTGAGTGCACATCGAACAAAACATTTCTGCATATTACACGAAGTAAATGTACTGCAGTACACCCTGTCCGCTTTTTTTTTATTCAGAAAGATGCCAGGACTAGACTTACAACAAGTCTTTACCAGCGCTTTATTGCCCAACAAGAAAATTTCTGCCAATATTTTCACTAATCGCGATTATAAATGTTGAGAGACTATACTGCTGGTCCCATTCAACGAGCAAGATATGTTAGCTGTTGTATTTCGATGTCCTATCAAGAAACAAGCTTGGATTGAATGAAACTGCTCAGTTAGGGTCTCAAACAAAAGCATGTAGCGTTTTTTTTACTATTTCTACACAAGATATAAGCTCTGTGCAAATGATTGGTCAAAGCAGGGTATTTTTATTTGCTTCAGTGCTCGTAAAGCATGGCAATAGTATGCGATAGTGAATGTTCAAATCAAGCTTAATTGTTTTGAGATATATAGGCTGATTGCTGAAGGGTATATGCTATAAAAAAATTCGAGATTTTAAACCTCATTCAACACTAAGCAGTATTTAGAGCTACCATGAGTTGCTCCACATGAACAGACTAGTCTATATAAACAATATGATTCGTATATTCCAACTAACCTGCTGAACAATGTTGGCCGTTTTGCGACTGCAAAGTAATTTATACAATAATCTTTTTCTTGTGGTAACCTCTTTGTAGCTTTTACAACCTGATGCAAATTTAATTGCTACACTTATCTTGAGCAAAACTTTTTCGCAGAAACAGTGCCACTAAGATAACCTTTCAAAACCTAAATAGTGGGCTGTTACGTTATTTTATGATAGTATTTGGTTAGATTATTAGGGGCCATCAACTTCTTCCCGAACAAATTTGAGCAATGAAAGGAACGTTGCTTGCGCACTCCTCCACATTGAATTCTCTGGACAGAGCAATGTCGTGTGAGGTAATAAGCTAGTGAAGTTAGCTTCCTTACTTAATTTTGCTACCTTGCAACTAAAGTACGCTCTTACTCGCTTTGATTTTTTAATGCACACCGTTCAATTTAACCATTTAAACAATAACATTCTGCTGCGCCGGCGCATTTTACTTTTCCGGCTGGTGTGGGAATGTTTATTAGGTATTACTGACAGCAAGAAACTTCGCGCAGCATGTGAATCTCGTGTTTTCTTTGCTTCCCTTAACAGGAGGTTGCATGCGTTCTTCCCTGTTTAAGCCACCTTTCAGCACGCGCAGGTTACTTGTTTAGTTGAATGAAATGTAATATTTTATCTGAACCTCTTGCCTTACAGGAGGAGTGTCAGATTATCCAGGTAACAATTATTCTTCCTTTCCGAAAGTTGTCGCTATATTCCCTTTGTTACCATACCCTCTCCGGAAAAGTTACAACCTTTCCTATACCAAATTTATTTCAAACCTGTCAGAAATGAAATAGATGAGCATATTTGTTTGGTGTGAGAGCTAGTATCAAGGCAGTTCAGTGGCAAGCTGCGTACTGTTCATTGCTGATGTTAGAATTACGCTAATAATAAAGCCTTAAAATGCCCTAAAACACTTTTTGAGTAATCATAAAATGAACTCACTGGAAAAGCGTATTCACTCACAAAATCAACGCTCCAAAACTTTCAGAATCCGCTCAATACGAGCCGAATTACAAATATTTGTCACACGCTGCAATCGCATTCTCTCTTCTCTCGTCCCGAGGCAAGCGCTCGAAGCTGAACAGGAAGCGACGGAAGAGCTAACAAAAAACGTCATGCATGGCTCATGACCTTGACCACTTTTTTACTTTTTTTTCTTCGAATACGGGACATTTTACTGTGATAGCGCACGCACGCGTGCACAGACGGAGAAGGGCCATTCTGTGCTCCACACTCTAAAACAAACACCCAAAAGTATCACAACTGTGCCGTTTGTTAGTTCAAGCTAGGGCATCCTTCTTTATGCTTCAACAGAACGCGGCAAGTGTTGATAGTTCATTCATATTCATTTGACATTCCAAGTTGTTCCTATTGCATTCGTTGTATTGCCCTAGCGGAAAAACTGACTTGTTTTCTTCAGCAGGACACGATTACAGTACCCTTTTGCAAACAACATGCCTGCTACTTCGGGCCAGTTATTGCACAGCTCCCAAATTTTCACTATAGTGCGTGAGCGGTGACTTTTATGTGTTTAAGCGCCGTTCAGTGAAGTCATGTTGTAAACAGGGCGTGTGTGAGGGGGTGCTCACAGTATGTGCTTTTTCTGTTGAAGGGAATGTGTCAGAGGCAAAGCTCCTTATGCTGTGGCTCTGTTTCTCCTTCATTGTTCGTCATAGCTACCCCCAGCTACTTCTCATAATGTTCACAAGATGACGCTGCACTGTGACAGCATGTGATTTGATCAATAGATTGTGTAGAGGCACGTGCTGCGTGTGGGGGTCATGGTGATAGAATGATCGTTCAAGACAGATGAACCGACAAATGGCTGCACAGACAGACGAATTCTTTAATCGATAAAGTTTAGCCTGAATGAGCCTGCTAGGCATTAACAAGTAAACAACGTAGTAGACAGCCGAAGAACAGGAGTTGCCAGAAAAGCAGTCTGAAATGAGCGACACCACTCTTTTTGTGTTTACGACCACTATGTCAAAGCAAAAATTTGCTGATATTTCTCAATATTAACGAAGCTAAGGGCCACTTCATTCTACATAACTATGTAAGATAGCACCAAGCCAACTTACTTATGCTTAGAATGTTCTATTCTTGTAAACGCTCAGAGATGCAAAATATTCATAGTAAATATAAGGCTCCCCTTTTGTTCGCAACTATTTACATTTGTGACGTTCGTGACCTTATCATACTACCGTCACGTAGACATTACGGCAATTGTCAGAAAGCGTTATCCACTTAAGCTTATATGTCTAGCAGTGCCCAGGGTGGCTACAATCTCTCGCACAAGAGCACATATGAGCTTACAACTGCTGATCATTGCTGCCGACTTTAATGTGAATGTCTCAAAACACAAGCACACCTGGTCCACATAATACATGAAAGATGTTCTCTGTATAGACAGAGCCTCTAAGGTCTCTTGCCCATGACGAAGAATGGAGGTGTCATAGACCATTTCATAACAGATACAAACAGATCTAAGCAACTAAACTATACGCCATGTTTCTGTGGACATACGTCCCTCATCACCGCATTAGCGGGCGAATATAGAAACAGTTACACTTCTGCTAATGATGCTTAAATTTCACAGAGATACGACCCAAGTATAGGAGGCTTAAACAGCCCGCTGGACGTGAAAACAGGACCAACTGGTACATGAATGTCACAGACAATTGAGATTTGACATTTTTGAGCTTTGGCTGATTTCACCACAATCAATTCATAATTATTCATACAATTTGAACGAAGGTCTAGTAGGAAAAAAGGAGAAGTATCATTCATGGTAAGAATAGCAGAGTAAAAGTTGCAATATCCCTTAACAATCCCCGCCACCCCGACACAATAGCAGCAACGTGTGTTACAGAGAGAGGTTTACTTTAGCCAGACATTTGAACTCGCGCCTAAAAATCAAAACAAACACTCAAGAAGCATTTTACATAAAAAGATAAACATTTGAAAAACCATATTTAAAATAGAATTTTCAGGACATTACACGTAAAATATCGCTCGGTAATTTGAACTTCTTTAGTACAGTGTGTAGGCAAATTGGTAGTAGCTGTGACTCATTGTTTGAACGACGCCGCGGAGTGCACGAGTTAACAGTGTGTCTCGTTTATATTGTAGATGGATTTTCAGATAAATTTGCAAATGCAAGTATGTGGCGGCTCCTACAAATAAGTTACTATCTGAATGTTCTTAAGGGACAGTATTCATAGAGAAATTCATGTTTTAAGATCTTCAATCTTGTGAAAGAATCAGACTTATATGCATTGTAAGAACCCTTTGAGATGGCAGTTAATTTTTTTTGTGACATGATCAATTCATGTAGTGGTATTTGTCCTGGTTTCCCAAACTAAGTGACAATAGCGCAGTGGAAATGAAATAGGGCCAAATATATCATTAGTTTTCGCTGTTCTTGTATATGCGTTCACATTTTCTAAGAATTCCCACTACTTTACAATGTTTATTCTTTGTGTGAGTGCGATGCTCCCAGTACATTTGTTCGTGAAAGACAACTCTTAGCGTTCGCAGATGTACGCGTAATTGCAATGTTTGAACACGTAACAAGTATCACGTGCTAATGAAACATTTCCGCCTGCCACAAATATTTTGGTGGAGCGGGCTAACGTCCTTCCATCCGCATGCTTCGCATAACTTTGGTTCCGAAGTGATGTGGGATCCGCCACTTTTCAAGTTAGTAATGCGAAGCTAAGCTAAAACACTTGTCAAACCTATCATGCTAATTGCTATCATACTCGCTGTAGCATGCTCCGAGTTCATAAGGAGATCACGAAAGCATCCAGACACATACGTGGATAGACTGTTATGCTAGTGGTCCTATAAATTCATCTCATCCAACCAAGCGGCATTTGTAGCTCGAGTAACTCAGGAGCTGAGTAGAAAATTGATTTATAAACATTTATTATTCTGACAGTTTTATTCGCTTTTATTGGACAGCTTCTGGACCAGTGTTCAGCAGATTCCTTGAAAAGTGTATACTACAAAAAGCGTGAATTTGCATCAAATATATTGTTTTCGTAAGTCTATATTGACAGCTTGGGGATGTAAGTGTGGCGTAAGTTCAGTTTTTACATAGTGAAAGTTCTCTATTTGTTAGCTGAAGCCAGCCTGAAAAAAAAAAACGCGCCCCACAAACGTGGTTGCACGTGTAGGCCGTAGCAATGATTAACTTTCACAATTTTGTGGTGAATGGAGCTTTTGTGCGCAAGGCGCGTAGCGTGAAATGATGTGTTTTCACAATGCTTTCGAAGTAGACACTGTTTTAGTTTACAAGAAATGCGTATACAAAACTCCTGGTCTGTACAAGAAATTCCTTATAAAAAGCTTGTCTTCATTTGCGTTGCCTGAAAATAAGTACCAATTGGGATCACTCGAAGACTGCTGGATCGAATCTTCGCTGTAGCTGCCGCATTTTCGATAGAGGCGAAAATGCTTGTGGCAGGGGTAGGGGAATTTATCCGCACGTTATTAACTCCAGAAGGTCGACATTTCTAGATCTCTCTATTGCAGCGTCTCTTTTAATCATATCGGGGTTTCGGGCCCAATAAACTTTATTATTTAAAGTGAATGCAGTAATGTGGCGAGAGAAAAGCACCAATATTGGCGGTACTGCGGAATCACAAGTGCCTACGCCCGAGCCTGGCTACTAGTTCACGCTTTATTTTACGGAAACCAGTTCCACAAAGATTTCATTGGATGAGCTTTCATCATTTATGCTGGGCAATCCCTCAAGCTATCTGCTTCCTGTGCTTCTTAAGTCTAGCATTACTTGTCAGAAACCGATTATATGATGGCCTGCAATTTTCAGTGGTTAGAGTATGTCAATATTAGCAGTTTCTTCTTAATAATCATTGGGGTTTTACGCTCCTAGACAACAGTATGATTATGAGAGACGTCGTAGTTGAGGACTCTGAGAATTTCTACCATTTGGTGTTCTTTAGCCTGCACTGAACTGTAGGGATCACAACACGGGGCTCTACCATTTAGCCTCTATTCAAATGTCCCTCCTGTAGTCTAGACCAAACCCTCGACGTGCTAGTTAGCAGTCGAGCACTATAACCACTGCTCCACTGTGTCGTACTAAGATTTTATTGCTTACCAGTTTGGCTCAAAACACAGCAATGCCAATGCATATACAGGAACATAATTTCAAAGTCCTAATCTTCTATCGTACTTGCTTTCTCTTTTAGGCGATAAGTGAGTCGCCCCTAGGAGCAAAACAAAGCTAAGCTGATGGCAACGCCTTGAAGATATTACAGCGCTGAAGATGTGGACCATGTTCATTTATGATCTCTGGTTCTTTCTGTAAAATAACATCGAAACTGAAATCATTAAAAGAACTACAAAAACACGATCTCTTACTGAGGTGCTCAGGGATTGTTGTGCATCGTCACTATCAGGTAGTGGGACCACATGCACCAGTGATGCTGAAATGACCTTCGAAAAGACTTCTAGTTACATCAGAATGGGAGACGAAAAAATTACCCCTGGTATAAAACTACGACAAGCTGCTACTCATATTCTGCCTTCAAATGTATAAAATGTACGATAGAAATCATTCCTGCTTCTGTATACTACAAAACGTCTTTTTCTGCACGACAGTGTGACAAGAGTTCGTGTGCGCTTGACGCCTTCGATAACCGCATTTGAGGAATTTCTCTCTCTTATATGCTATCAAAAATACTGAAACACGTAACTCAACAATTGATAGATAGTGAAGCTCTTGACTTGTCGTCATCATAATTAAATTGACAGAAAGCATATCACGTAAGGGATCTCACAGTTCTAGCTTCGAACTGCGTATTCGGTAATGTTCACTCAGGCAAGGCGATCACCATAGATTTGCTCAAAGATGTCACCCTTTGAATAACCGCTAATTTACTTGCAAGTCATATGTCGTAATGGCTGGCTAAAGCGTGTTACAATGTAGCCAGAGATAACCTACAACAATTCATTGAAAGGCAAATGTATACAAATGAGGAAAAAAGCGGTACATAACAATGTCATACGGGTCTTTAAAAACCTAAAGTGACACCTCGCTGATACAACGAGGGCTCGTACGAGTTTCGAGGTTATACATTTTTTTTATTATTGTCGGCCGAGGCCCATCGGTCCGCAATGTATCAAAGTACAATTGTTGCGAACATATTTTCAACCTACGACGTTTGATTCGAACGTAATAAATTTTCTCATAAGATGAAATAAAATTAAACGATTTGCTTTTGCTGACTAGACGACCTTGCTGACTAGATGTCTTTTGGGTGAGCGCAAATTGTTTTGTAAAGAAAACGACTGTTTTGAGTAAATATATGTGCAACATAGCTAAGTGCTTGTAGAAGGGCTGCATCCACCCTCTCATTCGTCTGGTTCATGCTTTGAATAAATGAGGTAATATAGAAGCAGTGAAGCTAAACTTGAAATTGTAGCCGAGCTCATCATGCATCGTAAGAATGAAAGACACCTGAAATAGTGGCAGTGGCTAATGGCGAGTACTGCTGTGTAAAGATAAGGACAACAGCCAAGCATAATTTTTCAGAGTTTGCCGTCTTATTCGAGAGAATGCTACCACAATGATTGCGTTGGTTACATGATGCATTTTCTCTGCTCTTCGCACACCCGCCTCTTCTCTGGATTCACACCGTGCTGATCGTGTGGCCGATCGAGTGGCCTGCGCTCTATGCCAGCAGTAAGTCTGACGTAGCGGCACTGCGCCGCAGACCATGGGCCAACGCCGTCTGCGGAAAGTATTTTAAAATGATCGGCAAGCTTCACCAACGAAGCATTTGAGATTCCCAAAAAGATGACTTCTCTTAGTGGACTCTAATTCTAAATAGCTGGCAGCCCCTGTTCAGTCGCTATCTTAGGGACATGTTATTTGATTTAACGTTGAGTCATTTAAATACCGTGCAGGCTAAAACGTTCTATAGGCTGTTTCAAGGTTGCAAGCGTTGTCCACCAAAACACTTTCTGTACCCTCATTTACCAGCTCCTCAAAACGAATTCTAAAACCTTTTCAAGTTTTTTCCAGGGTAAAACATTCTCTCCTTAGTATTTTAGATAAAAGGAATTGTGCCTAAAGTTCAAGTAAATATTCATTATTTTTATGTAGCTCGAAGTACCACTTCTTAAAATATGTTTTGCCAAATGAGGGTAGATAACTGTAGAAAACCAGCGGGCTTGTTTCTAAAGTTCTTGCTCACCGATGCTATAGAGGCATAGGTTAACTAATTTACTCTATGATAAAGGCACATCGGTGAATGAAACATGATGGCATCAAGGACACGCGTTTGGAAACAATCAAGCTCTTTATTAAGGGCTTGAACTAGGCTTCAGAACAGAAGGTACGACGTCCACATTTATAGGCCCAAAACAGCGAAGCTAGATGCAAGCAGGTCAAAGCGCCCCGCGGCAGATGCAGACGACACGGGAAGCTGAAAGCAATCCATGCAGTTTCTCCGCCCTCTGTCAGGAATATCTGGACCTGAGGAGACTCTATGTCACTAGTGACTTGGAGTGGCCTTCACGAACACATACTCCTATCTTATCGGAATGGCTAGCTCTTCTACATGCACTTACTGCAGTTGCGGAGAAACCATTGCCCACCTTTTATGTGAGTGTACTCATTCCAACGCGCCAAGACCAGAACCTACTGACGCTCTGGATAGACTGGATGGTCGGTGTTTGTCGGAACAAAGGATTCTGGGTCATCGACTGAGCCCATTCACAGCCCAAAAGGCTTTTAATGCTTTGCTACGCTTTTTGCGGACAGCTGAACTCAGAGACCGACTTTAGTGTCTTATTCTCTTTGATTTTGCCTTTCCTCTTTCACCATTTCTTTCGATTTTTTCGTCTCTCTATGCAACATTTATTTTCTATCTTTTTTAATTCCCCTCACTTGTTTCCCCAGTACAGGGTAGCCAGCCGGTCTAAGAACTGGCTAACCTCCCTGTCATTCCGCCAAATTTTTTCTCCTTCTCCTTGGTCGCTCAGTGGTCACGTCGCTTCCTGGCAAATCAAACACGGTATGAAAATGGGTCTCTCACAATTTCTCTGAGCGGCAAAAAACAGGAGGCGAACACGAACAAAACCTCCTGCGCACGGCAACCTGAGGACAACAAAGTGCACATGGCCAGCCGCTGTGCCATGATCATGAGCCAGCCGTAAGTGGAGTAGCGTTCCTTGTGCTGTCTGGTGCAAAATGCGGCCAGGCAGATAGAAGCAATAAACGGGGCTGTGCCAGTGACCCAAACACCTTCTCAAATGAAAGTTACATTTCTAAACTGTGCTTCACTTTGGTGCGACCCCTGTCTTCTGCTGTGAAGCTGGCTGTAGAAAAGCGTTAAAGTCATGACTAACTTTTTTGTGTTTACTATTACATGGCACAGAAGAAGATTTCGCTACAGTGGAATTTTCGGTGTCTAGAACTTATCGGTGCATCTCTTTTGCGGAGATTATTGAAGCAGGACGCGCACTCAGCTGAAAAGGGAGACTAGGCCTGCCGGCATTGCTTAAGGAGATACAAAGACACGGTTTGATCTTGCTCGGACTAGGGTGACACTGGTGACTGTTTTGTTGCTGAGCATGAGACAGCCAGTGAGAGGAACAATTTAATAGAAGTGTCTAACATTTCACCAATGCGGCTCCGTGGTGGTATCCCTCACGAACGAAAAAAGCGTTAGCAGAGAGAAAGCGGGGAGAAATAGAAAGTGCCATTTTAAGAAAAAGTTCAGTTGGGAGTCAGCGCCATATTGAAACAACTGGGCCCTAAAATAGGAATTGTGGTGACTGCAGTGAATAGCTGTCAAACGTGGCAAAAGCATACCAAGCGGTGGCATCTTACAAAGAGAGCCTGCAATTGTTGACACTACTGCCTGAAAATCTCTAATCTCGAACAATTGAAGCTGTCATACAAAACTATCAAGTTACATTCTTCTAAAATCGCCTGGCTGCCGTGAGAAGTATGGTGTCTGGGTTGCCCACATCCATGGTACTGGTCTTGCTTAGGTGCCAAGGAGGCGCAAACTGCAGAATTATACAAGATTTAAGACTCGCTCACTACGGATTGTAAATTGTATGCTGTGTGTGTTTAAAGAAGCTAATTGAGGCACATATATGGTGTTGTGAAAATAGTATTCCCCCACCTTCTTGGGTTGTGCTTGCTCCACACCAAGAAGATGGTCACTGTGCGTACTGTGCCAAAAAATACTTTGAAAAAAAATCTGCTTTGAAAAGATTATAGTCAATGCCTACACCATTGAGGACATTCACTAAACTGCGCAAATCTTTGTCACCAACAATTAAGTTTAACCCAAGTGTCAGCGGCATGTTCATTGAGAGATAGAATATCTATCAAATCATTAGGGGTAACCTTCGAGGCTCATGTCACGTACGTCATGCGGGAAAAGCGCTACCAAGAAAACATAACCCGTGATTTTCTTTGTGAAGGAGCCGCAAACTGCATCCAGAAGTGGGTACTGCACGATTGCATATGGCGAACACAGTCTGCGTCACCGCACGAAGCAAAAAATGCTACCAGCAAGCATAGCTTGTACTAGATTTTGATTTTGCGAGAAAAGGGACAGCAGTTGCTCCAAATGAAGTTCAGTCCTATTATTGGTACAAAAAGAGTGTCAATTTTCAGTTCTGTTGTAACTATCGGAAAAGCAACACGAAGCTATGGAGTTCTAGGCGGTTACACGTCACAATACACAGCGTATGGCTGCTTCACACTAAGCGATGCCCACGAGTGTTTTAAGACACCCGATAAAAGCCATGTCACCCTCGTAAGTCATAGAGAAGCAAGCCATATAAACAAGTAATTTCAGTTGTATGAACTGTTACGCAACGCTGGCATTCGCACGGTGCTGTTCAAAATGTCTCTGAAAATGACCCATATGGTACCAGTGTGGTTCATTACACCAGGGTACTATTCAATTCGCTCCCCGCAATGGCGTCTGTGCAAGTAGGCGTTTGGTGCGTGGCGACACCAAGGGCCCAAGCTAACGGGGGTTTGGACCTCTCCACGCCGAGCCGTGCGTAGCTGAACCGTGTCCGGGGAAAAAGGAATCTTGGGGGTCAATCCGACGCTAGGTAATTGGACCTTTAACGACCCCTGGTAGACGCAACACACCCCCTTGGCCCCAGTTTCACATAGACGGAACCACTGTACTGACCCATCGAGGGGAAATCGGCAGTCGCCTTTTTCTATCTCTCCTTCCCTTCGTCTTCGTCGTTATCTCTTAGTTTCTATAGGTCCTGTCACCTTTTCTCTTCCGTCTACTTCGAATTTTTTCTGGCAGCGAGGCTTCACCTTGCGTAGGTGCCCAACCTTGGTTAACTATATTTGGTTAAGCAACGTTTTAAGGCTGGCGCCTTCAAGTGTTCTACCTTGTGCCGACCCCTTGTAATGCTTGGTGGTGGGTGGTCACCATCGCTGGCGAGCTTCAAATCCCTCACATGGCGAAACCTGTTTCTCTTTGAGTAACCGGTCCCTGAAAAGGAACCGCACCGTTGAAAGCTCCAAACGTACTCGAACCTATTGTGACCACTTTCCTCACTCTCTGCTCATACACCCTCTCACATACATCCAGCCTCGCCACGGTGGTCTAGGTGCTAAGGTACTCAGCTGCTGACCCGCAGGTCGCGGGTTCGAATTTTCGCTGCGGCGGCTGCATTTTTAATGGAGGCGGAAATGTTGTAGATCCATGTGCTCAGATTTAGGTACACATTGAAGAACAACAGGTGGTGGAAATTTCTGGAGCCCTCCACTTTGGAGTCTCTCATATCATATGGTGGTTTTGGGACGTTAAACCTTATATATCAGTCTTACAGACCTCGAGTCTGTTGCAGCATTGTCTGTCTTCCCGATAATCTAGGTTTTGCCTTGGTGGAATATACTGTAGAGACAAAATAAAGATAACTGTTGAGAAAAAAAACCAATAAAGCCTTTCCCTAAAGCTCTTCATCGAAGTGTCTTATGTTAGCGTCTAACCTTTAATCACTACTTTGCTCATGCCTCCTTCTCGTTATGGTTGCTGTAATTTCTCTCGTAGTATTACTGCGTACCAGAAATTGCGTTGCTTCTGTATCAGCGTAAGATTATAATAAATCATAAAAGCAGCATTGTATGTAGCTTTGGAAATAAAGAAATCTCTGAAACTATGCGCTTGCTTTTGCGAGCAAATAAAGCCAAATTTTAATGAACAGCTTTTTAGGAAATTTTCTCATACTTTGTTTTTTTATGTTCCACGAATTATTGTTTTTAATTAAATTCGGCACTGCTTTTTTTGCTGTAGCCCTGTCATTTTGACTTGATAGTGCGATTATTACAGTTACCTCGTAAAAAACCCATTGTGCAGACAAATATGTGTCCCGAAAACACTCCCTAGAAAGTGTTCGCTTTTTATAGTTGCGCCTATATGACAGTCCATTGGCATACGATAGCTCATTCTGGACCTACGTGTTCATGTTCACAATGACACAACTGCTATAAGTGGCTACGGCTCTAACACTATAGCGTACACTAACACTCACATTGTACGAAGTACATAATAAGTATTGAGGCAAGTAATCTATGCTGGTTGTGACTGCCAGTGTTGCAATTCTCAACTACATTTCAACACGTCGTGCATTACCCGCGCCGTTATTTCTCATAAGGCAGGGCACCTTGAAACCAAAAAAAGAACTCATGAGCTGTCATCTTCGCAAGCCTTTACAATTTTAGACTTTGAGTTGCGTTTGAAACTTTTGATTACTTCTAGCGCATTAAATGCCATTTTACCAGAGTTACAGAAACAGTGCTGGTGCCAAAGCTCAAGCAGTGTGATCTTTTGTATTTACCTATGACAGCGGTTACTACCGCTAATCGCGGGCTGTCACACATTTTTCAGACCCTTCATGATTCTTTCAGACTGTGTAATTGGGATGTTGGAGAGCATGGAAAAAAAAGAATATCACAGGTAATGGGTATGAGCCATATCTGTAGCGAGAAATCACTTGAAAGTAGAGAAAGAAGAGAACTTTTGCTTCCTGGTCTGGGAGCAAGCAAGACTTCGATTCGTGGCTGTCTGCTATTTCGTTCGTGGCACTGATGGAGGTGCAGGGTGCGATTTCTCGCTACAGTTATGGCTCATACCCATTACCTGCGACAATATTTTATATATGTAGTAAAACAACTTCAAAACAATATATATAAAAGAGCTTTGTACAAATGTATATTCGTAGGCATTTAGCCCTTAACTTATTTTTGGAGCTGCTTTATAAGACTCTAGGTGTTTTCTGTGTATTCCTTTTGATTTATTTATATATTATTTATTATTTAAATATATCTTTATTTATGTATGGGTTTAACGTCTCAAATCCACCATATGACTTTCGCAGACGACATATCGAAGGGCTCTGAATATTTTGACCTACTGGGGCTCCCTAACGTGCACTCAATTCTGAGCACAAGAGCCTACAATAGTTCTGCCTCAATCGAAAACGCAGCCGCTAAAGCCGAGATTCAATCCCGCAACCTTCTATCAGCAGCCGAGTACATTAGCGACTAGACCACCACGGTGGGGTGCATTTGTTTTTCATCCTGCCCAAAATCACGACGTTGTTCAGGTAGCACGCGGTTCCCGCATTCCCTTTTAGGATTCGGTTCACTATGTAGAGGCACTTGCCGCATCTCAAGAACGTCTACTGAACCTAAAAAAAGCCAAGGTGGTCTTCGCAATTACGAGTGGTGGTTCTGCTCGAGTGGTAGATGTGATTTAAAATTCGAAGGTATTGAAAACTGTACCCGATAATGCTTCATTGAAAATATTTTCAGAAAATTGCGGCTTGAGTTGCCGATTCAAAGTCCCATGATAATCGCAACACATTCACGCTACAATATTAATTTGAGAAATAACGGAGACGTACAAACTTAACAGCTGCAGCATACTCATTTATTTCATAAATACAGTACTTCCCCAGCCCAATGTACACAATATAAGAAAAAGCCATACGAACAATTGCCTATTTGATATAAAGCCACCCCGGTAACTCCACGCAAAAGACACCTGCATAGGAGCGCAGTTAGCATAGTGACAGTGGGCATTAGATTTATGTACACATAGTATCGGGCTTGCGCAATCGCGAGCGGCCTCGTTGCGCAGAGATATTTATTTATTTCGCTCTTTTGCGAAATGACCAATGTAGGAACAATAACGTTGCGTAATAGAATCATCAATAACATGATCCACAAAGTGTAGTACAATAATATTGATAGAGTGAACGAACTGACCAAGGCTCATGTAGGGTGCTATATTGATATTACAATTGTGAAAGTATTTTAAGTATATTTTAGCAACACGACAGAATAGTCAAGTAGATGTTACGTTGAAATATACAGAACAATAGTTCGTGTAAATGGATGCTCTTTATGACGAAAACTAAGGCACACAAAACGAAACGTAAGAGGGAAAGCATCATGCTTTGTACACTAACAGTGGTGGGGAAAGAAATGGGCCGTCCGTAATTTGGTGGCCTACGAAATGCTGATTGATTGATGATTCATTGATATATGATGTTTAACGTCCCAAAACAACCAAGCCATTATGAGAGACGCCTTAGTGGAGGGCTCCGAAATTTGACCACCATGCACCCACCATGTTCTTTACCATGCAGCCCAAATCTGAGCACACGGGCCTACAACAATTTCCGCCTCCATCGGAATCGCAGCTGCCGCAACCGGGATTTCATACCGCGACTTGCGGTTCAGCATCAGAGTACTTTAGCCACTAGACCACCGTGGCGGGGCGGTCTACGAAATGCATTGGCTTTGATACAAACTTTTCGATGCGTTAAAATCCATTTTAGCGCTACCATTACCTGCACTGTGAACTGTGTTACATTCGCCATCCGTGCAAACACAACAAAGCAGCCCAAGACAGTTTTGAAAAATATAAACAGGGTGATACAGCCCATGTCTAATGGTAGTGACTGTTCCTAAATCGCAATCTAGTGCATGTAATGAACGTACGTCTTGACCTTTGACGCCATCATGGCTTCTGCAATGGCAAATATGTCAGGACGTCATATGGTTATGTCAACACATGGCATATTAACTTGATGAAATGGGGTAGGTCAAGGCAAGGGCTATGGCAAGCTTGCCCACTTGCATGGTGTGTAAGCTTGCCCTACTCCATAGGCCGCACGCAAGGAAAAACGACGTTGGCTACAGAAAGCTACTGTCAAGATTGGCATCCTTGCTACAATAGACCTAGACTGAAAAACCGAAAGACTTCACCTTTCAGGCGTGCGCGGCTAACGCATACACCTTCATAATAGCCTTTTTCTGCACACGCATATTTTGTTATTCATTTCTCTTTACTTCATGAAGCTTGTCCAGGAGTTTTGTGATTTAAATACGTTAAACTGACTGAGCAAAATGCAAAATGGAGCAGTTATTTCTCGTCGAGGGTTGGTCATTAAATTCACTTGATCCATATGTTGGTATGTACGTTGTTAGATTACCCTAAGAGACATTCCACCAAGCCAATAATACGTTTCTCGCTTCCTCGGTTCCTAAAAGACGGAAATAAATTCCGATTTCCTTCAAAGATTGCCCGCTTCACGGACGACGCTTAAATGAGCAAGTTTACTTATTGAAAATCTTCCGAGCTGTCACTTGGAACACAGTGTCTCAAGAAATAGAAAATATGTGTAACTTCAGCCTTTCTAGCAAACAATTTTTCATGGCTATGGTGTTGCGTTATCGCCTCTTCTCACGTAACAAAATAATTTGCCGAAGCTTCTATATGTACGAAACTAATCAATTTGTTGTCCAGTCATGTCTGCGGCTTGTTTTATGTATATTTCCACTCGACCTACTACTAGCATCGTAGTCTATTAATCGAAACCATATGTTGGCATCGTTTATATACACGTCATAGCTGTTTCGTGCAGACAATTCTAATTTTTGGCAGGAAACAGAATTTCAATGAAAAAATATGAACTCGATAGCGAAAAAAAAAATGTTCTAACCATAAGCAAACAACTGAAATTTTTAGTTCACAAGATGTGAGGTGGTAAATCGAGGTCACCACCGTTCAGTAAGGGCCTACTTGCCACTTCGGTAAAGAACATAAAGCATTCCTGCTTTCCCAACAGGAGCAAAGAGACATTGTGTGTAGCCCATAATCCCGTATGTTTTCAGGTCGTTTCTGTATATCTTTATAAATAGCTCTAATAAATATAGAGAAATATATTTCATAACCTTTTTAAGAGCCTTCATGTATGATAGTCACCTTATTTGATCAACTTCAGCACCTTGGTGCAAATTTCATGATCGAATACAGCGTTTCATTTCTCTACTCATTGGTATTAGCAATACGGATGACATAATGACTGACTGTTTCAAGATAATTAAAGCAAACTTAAGTAGCACCATCGCTATGGGCACTTCGTACGTGTTGGCACACTAAAAAACGATTTCCTGGACAACGAATGAGGTCGATAATAAAAATCGCACACTTCAGCAAAGTTTCAACTCCCGATAATATAATATTTAGAGATATGGGTGGCAGCTGGCGAAGAATTCTTGAGATACAATACCTAGGCACGAAAGAACACGTCTTTACTCGTACAAACCTCAGCCGCCATGATGATGATGATGAGGATGATGATGACAGCCTCTTTCTGGTGAAGCTGGTGGAATGTCAGAGGCCGCTGAGCACCAGCTGCGAGAATGCAGTGGTTCATGTTGTCTTTTTTCATGGTCGGAGCCCCTGCAGCCACCGCTCCCATGATATGTATCACTGGCCTACTAAGACCCTTTATGCATGGTGGCTCCCCAGGTTATCGCCAAATTCAGTAAAATGGCGCTCTGTACTCACCAAATACACCTCTTCTTTTCTACGTTGTTTCGCGTTATCTACTCACACAACATGCTCTCCAGCACTATCAACCTAATAGAGCCAGCACATACCTTTATCTATATAAAAAAAATTACGGGAAAGCGTCTAGCGGACCTTTAAAGCAAGGTCCGCCGGGAAAAAGTAAGTCTAACATGTTACATTAAAGCCCAAACGAAGTAGCATCATGTTTTTCAGGTTGTTGAAAGGTTTGAAATTGCCCTATTGAAAAATATACACGCGGGACTCGCGTGTTTGAAGAACAAATGAAGAGAATGTGGTTGCCTGAGGTGACCACCAAGCTGAGGTGTGGTAATGAGCTCATTTCAATTTTTTTCCTATGACTTGCTACTTGCTTTGCAACACATTGCGAAGCGATCCATAAACCATACTGAAAAGATATTAGACCAGCTTTCGCTATACCACTCCCTCGCACCTCAGAAAAATGGACATTTACTCCACACATTGTAGTGCTTGCTTTGTAAAGGTGGGCATTATCAGCAGCCGGAAATATGTGAAAGGCTGCGCGTACAGCTGGGTATTTCAGCTAGTCTGCTTTATATATTCAATAAAACTCATAGTTGAATAACACTTATAAATAAAAGCAATGCCTCAATATATTGTACAAGGCACACAAATCTTTTCGAAGAAACATGTAACATCAAGAAAACTCCTTGAAAGAAATAAAAACGAAGTACAATCGAATACCTGCCGCAAACGACAGTTCATACGATTGGCAATGATAGCCCTAGACATCCTAAAGAAATAACCATGCCAAATAAAGCTACTGTGAAACAAAGTCTATCCCACAAAATTTCAGAAAGAGGTCAGACAATCAGTACTTTCTGAGTTTTCAGTTTTATGCTTAGTTTTGTAATTCTGCGAAGGCTTCACAGACATCTTTCAGGCCTTTTTCTGCGTCTCTTAAGACAATCGTAAATTATCTTCAACAAACTCTGACTAAATGCACAGCAAAGACTAAAGTTAACATGCCAAATAAAGATGGCGGTGACTTTGTGCAGTGCCAAGAAGCGTTGCTCTAATGAAATATGACACGTCTAAAGCAGCAGGCGTTCATGTGGCAGCAATGTATGTGAAGCAGGCAATCAAAACAACACCATCAATTACCGTTCTACAACTTTTAAACTCAACGCTTTCCTATGGGTAAACAACAATGCATGAGACTTCTAGCATATATATCATCACACGAAATTATAAGCTCACGATAAGCATCATATGTCAATGCGCAATCGAACAAATGGATTCTTCACAGCAACCACTTCAATGTAATATTTTCATGCACGGGCTCACTACAGTGGCCTGCGGGATGTTTTATTTTTCGTGACACCTAATTTCTCCCAAAGATCAAAAATGAGAAGGCCCCAAAAATAGAACTTATAAAACTCAAGTTGGCACAATTTGGTACATTATTTCAAACAATCAGCCTAACTAGGGTTTTCAAACCTGGAAAATAACCTTTTTGTTCAATAAATTTACAGCACTTTCCCGAAATAGTTCTCCTTTGTAAAAGCAAAGTAGTTTGTTCAGTGTATATCTAAAGTATGTGATGAAGTAGTCAGAACAACATATTTGCTGGACGCCAATTGTGTTAAAAAAACTACTGGAAACTAGTAAGGTGAATTGGAAGCAAATATAAGTGACATAGTCGTGAAAATAAATGCCGTAGTTACCTCTTCTGAATAAAAATTTTAGAGAAAGGTAGAATAACTATTATCAGAACAGTTATACTCGATTTGCTTTCAAAGTTCAAGCAGGAAGTCCCAATGCCACATATTAGGGAGCCACGTGCTCACGCTAGCGCTTGAAACTATGTATTATCCACTTCGACATGAATTTTCTCATGCCTGCTCAATAGGCACAACATGAGTGATGAAGGTCTCTGCCTCCGACGATTCTGCTGAACGAGTTGTTCGAAGCTATTTTGGGGATACAGGCTACGAATTGAAGGTGGCATTGAGAACCGTCGGCCGTCGGTTATCTACTCGTCTTTGAAAAGCGTCGGTTTTCATACAGATATCTTAGCACCATCAAATATTATTGTTGGAGCTCTCACAAACTGGACAATAAATTTTTTACTCTCTGATACGCCGCATGACAGAGCGAAAGAGCCGCGAAGCATCAAGACGGGGTGACCCGACTCTCAACGGGCACAGTAAGAGTTTTTGAATGCTCATCACGCGCATAAAATTCATGCTCCTATTTACCTCTAACTGCATCAATAGTTTTTCACTCGTAAGATGTCTCGCTCTACCATAACGTATCACGACTATCATTATAAGGCTATTCTCTTGATAAAATGTGGGCCAGCTCTGTAAAGCTTGTGAGGAGTGAAAGCTTGCGACACCTCTGATCTCTAAGACATTGCCACGCTATGATGTGTAAGAAAGCTATAGAAGACATGCCCGATCACTGCATTTAACAGAATAGAAAAAAAGTTAAAGGACGATAACCTTCACCTCTCACACATTTTAGCAAAACGTATAAGCTTTTAATGAAGCGAGATAAAGACAGAAACATGTTTGTTCAAAACGGCAAGTGTAAAAGTAGGGTAAACATCTGCCTTAGATGGCAGCCAGGAGTCCTTGACTGACCGTAGTGGGATCTTGAGCTAGCGTTATTCTTTGTATCTCGTCCTGGGTGTTTGAGATAAGCAGCGCGGTGTGCCACTGTGTGCATTCATAGAGTGTGCTACTGGCCCCCTGATGAAATTGGGACATGCCAAGATATTGTGTTTGAGGTCCGCCCACTATTGAAGAATTTTTATTTGCCGGAGTCGAGGCCTCGATAGCAATAACTCTAAGCAGTTCATTAGAGAAGTTGTTTTTTTAGAGGTGGGATATCTCCACATATATGTCAGTGCTAACTCATCTAAACTCTCTTGACACGTTAGTTTACTGAAATGCCAATAAACTACCAAAAAAACACGTCCAACTTGAGGCTCATCCACTTCCCTTGAACCATTACTTGCTTTTTTGTGTGTTTTATCAAGCTATAAACTATTCCATGAAGCTGTCAGACGTCTGGTATTTCATGCTTTAGAAATGAGGTAAATATATACTGACTGCTTCGAAGTAATGTTAGACTGACAGACCAAGTTGAAGAGCATTCATTTAGGTGCAACATATGTGCCCTAAGTATGATCTACCCTTGAGAAGCAGTATTTGTTGAATCAAAGAAAATATTTTTGACACAGTATTGAAAATACTTCGCATCAGGATAGTTTTTGAAGGTAAAAATTAACGTTTATTTCACAAAGAATAGTCAGGCTTTTACGCTTGAAAAAGGCTGCAAAATGAAAATGGCGATCAAGGAGGCAAGTTCAGAGTGTGCAGAATCAAAAAACGTTGTCTCTATTGAAGTCACGAGGTGCCTAATGCGCCACGCGTCCATGTAAGATTAACGAGTTCCGTGTAGGAAGTCAAAACAACAAAATGAATTAATGTTCCCCAGCTTGATAACTAATAATATCTCTATTTTGACACCAGCAGGAAGAAAAAGAACACTTCTGAGGCTACGGGTGCAGCAAGAGCCCCTAAAGGCTTGAAAAAGGCCAGTGATTCATTTACAAAACTATACAAGACAAAAACAAAAGTGGACAACGAATTATGAGCTTGTAAGGAAAGGCCTCTAAACATAGCGACGAAATATAAGAACGCCTAATTTATATCTAGATAACAAGACTAAAATCATGGGGGCAAAAATCGCACTTCACTAGTTACGGTAGCCTATTTGTTTAGTTTTTAATGTTAGCCGAGGAGTTAAGAGCCCGTGGCAGCAAGTACATAGACAATTTGCGGCCATGATTCGTACGAGTGTCGGGGATGTTCCACATGTGACTGTTTTGTGTAGTGTATGTTTTTACAATGGAGTCTGGGTGGCGATTTTTTATGGAACAGAGTCGTTATTTTTCTTCTATGCATAATATTTTTTTCAATGAAAGTGCATTGAACAAGTTTGGCAAAAACGTAATGCCAAGATCTTGAAATAAAGGCGCTGCGTGGGTATTATACATTCCGTTGAGTTGATTTTCACGGCCTTTTTTTACAGGTGGTAGGTTTTCCACAAGTTTGACACAGTCGTAGTACTTCATACTAGATATCTATTTGTTAACATAGAGAAATAAAGAATTCTATAAAAGTAATTTTATGTGCTTCGGTAAAAAGTAAACGGGCTGTCTCAGGATATAAACTATTCGCGAAAGTTTCAACCGGACATCGATGTCCGCGTTTCTTTGCATATTTTCTTCAAAAAGTACACCCAAGGTTTATGTCACTGGTACAAGTGGTATTACTGAAATACCAAGGCGTAGAATAATATTTGAACTGATTTTGAATTGAAAAGAAACTGATTTGAGTTGAAAAAAAACTGATTTTGTCTTCGAAAAGTTTACAGTAAAGAATTGATCTGGGTTCCCGTAATAAATATAGTAGACACCTCATTTGCTTTTCTTGCAAGCAGAGGGAGACTGCAAAGTGCCAAAAATAAGCTTGTGTTCTCTGTATTAGAAAAAATTGATGAATTGATGCCTATATTAGAAAGATTATTCATATATATTATGAAAGGTTGAGGAGTAGGGGGCCAAGAATGTTTTTAAGAAACATCGTGAAGTAGGTTTGAAATATGAGTGTGATTTGTTATTATGAACGCTTTCCGTGGCTTTTACCAACTCACATTGACTCAATTGTTCCCCTGAGGTTAAGCACAAGGTCAATCAGGCCACGTTTTTGACACACAATTTATCATGAGAGAATATGCGTTAAGAATAAACTATCGCATGTCATTTTGCTGTCCAATAGGTAGAATTATAAAAGAAAACTTCACATAATGAATACTGTCAGCATATACTTACTGCAGTAAATACCCGAATGTGTTAATTTTGTCATATTATAATTATTCCCCTACAAGAGAGAAAAGACAGCAGTTACAGAGATTTCACCTTCGCGGCCTCGCATGAGATTTAATGAAAAGGATAATATAAAATTCGGCAAATTGTGGCTTCTTCAAGATAAAAAAAAATTTGTTCTATACACAATGAGGGCATTTAAAAGATATCATACTTAGGTAAACTCAAGAAAAAGTTGTTCTTCAAGAAATCACCAACAAAACATGAGTGGCATAAATATAAAAAGCAAACCCTCATATCAGCCATTTTTGCACAAAGAATTCAGGGAAGGGTTTACTAGTTCTTATCCCCAATAGATATTTTTGGCTTCTCGCTAGATGTGAATGCCACAATGTGGAGGTCCAACTACACAATAGTTTTGAAATCGGGTCAGGAGTTGGCGTGCAAGGCACTACCACTGGGTACCTTAATACGTCGTCTCCCATGCCGTCTGAATATTCACACAATAGGCAAGGAGGTATCGCACTTGCGTGCGTATACACTTCTATAGACCTTTGGCAGCCGTATATAAAAAACATAAGCCACGCAGAGCTCTGACTTTGCTGTCCAACTTCATCCCGTCAATAGCCCTTTGTTTTGTCGTATTGGATACCTACGCCGTTTTATGTACTGAGACGCCTTTAATACTGTAGTCACTTCCTACAGTATTAACAGCTGCCATATTTTCATTTTCAATCACATAGAGGTCTTAACACTTTGTAGACAAAAACAATTTTAGAAATGCCCAATTTCTAACAAGCTATACAATAAAGGTAATATATCCTGTAGAAATCATCTGAATATCATGTATGAAGCACATGAAAACCATATAATAACTTTATTATAGGCTAATAACAAGCAGCTACCAAAAGTAAAATGAAGGCCAGGAAAAGTTGTTCCAAAGACTAAATAACGGGCTAGATCTTAATAAAGCTGATTGAAACAATGAGAGTCATTAAAATTATCTTTGTAGCGAGTATTAAAATTATTTTTGTAGAGTCATTAAAATTATCTTTGTAGAGGCGAGGCTTGTTAAGGCGTGGGTGTGTCCCTCCTAGCCCGTCGTGGTTCCTGATCACCTAGTTTGATGACTCACTCAGCAGATGCGGACAAATAGGCGGACAGAGAGACAGACAGACCGACAGACAGACAGACAGACAAACAGACAGACAGACAGACAGACATACAGACAGACAGACAGACAGACAGGCAGGCAGGCAGGGAGGCAGGCAGGCAGGCAGTCAGGCAGGCAGGCAGGCAGGCAGGCAGGCAGGCAGGCAGGCAGGCAGATGGACGATGGATGGGTGGATGGATGGGTAGATGAGCGGCCAGACAGACAGACAAGCAGACAGAAAGACGAACGGACGGATGAACAAACAGACAGATAGACAGAAGAACGGACGGACTGACAGATGAACAAATGCACAGACGGGCAGACAAACGGATGGACGTGCAGACGCACGGACGCTTCGCCCCACTCATCATCATTCACTCTATAGTTCTGCTGTGATCAAAAGCATATTGCGAGGAAGTTCAATATGAATATTCACGTTGGGCTTCATTTTTCATTTTTACATAACCAACAATTTACACTGTAACCTTTGCTTGCGTGCGCCCTGCGTCTATGTCTCTCGTAACAGGCAGACAGACAACAATGCTGGGAGGCAATAAAGAGTATACTTCGTCTGGAGTCATTTAGTCAGACACGAACCAGCAGCGGCGGCTACATTTCCGGTGAAGGCGGATATGTAGTAGGAGGCCTGTATGCTCAAATTTGGGTGCACGTTAAAGAACCCGAAGTGGTCGAAATTTTCGGAGCCCCCCACTAAGGCGTCTCATAATCATAAGGTGGTTTTCGGACGTTAAACCTCACATATCAGTCAATAAAATAGACACGAACAAAAAAAGGCGTAATTATATCGCGCTTGGCCAATTGTCGTCGTGTTCTCGTAGCAGTCTATTCAGCCGCATAAGCTCGCTATTGGGCATCTTTTCCAAACGAAGTCGCGAGTGTGCAACACGTGTGCAGAAGAAGTCCGTTGAGCCACCTAATGCACGGGGTGAGCCCGGGGCTCCAACCGGGTTTTAATATGAGACGTTGTTGATGTTTTGTTATATAAACATGCAGAATTCAGATGGTAGACAAAAATGTTCCCGGTCGTTGGTAATCAGGAGAAAATATTAAGCTGGCTGTTTGACGAACTTCAACGGACCACCACAAGACGCTGTTAAGTGTAACGTACCATGACAACATCTGTTACACGACCTTCACAGTGTTGTGGTACATCGTGGACAAGCAGCGTACACCTGCTGAAATGGCAATAAAATGAATTGTTCTGCTCTGTTGGCTCTACAACTCCCTGACGAGCTACAACAGTGGCGACAAAGATGGGCGTTGAAATTTCTGGGCGTTGAATATTACTACCACCAGAGAACGTCGACGTTCCTGGCCATGGCTATGAGACTCAGTGCCACGAAGCTCGACAAACTCAAGTGAGGTGTTTATTTCTCCCAACAAGAGGCATTGTTTTGTGCAAGTGGTAATAACACAAAAAATAAGACAGTGCCGCTTTTAATTTAGATGTTCTCAGTGAAGATGTTAGGATGTATTTTGAAGCACTATAAATCGCGGAAAGTCAATAGATTGAATTATCAGGAAGCACTTGTCTTCCTAACTGCCCACTACGCATCAAAGGTTTACGAGCTTGCTGCAGCTTATAGATTCTTCCCTAGAAACCTAACCACCACTGAATCTGTACGAGACTATGTGGTTGCGCTCCGCAAGCTGAGCAGATAGGTGTAACTTCGGCACCAGCCTTGATGATTTGTTCCGGACCACAGCATTCGCGGCATGGAAAAAAGAGCAGCGCAGCAGATATTGCTCGAACAAAGCAAGATCACTCTGGCCGATGCTGGAATGATTGCTACGGCTGCCGAAGACCCTGTGTACGATCTTACCGCATGACCGAACCCAATTTTGCCCCGCAGGGGCGCCTGCGCAAGTAGGCGTTTGGTGTGTAGCGACACCACGGACCCGAGCTAACGGGGGAGTTTCTACTCTCTCCCACGCCTAGCCATGCGTGGCTTTGCCGTGTCCGGGGAAAAGGGCATCCTGGGGGTTGAGCCGACGCTGGGTGATTAGACCGTTAAAGCCCCCCCCCCCCCGGCAGAGGCAACACACCCCTTTGGCCCCGGCTTCACGTAGACAGCACCCCTGGGCTGACCCACCCAGGGGAAATCGGCAGTCACCTTTTCCTATCTCTCTCTCCCTACATCTTCGTCTTCATCTCTTACTATTTATCTGTCCTGTCTTCTACTCTCTTCCGTTTACTTCCAAACTTCCTGGCGGCTAGGGTTAACCCTGTGCAAATAGCCTACCTTGGTCTAGGCGCATTGCGTTATAGTGGCGTTGTACGGCTGGCGTCTGCAGGTTTTAGCATCCGCAAACTTGTAGCGTCCCCTCGTTGGGCTCCGTGGTGGGTGGCCGCCAACGCTCCTGAACAAAAATAAGACAGGCATACATAGAGCATTCCCACTACTGTCTGATCGTACCGGCTTAAAGCGGGTACGCACCGATGATATAAATTTTTTCAACCAGCCAAAAGAAACATATCCTCACTTTCATGTTATCCACTGTGAAAATACTGAAAAACAAGCCAGCACTGTCTCTCCTTTCCTAATTTCTAGATGTCTTACCGAAACTCTTGGCACAGGATAAGAGGTAACCAAAACGGCTAGTGGAGACCTTTTCCTCGAAATCCGTGACAAAAAACAATTTGAAAAGCTAGACCATCTTTCAGATTTTGGTGGCATACCGATAACCATAACATCACATTGGTCTATGACCACAACTCGTGGAGTGGTATCTGACATAGACTTACTTGACTTGACTGACACTGAACTTTTGGAGGGGTGGAAGAGCCAAAGTGTCACTAATGTACAGAGAATCATCATGAGAAGAGATAACAAGGAAACACCGACAAAACACTTAATACTCACGTTTGCATCCAGTAAACTACCGGAATCTATTCAAACAGGGTACACGAAGACATCTATCACGCCATACATACCGAACCCTCGTCGTTGCTTTCAATGCCAGAGGTATGGCCATGGCTCTAAAACCTGTCATGGTCACCAGACTTGTGCACAATGCGAAGTCCTAGGCCACGTGTCTGAGAACTGCAAACAACCGCCACACTGTGTAAACTGCGAAGGAAACCATGCCGCATATTCACGGTGCTGCAGATACTGGAAAAAAGAAAAAGAAATAATTACATTGAAGGTGAAGGAGAACATTACATTTAAGGAAGCACGGCGAAGAGTCGCTTCATTCTATGGACCTACATACGCTGATGTGGCGCGTCAGGGGGCACCGCCGCACCAGCCCTCGCCACTCCTTCGGCCCGCGCATACCGAGCTGGTGGTTGTGGCACCTGCCCCCAAGGCGGCTGTAGCCCAGGCTACACCGCCTACTCCCAAACAGAGACCGGAGACTCCAGAGTCCTCGGGTCTCAAGGCCTCACCTTACCAGGCGAAGCCCGAAATTCGAACTAACAGCTCGCACGTGCGGGCATCCAGTGCCTCCGAGGAGGCAATGAATACGTCGGTACCCTTGGTGCCGAAAGAGCGGCATGGCTCCTTGGAGCGCGCCAAGAAAACAAAAAAGCAGATAACAGGGCCTGGTGGCAGCCCTGTTAAGTGAACTCATACTCCCTGTCTAAACAGCCACTCGCTTTTCGTACACACAGCACTATTTTACATTCATCATGAACACTCAAATTATACAATGGAACGTCAGGGGCCTTCTCAGAAACCTTGACGACATCCAAGAACTCTTACACGAACACTCACCAAATGTGCTGTGTGTACAAGAAACACACTTTAATTCAAAACACACAGATTTTCTTCGTAAATACGATATTTTCCGAAAGGACCGTGTTGATGCCATGACATAATCCGGAGGTGTTGCCATCATAGTGAATCAAGAAATTGCATGCACACACTTCAAAACTCCAAACATTCCTTGATGCAGTGGCTGTTCGAGCAGTTCTTTTTGATAAACTGATCACAATCTGCACTATTTACATTCCTCCTAGCTATTAGCTGCAAAAACGTGATTTATGCTTTTAATTGATGAACTTCCGGAGCCTTATCTTCTCCTTGGAGACTTTATAGCGCATAGCAGGCTATTGGGTGACTCTCGGTATGACGCGCGGGGTCGACTGATCGAACAGTTCCTTCTCTCGTCGAGCGCGTGTCTCCTAAATTGAAAAGAACGAACCTATTATAATCTCGCTAATAGCACCTACTCCTCCATAGACCTAAGCATAGTATCTCCATCTCTGGTGCCTCTACTCCAGTGGAAAGTCATCAGTAATCCGTACGAAAGTGACCACTTCCCCGTAGTTTTGAGCACAACTATAGTAACTGAGTGCCCACCACGTGTTCCCAAGTGGCTCATAAATAGAGCCGACTGGGAACAGTTTTATACCATCGCCCGTCCAGGTTGGAATGACATATGTACTTTGAACATTGATGTTGCTGTCAACTACTGCACAGCGTTTTTGATTGATGCTGCAAGAAAATGCATCCCACAAACAAATAGACACCCTGGAAAACGGCGTGTGCCATGGTGAAACTCTGAATGCCGAAACGCGCGCAAACAGCAAAACAGAGCTTGGAGGCTGCTTCGGAACTCACCGACAGCCGAAAATCTTGACACCTTCAAAAAAATAAAGTCTCAAGGCAGGAGAGGTTGGACGCTAGGAGTCGCAGAGTGCGGACGCACGTTATGTAGGCTCCGCAGTTTTCAAATGATTTTTGTTAAAAAATTGCAAAACTTAGCTAAAGTCTCTACGCCAATCGACGGAGGAAGTTCAGCCGAACACCTGGATACCAGCTATTGCAAGGTGGGCCCGCTTTTTCGGCACTGACACCGATAATTCTGAGTCGCCACGAAGATCAAACATTGCGTCTGCCGCCGCCGCAGCGGCGGGGAGAGCTAGGTCCAACGCGTCGACGAGGACGCCTGGGGCGACCCCGGAACGCCTCGACGGCGCGTCTAGCACCACGATGGAGGTTGTAAGCGTGGAAGGAGAAGATATGCAACCGGAGGACTTTACCAACGACGCCGGATGGTGTGAAGTCCGCAGAAGAAACATCACGAAAACATCTGGAGGGATTTCAGGCCCGAAGAGAACCATGCTAAGAGACGCTGCTGCGCCGATGGGCGCGCCTGGGGACAGCAAGTGGAAAGGTGAACGAACCATACGACAAATTGCTAATGCAAGCAGACTTCCTCGTCTACCGGCAGAAGACTACAAAGTGATCGTGCGACCACGAGGAGGACTCAGCGTTTCGGAGCACAGGCAGGCACGCATATACTGCTGCCTGAGAAACGCCGCTGGCGTCGGTCGCGAAGCAGCAGAAGAAGACAGTATATGCATAAACTACAAGCAGAATATCGTGGTCGTCAGCACGCCGTCCGAAGAGCGAGCCAGGCGGTACGGAGCCATCACGAAGATCCGAGTGGGAGAGCAAGAACACGAAGCCAGCGCCTACAGAGCAGCGCCGGAAAACACATCTAAGGGACTCATAAGAGGGATATCCCAAGAGGAAAGTTCCGAAGATATTATAGACAACCTAGTGACAGCAAGAAACCCAAGCATATTACACGCGAAGAGGATGGGCAACACAGACAATGTAATCGTGCTCTTCGACGGACTTCACGTGCCGAGATACGTGAAATACGGAGCGCTCATCGTCCGGTGCTCGCTATACAGAAAACACATTGACATTTGCTACGAATGTGGGAGGCTGGGACACAGGGCGGACGTTTGCCCCAACCCAGACGAAAAAATATGCAGAGGATGCGGCGTGGCCAACCCGCCGCAAGAACACCAGTGTGAAGCAAGATGTCAGCTATGCGGGCAAGCTCACTTTACGGGAGACAGACGCTGCAAGGCAAAGTACAAGATACCGTATTTGGTCCGGCGAAGACGCTGGGAGCGACGAAGAAGAGAAGAAGCGGAGGCCGAAACACCATACGGCATCAACGACTACAACAAACGAGCTGGCAAAGCAACGAGCGAGAACACCCAGGAATCAGAAGGCCATCGCACAGAAGGCTCACCCCCGGGACCATACGAGGGGGACAGTCGGGAGCAGCCCGGTCGCAGACCAAGGTCGAGGACCCGGTCCAGAACCCGTTCGAGAACCCGATCGAGAACCCGATCGAGATCCAGGGCAACGTCAAGATTGCAATCCAGCCGAGGAGCGGTAGAAACTCAGGCACAGGTGAGCTTTGCAGACGCGGTCTCTGTCACTGCTGTTACACCTACACGCGCGGGGTCCGCCTTAGAACAGGAAATAACACAGATCAGACAGTTGTTAGAGCAAATAAAGCGAGAAAACGCGACGCTAAGGGAAGAGGTAAAAATGCTTAAAGTAGAAAACGCTAAGCTTAAGAACCCAAAACACTCAGAGATGACCCATACCACGCCAACACCCATTAGGGCGTCGACACCTCTTCGAGCTCCGACGCCCGTTCCCGCGTCGATGAGTGGAGAAACGCCACCGCATAAACGAAGGGCAAAGGAAAACGCCGATGAGCAAAACGACTCTACACTCGGAGAAGTAAAAGGCATGTTTCAGGAAATGTCCGTAGGTTTACAGCAGCAATTCATGCAGATGCGCGCGGACCTACAACAGCAGATAACGCAGATGCGAGATGAAATGTCTCAGAGGTTCGACACCCTCGAGGGTAGGGTAGGGCAGCTGGAAAACGTCTCGAAAGACGCCCGACCCGCAGGAGCGAGGCCGGTCAAGAGCAAGCCGTACAGCAGACCACCTGCGGCTGAGAACAGCTGCATAGAAAACTCGAGTAGCCAACATGGCGCCGCCTAATGAATACACGATTTGGCAGTGGAATTGTCGTGGGTTTCGTCGTAAGCGGGGTAACCTGCAGCAATTCGTAAAAACCAAGCAAGCACCAGATGTAATCGCCCTCCAGGAAACTGGGGGGACCGCAAAATTATCAGGATACAAATCATATAGCACTTTAGCTGAAAAAGCAACAGTAACCACACTGATACATCGTAATATAACGGCTGTAGAACACGATACTGGCGTACGCAACATAGACCACGTCCTACTAGAAATTCTCCCGTCTCGAAAAAAGGAGGGAAGCTTGTTTGTGCTGAACGTGTACAGTCCACCACGACAAAAGGTAAAGTTTGGCTCGCTTTTCCGCAAAGTGCTAAACGTAGCGGGCAGACAAGCACTGATCGTCGTGGGCGACTTTAACGCACCACACGCCGCCTGGGGTTACACCATCGAAAACGTTAAAGGCCGCAACCTGTGGAACGACGCGCAGCACGAGGAGCTCACGCTAATAACTAACCCACAAGACCCTACCAGAATGGGGAACAGCGTCAGTAGAGACACCACGCCGGACCTTACATTCATAAAGAATATATCCAACCCTCATTGGACCAACACTAACGTAAATCTAGGCAGCGATCACTACATTGTATGCACAATTCTACAAGCAGGTCCGCGTAAAAAGAAAGGTAGAAAAATAATGTTAACCGAGTGGGACACCTTTCGTAAGATAAGAGAGGACGATGCTACAGAAACCATCGAAGATATACAGAAGTGGACAGACACACTCCAGCGTAGCGTGCAGAAAGCCACCAAACATGTTCCCGAAGAGGCAGGAATGGAAGAAATGGACAGCAAGCTCTTACACATGTGGGAGGCAAAACGCAGCCTGCAAGAGCGCTGGAAAGGTCAAAAGCACAACCGGCGTCTAAGAAAGAGAATCGTCGCGCTCGACAGAGACATAGAAGACTACGCAAATAGGCTGTCCCAGCAGCAGTGGGCAGGCATGTGCACTTTAATGAACAGGCAGTTCGGAATGTCCAAAACTTGGAACATTCTCCGAGGCCTCCTTGATCCAGAAGGCACGAAAACAACACAAAGACAAAACCTGCAAAGGATACTACACAGCTACGCAGGTACAGAAGCAGAGCTCTTACGCGAGCTACGCCAGACATACGTAGGAGATGCCACAAAGGCACGACTCCCAGAGTACGAAGGGAAGGATAACGTCGACCTCGACGCCTCCATAACAGAGGCAGAGATTCGATACGAACTCGGACGACTCAATCCCAAGTCCGCCCCGGGTCCCGACGGTATAACAAATAAAACACTTCGCAACTTAGATGACGAATCCGTCACTGCTCTCACAAAGTACATAAACGAATGCTGGGAGAAGGGCGCCATACCCCAGCAATGGAAAACCGCCAAAATCATATTAATACCCAAGCCGGGCAAAAAGCCGCTCATCGGAAATCTCAGGCCCATTTCACTGACGTCCTGCATTGGAAAGCTCATGGAAAAAGTAATTTTAACGCGTCTCGTCAGATACATGGACGACAACGAGCTATACCCACACACCATGATCGGCTTTCGACCAAGACTCTCGACGCAAGACGTCATGTTGCAGCTAAAGAATCAAATCATAGACGCCGAAACGCACACCCTGGATACAAAAGCCATTCTGGGCCTTGACCTGCAGAAGGCATTTGATAACGTCACCCACGAGGCCATATTGCGCAACTTGCAAAACCTACACGTAGGTCGGAGAGTGTACGATTACATAAAAGATTTTCTCACCAACCGTAAAGCTACAATCATGGCCGGGGAAGCGGAATCCGAAGAATTCGTTCTAGGCAACAAGGGAACACCACAAGGTTCGGTGCTTTCCCCTTTCCTATTCAACGTGGCGATGCTTGGTTTACCCTCAGAGCTGGAACGCGTCGAAGGGCTTCAGCACAGTATCTATGCGGATGACATCACCCTATGGGTGACGGGCGGGAGCGACGGTCACATAGAAGAGATTTTACAACAAGCAGTAAATACGGTAGAGCGATACGTGGAGAACAATGGCCTAAAATGCTCTCCTCAAAAATCGGAGTTATTACTCTACAGACCTACAAGCAGAGGTCGCAAGCGCATTCACGAACGACACAACATCACAATCTTAGCAGGAGGTTACCCAATACCTCAGGTACAACACATAAGAGTTCTGGGACTCCGAATATCCGAGAACGGACATAACGGGGAAGCAATAAAGTTCCTGGATAACAACACCCAACAAACCATTCGAATGATTCGAAGAATCGCCAACAAAAACTACGGCGTGAAAGAACACAACTTAGTGCAGCTCATCCAAGCCTTCGTCGTCAGCCGCATACTGTATGTGACCCCATACCTCAAGTTGCAAGTGGCGGAAAAACAAAAGATAGAATGCATAATTAAAAAAGCATATAAGCAAGCCCTCGGATTACCGATCACCACGTCTAACGAAAAGTTCGAAGCGTTAGGAATGCATAACACGCTAGATGAACTTATTGAGGCTCATATGATAGCGCAATATGAACGACTCGCGCAAAGCAACACGGGAAGACACATCCTGCACAAACTTGCAATAACGTACGCTGGCCAAAGCGGCAATAAATACGATATCCCAAAAGAAACCAGAGAGCGCATCATAATACCTCCGTTACCCAGAAACATGCACCCCGAACATCACCGGGAGCGGAGGAATGCAAGAGCGAGAGCACTGCACAAGAAGTTTCAACATGACGCGGACGTGGTATATGTAGATGCAGCCGAATATACAGACGGTCGACACATGGCGATAGTCGCTTCAAATCAAGCGGGCCACCTGCTTGCTAGCGGCACCATTAAAACAGGAAATTCGGAAATTGCTGAAGAAACGGCCATAGCGCTGACGCTTGCGTCCACAAGGGCCAGCGTCGTAATCAGTGATTCTAAAACCGCGATTCATAACTTCGCTAACGGAAGGGTCTCGAAAGAGGCGTTAAGAATCTTAAATAACTTTCGCGGAGAGCGCGACGTTTATGTTATATGGACGCCCGCCCACTCCTCCCTCCCGGGCAATGAAACCGCACACACCCTAGCTCGAGAGTTAGCGAGCCGAGCAGGTGCAGGAATGACGCGGAGCCCGCGTGCGGAGAGAGACCGCATGTTCAGTTACAACGAAATTACCAAGCACTACAGATTAGGGAGGCAGCATTACCCGCCACCACACTCCTCATTAAATAAGCAGCAGGCGACAGCGTGGCGCCTATTACAAACAAACACGTTCCCAAACCCAATCGCTTATAATCACTGTTACCCGGACCTCTACTCAGACAGATGTAAACACTGCAATCAGCGGGCGGACCTCCAACACATTATCTGGGCTTGCCCCAACATCGTGAAGGGGCCAAACACATACATGAATACGGAGCAGTGGGAGACCGCGCTGCTAAGCTCAAGCATCGAGGACCAACTACAGGTCATCAGGCAAGCCGAAGATGCCGCTAGGGCCCAAGGACTCCTAGCTGCCATCTAAGGGAGGGGAGTCAACTCCTCTAACACTTGCCGTTTCAATAAAAGTTGTTTCTCTCTCTCTCTCTCAAGGCAGGAGAACGCGTCTGCAGGCCAGGAGAGAAAGCTGGCAGAAGTTTTTGTCAGGAATCAATTCATACACACAGGAGGCTAAAGTCTGGAACATGGTCGGTAGGATATAGCAGGAAAACAAGTACACACACTTACACTCGTAAACACTCAGGGTGATACCTTGGAAGATCAGGCAAACTTCCTTGGCGCACACTTCGAACAGGTGTCCAGCTCATCCCACTATACTGACACTTTCCAAAAATACAGAACAAGAATAGAAAAGCAGAAACTCGAACACAAATGCACTAGATACGAGGCATATAACCAAGCTTTCAGTCTAGCTGGGCTGCGAACGTCTCTAAACTCCTTCAGTACTTCTGCCCCAGGTTCTGACCGTGTGGTGTATAAAATGTTAAAAAACGTGCCAATCGAAACACGAAAAGCCTTACTTTGTTTGTACAATGCTATCTGGTTTTCTGGCACTATCCCTACCTCCTGGAAAGAGGCTATTATTATTCCCATTTTGAAAGAGGGCAAGGACCCTTCTTTACCTTCGAGTTATAGGCCTATTGCACTTACAAGCTGCTTCTGCAAAGTCTTCGAAAAAATGATAAACTGCCGACTTATACATATCCTTGAAACAAACAATTTGCTCGACCCATTTCAGTGGGGCTTTCGAGAAAATATATCTACCACAGACCACCTTGTTCGTATCGAGGCACAGATCAGAGACGCCTTCGTCCATAAACAATATCTTCTCTCTGTGTTTCTCGATATCGAAAAGGCTTATGATACAACATGTCGTTTTAGAATTCTAAGAGACCTTTCCCACCTTGGTGCGCGCGGAAGAATGTTTCACATAATCGAAAGTTACCTGTCGAACCGGACATTCCGTGTCCGTGTGGGCAGTGTTCTCTCCCAAACATTTGTCCAGGAAACAGGCGTGCCACAAGGTGGTGTGCTTAGTTGCACACTTTTTATTATCAAAATGAATTCTTTGCACTTGTCCATCCCCCGTCATATGTTCTATTGCACATATGTCGACGACGTTCAGCTTGGCTTCAAGTCATGCAACTTGGCAATGTGTAAGCGGCAGGTTCAGCTGGGTTTAATCAAGGTCTCCGAATGGGCAGATGAAAACGGATTTCGACTTAACCCACAAAAAAGCACGTGTGTCTTGTTCTCTCGAAAGAGAGGCATGCACTCCGAACCTGACATTCGTCTGAATGGGCAAGGTCTGTTTGTCAAAGCCGAGCATAAATTCTTAGGCTTAATCTTGGACAACAAGTTGACCTTCGTACCGCACATCAAGTATTTAAAAGCAAAATGTTTAAAAGCCATGAATGTTATAAAATTGTTGTCACGTACTCATTTCTGTGATGCTTGCAAAGGAATTATAGTTGTTGCTAACAAATCTGGCTGCTTGGTTTTGAACTTTTTCCAATGCGTCAATCAATTATTGCTGATGGGGATCCCAGATTACGCAAGCATACTCTAAAATAGGCCTTACATACATGAGATAAAGGGTTTGTTTCACGGTCTGTGAAGCTTGCCTAAAATTTCTGCGTATGAAGTCTAGCATCCGGCCTGCCTTGGTCACAGTTAAGTCAATGTCCTTGTTCCACTTGAAATTGTCGGAAAAATAGACGCCCAGGCACTTATAATAGGATTCATTGCTAATATTGAATTATTTATTTCGTATGTTGTGTCTAGTTTACTAATTCGGTTGGTGAATGATACGCAGCAACATTTACGGACGTTTAGACTCATTTTCTATTCTTGGCACCACGTTGATATTCGGTACAGATCATGCTGCAGAATTTCAGCATCCTTGTGCGATTTAATCACTCTAAACACTACACAATCATCTGCGAATAACTTAATGTGAGAGGTAATACCATCGACTATGCTAATAATATAAATCAGGAAAAGCAAAGGTCCTAATACGCTTCCCTGTAGTACACCGGACGTAACGGTTACCGCAGATGATTTTGATCCGTTAAGCGCTACGTTCTGCTGTCGATCGTTTAGACAGTTCCTTACCCAATCGATAACTTCAAGGTTTATGTTTGCAGAGAGCATTGCAAATTTCAAGAGGTTGTGTGGGACGGTGTCGAAGGCTTCCGGAAGTCAAGGAACACTGCATCTACTTGAGCGCCACTGTCTATAGATTGTGCGATGTAATGGTGGAATTCGACTATTTGAGTTACGCATGAGCGTCTATTTCTGAAACCATGCTGAGATGGAGTGAGGAAGGTCATTGAGTCTAGGTGTTTAACTGTTTCGCTGTATATGACGTGCTCAAATAACTTACAGCAAATTGCTGTTAGCGAGATGGGTCTGTAGTTTTCGACAAGCTTTTTATCACCTGATTTATAAACCGGGATAACGTTTGCAACTTTCCAGTCATGTGGGACAACTCCAGTATTTAGTGTAATTTCTTATATAACGCATAAATACTTTGCAATAACGCTGTGACAGTTTTTAAGAACAAATGGTGATAAACCATCTGGTCCAACTGCTTTAGTTGTATCTATCTGCCGTAACAAGCAATCAACACCAGTAATGTCAACCTCCACGTCTTTCATGGAAGTCCACGTGACTGGAAGCGCCCCCTACTCGCCAGGTGTGCTTTGAGTAAAAACTGATTGGAAATAGCTGTTAAAAGCTTCAGCTTTTTCTTCATCGGTGCACAAAGTATCACCCTCCACGGTCAGAGCAGGAATGCTTATATCGTCTTTTCTAGTTTGTTTAACATACTTCCAGAACTCTTTCAGGTTTTGCTTTAACCTATCGCCTAATTGGGCAACAAAAGTATCTTCCTTGTTTTTATTGCCGATTTCAGCGTCAGGTTTGCATGCCTTAGCTCTTCTTCATTAGACGTGATACTCCTATCGCGAAATTTTCCGTACGAACTTCGTGCTTTCCTAATTAACCTGCGAATGTCTTTATTAAACCAAGGCTTTTGTTTTGTTCTCTTCTTTAGAATTCTGTTTGGTACATGAGCTTCAACTGCGTGAGGCAGCTTATCACGAAAATAAGACCACAGAGCTAAACAGGAACGACTTTCTGTCAAAAGCAAGAATGTTGGGTAATACGACTCTAATTCTGCAGAAACAGAATCGTAGTCACCTTGTTCATACAGGAAAATTTTTCTGGGTATTGCCTGTGCTACTTGGCAGTATTCTATCTTTAAATCTGCCACAATGGCCTTATGGTCACTTATACCAGGAATTACCGACACAGTGGAAACAATAATTGGGTCATTACATAATATTAAATCCAGAATCGCATCATGTCTCGTTGGAACATTCAGATATTGACAAAAACCAAACACTATCAATTGATTGATGTGTGGGGTTTAACGTCCCAAAACCACTATATGATTATGAGAGACGCGTAGTGGAAGGCTCCGGAAATTTAGACCACCTGGGGTTCTTTAACGTGCACCCAAATCTGAGCACACGGGCCTACAACATTCCGCCTCCATCGGAAATGCAGCCGCCGCAGCCGGGACTCGAACCCGCACCCTGCGGGTCAGCCTTAGCCACTAGACCACCGTGGCGGGGCACCAAACACTATCAAGAATTCGCGGAACAAAGTATACACTGACGACCTGTTTTGTGTACCACTGGTTATCCAGTCAAAATCTGGTAGATTGAAATCACTCAGGAGTACGCTGTCTGGAATGGCGGAAGCTACGGCCACTAAGCAAATACTTACACTCAAAATGGCAGCAATCATTTTGTTGTGGAAAGACAGGTAGTTTCACAAAAAAACTACTATTGCTCCCAGACAAGACTCATGACTTCTGGCAAGTATCGTGGCACCACTTAAGCAGTCTAGTATGAGAGTGCTGCTTCTGAAAGAGAGAAAAACGATCTTTGAAAACTTTGTGCAGTAGAAGGGACACGGGAGAAGCAACCACTGCTACAGGCGTTTCGCAAGGTCATTTGTAGGGGAAGGGGGGGGGGGCTCTCTTGAATATGATCAATGAAACGGGATCACCAATTTCGAAAATTCTAAAGGAAGTGTACCTAAAACAACGCCTGAGCTGGCCACGTCTATCGAAAATTTGAGACGCCTAGCTGCTATTTGGTGGAGGTGTCGATTATCAGCTGACTACATCTTTAAGCCCAGTTTGCAGGCAAAGCTGTCTCTGCCACCCCGGTGTCTGGTCCTAGCGTTTGCAGAAGGAGTTTAGTCCATGCACTCTGAATACGTCCCTGTGATTTCCTCGGTATAGTGCAATCAACGTCAGGTGCTTGCGACAGCCCATCGACAGAGATTACCGTGGTTTTTAAAACTGGGCTCAGCAGAATTAAGATGCCTCCCATTAACTTGCACCTTGGTGAAGGTGTCATACCTAAATTTTACAAGGCATGGCCTGTTTATTACGCTCTTCGTGAGAAAGGAAAAGATATGCTGTAAAGCTCAGTGAGTAATTGCGTATTATCGGCTATACGACAATCTGTGTTGGCGGCGCCATACAGCAAAAAAGGCCGCTCCCCCCCACCCCTGCATCTGTGGTGACTTTACCACCACAAATTATGCTGTCTGAATATCTGAGCCGTATTGATTACCCAACATCGAGGGTACTTTCACGTCGCTTTGTGGTCAATCTCTTTTCACTGCACCTAACCTGACGGACAAGTATAACCAGCTCCCATTAATCAAAAAAGCGAAGATGGCCGCGATAAAAACGCGCAATGGGCTGTTCTGCTATAAGCGGGTTTCGTGTAGGGTTGCCTCGACTCTCGTGATATTTTATCGGGGCATCGAAACCGTCTTCGCAGCCTTCCAGCCATGCAAGTGTACCTTGATGCGTAATATTAGCGGAACCTAAAAAACGGCGGCGACTCCATGCTGTGGCGCGCTAGGCAGTGCCTGCAGGAAACTGGTCTCAAGGTGAAAGCGGAAATAAATGTCTTTTCTATAAAGATCCAAGCCACTAGTTCCACCTAGTAACAGGCCATCAGCAATGTGTGTGTATTATACGAAAAAATAGACCTCTGCCTCTAAAGGTGTCGGCACGTACCCAGACGTAGGCCCTGCTCTTAACTCAACAAGGGTCGGGTACTGGGCTGAAAAGCATAACACCGATGCGGTTGCGATTTCCGCTTGCCAGTGTTTACACGAGAAGTAGTTCGAACGGCAGCCTTACGGAATAAGCGCTGTTTGCTGAGAATTTTGACAACCGCTTCGTTCTGGTGTGCTTTAAAAGCACTGATGAGCTCAGACGAAGACGTCTGTGTTGTCAAGAATTTTGCCCTCAACGATGGGACTGAACGCCTCTCATCATGTCATAGTTATTCTCAACATTTATTTTGCAGAAGCCTGGAGCTGTTCAATACAGAAGGCCTGTATTGCTGGAATATTCGAGTTGTCATAATCTGTAAGGCGCAGGGGTCCCATGCTCTCCGAGCTTTAGCAGTTGCACTAGAGGGTATCTGGGATGAAAATACTGGGTTGAATGCTGTTTCGACAGCCAGACTTGAGAGGATAGATAAAAAATATTACACACTTGCGCGTGTCTTGTGGACAAACACCTGATTTCATGTTGCCAGGAGCCTCTCAGTAGACCAAAAACAGGGACAAGGTGGTCAATGTTTCATTTTGTATATATGTGACGCTACGATGACTGGGTGACGTGGCCTGGCTCATACGCCATGTTTATTCCATTCTGCAATTCTTCCTCATCTACTTCTCCTAACCATCGCTTCATACGTCACACGATTCCCCCTCCCCCCGAAAGAAGGCATGGATTACGAACAAGAAAAAGTTAACAAGTAGATGTTAAAAAGTTACAAATGTCAATAATTCACAATTGGTTCTATGCTCCTGGGGAGTTCCGTAAACTTTCAAAGACTTCAGGGGAAAGTGCAGCAGTCCGGTTAACGCAGGAGTTCTGGTGGGCGAGGCTGGTGGTTGCGTCCTAGATAACACAAAAACGCTTTGGGCATGGAAATGGATGGAAATACAGCCGGTATTCTTGCAAAGAACGAACGAGGTTGGAACGCTTTGCAGGATTGAATGTTTCGGAGGTGTCGCATTTTTTGTCGTGGGTCATACAAACGTCGTGCATGCAATTCGCGCGCCCGTTGATCGTGGCTGATTAGGCGCTGCTTGTGTTCCTGCAGAGCACAAGCGGTTGTTTTGTGGCGTTTTGGGAGTTTTCTGTGGTGATGACGCAGATGTTCAGACCGAAGGCGCCATCTTGAACGCTGGTGCAGAAAAGTTCCTTGGCTTTTCTTTCTGCGAAGATAACTCAGATGCGGAATCAGTCTTTTCTTTAGTGTATGTTGATCACGACACTCTTCAGGCTGCAAGTATCCTTGCGATGTAGTTTTAGTTGTTCGTTGCCGATGTTGGTGTGTGCATTTTAGCTGTTGGAGTTCCTCTTGTTGCTTTTGTTGGCATTGCCGATGTTGCACTGTCTGACGAGGTAGACTTCCTTTGGATTCACGAGCCCGCTTTTCTTTGTAGGTTGACGTGACCAGCAAATAGTTGATACTTGTTAGGGTGTCGCGATTTGTGTCAGGCAATGAAGATAGTGCGCCAGAATTGGCAGAAAAATCTGCTGAGGCTCTTGCAACGACATTCTTAATGGATGTTCCTGGTACAGGGAAGTGCTTGAAAGTTGATCCTTCCGAGCCTCCTGTGTTGGTTGGGCTCTCATGTGGCTGTGAACTCGACGGCGACACTGCGAAAGGATTGGTTTGGTCAGATTTTACTTGGGGCTGTTTCTCTGTGTCCGCACCTTGGGAGATAAGCTGTCCTGGTGCATGAATAAGGACGGTTGGCCTTGGGCTTGGCTGAGTATATTCGGAGTTCCGCAGCTCTATCCCAACCGTAGTGGGCGAGTGAGGTGTGAGGTGTGCGTTGTGAGCGATGAAAGAGCGAAGTGATGTAAAACCAGGATTTTCACTCTTCGAGTAGTCATGGCGTTGTTTGGTATTTTCTCCATGCGTCAGCTGGTCTACCATGAGCAAGGCAGTTCTTATAAGGCAAGTAAGGAGCATTAGGAGCACTTGAAGAACCGCGTGACGAAAACCCAGGTGGTGGACTACGTATGCGAGACGATGAGTGAAGGGCATCAGGTGGTTGATCAACGTCTCGTGTCATATGCTGAAGCGATGACTTCGGAAATGCCGTCTTTCGCGCAGAAGGGAGGCGCGCTTGGCGGTTGCGGTTTTCCCAATATACGCATGGCCTTCTGTAAGTAAACTCATGTGCCACTTCGTCTTGAGGCAGTTGTCGATGCGCGCTGGGCTTTCGAATGGTTGAGGACTGCTTAGGAAATTGACAATAGTGTGCGGTCGTCTCTAGATGGTTGGCAATGAGTAGGTCATGGTCAAAGTCGTTAAAACGAGTGATCATTTCTTTTTTATCTTTTGCGAAGACTCGTCATTTTCAACGATGTGGGTGAGGTAAAACTTAAATGCCTCACCGGAGATGTAGTCAGTGAAGTTGATGATCATCTCCCGTTCCGACCAGGATGCAGCGGCGGCGTGACCTCGAATAGGTTGAGCCAGTCCTGTACGGGTCCGTCGTCCGCTGATCCGGTGTACTTGGGAACGTCGAGGTCAGCCGATGGTTCTGTCATGGTACTGGTCGTTGTTCTTTTAGGCGATGATTCGGTAGTCAATGTATGGTCAGGGTGTCTTCTGGGGAACTGCGTCGATGATGAGTGACTGATGAAGGGTCAGGCAGGTCTCCATCCTGTCGGCTCGTGTGACGCTACGATGACTGGGCGACGTGGCCTGGCTCATACCCCGTGTTTATTCCATTCAGCACTTCTTCCTCATCTACTTCTCCTAACCATCGCTTCATATATAGCCATGCTTATAGAGGAATGCGCACTGTAGAGGGTCGACGATTCGCACGCAATGTGAATCGGGTCACTTCCGGTCAATCACGGAAGTCACTATCACAAAGAGGAGCACGTCAGTCATATACAAATATCAGCCAAAAGGGTGTGATGTGCCAAGCTTACATAGCGACTGCAGCTCCTTGTGCACCGTTTGGGCGGAAGCGATAGGTGTGAAGTCGATATTACTTCAGCCTTTTTCTGTTGCATAGATAGCAACACGAGAGAAAAGGCATCGGCAATGGTGTTGGTTTTTCTACTGAAGCGGCGAATGTTACTCATATATTCAGAGATTAGGGCGAGCTCTCCGATTTTTCAGCCCACGTAAGAAAAGTTGAACTCTGAAGCGAACATCAGTGGTGTATGGTCTGTTTCGATGTGAAAGTCGCATCCCTGAAAAAAAAATCGTGAAAATACTTCACAGCCAAGTAGATGGCGAGGAGCCCTCGTTCGAAGGTGCTCTAGCTGCGCTCGAGAGAACAAAGCCCCTTGGATAAGACTCTAGGAAAAGATGGTGATGGGCTTTTCTGAAAAGCACCAGCAACAAACTGTTGGAACACAATCCAGGCAGCGGTTTCAGATGCGTCTACCATGACGGATATTGAAGTGTCGCTTTGAGATTAGCCTTATAGCGTAGCGCCGGCATTGACTTCTTTAATGTTTCTAAATTCATGTTGAGCTATGCCGTTCCTAATGAACTGAAGGGCATTGGTGTTTTCTGGCCTGTCAGAATGCCGTTCAGAGGCTGCAGTATACTGGTGCATGAACTAATTAAGCGGCAATAATTTTTTGTGATGTCAAGGAAATTTGTGCAGCTGTTTGGCATGAATGGGTGAGGAAACTCACGAATGGCAGTTACAGGAGTTCAGTAGTGAATGAACGCCAGGTGCCTTGACGCTATGGCCGAGGAAGTCAATCTACGCGACATCGAACTTACTCTAACCTCCGTATTTAGAAAAGCTTCTGTATTTGAGCTTTACTTGCCGCACCTGAAGACAACTTTTGAAAAGCGTTTGTGCGGTCGTGGTAACGCCTCGAAACGCATTTGTGTTGCATTGCAGTCAGTGGCGAATTAAGTTCAAGTCGACGAGTGTTTTTGAGTACAGGGGTTAGAGCCGTAAACAACCGGGTGTACCATGCTCGTTATTTCGAGCACTTGATATAGATGAAATGTGTGAGCTTCAGAAGCGGTACTGAAGACGAAGATGTTGTCGAAATAGAAAAATCAGTAAATCACGCCACGAAGCACCTGGTCGACAAAACGTTGAAAGGTCTCGTTGAAAAGCAGTCGGACACACAGATGGTTTGTCGTAATGGTGGCCCTCCTAATTTCTGCGGGTTCAATCGTAGCCTGCTGATTGGCTTTCTTCAGCTCAATCTTGCTGAATATTGTGCAGACGTGCATTGACGAAGCAGAATCCTTGATATGAATAATATGTTACTTGTCCGGAACAGTGACTTTTTAGGGCCCGATAATGAACCCTTGAATGTCAACTTCCCGTCATTTTAGGCTTCTTGTGGAGTGCAGAGGTGCTGGAGAAGAAACGAAAGAAACTAAGAGCGAGCACGCGCTCAACCTCCTTTTTGGCAACAGCGAGGTGACCTTGGCAAGGCGACAAGCACGAAAAAAAAAAACAGGACGGCCTTCTGCGACAACGCGCTGTATGAAGCTGAAGGTGACTAGGAACCTAAAAGAATGTGGATGGTTGGAGTACGTCGGGAAACATGACAGTAACAATCATGGATAGTGAGTGATTGTGTACTCCTGCAAAAGCCGGAGTGGTGAAGCGGGAGAAGTAGCGCCTTGGATGGTTAGGCTTGTCTCGGAGCCCAAGATGAGGCTGTACTGGGTGTCCACGACAAGGTTGTAGTGTTCATATTTATGATTGGCGCAAAAAACCACACGAAATACAGATAAAACACACGGCCCCTGTGTCTGTGTGGTTTTTTTCGTCATTGTTTCATGTGTTTTTTTGCGCCGTTCCTAACTAGGAACCAACACCAACTAGCTGAACTGTGAGTACTATTGAAGATAGTAGTGCCCTCAGTAGTCGGCTCCAAATATTCGTTAGCACACGTTTCCAATGACAAATTGTCAATGAAACATACGTCTCAGACTGATGCCAAGAGTCGCTGACGTTTGGCTGTGGGTGTGAACAGTCGATCTGTTTACCGCCGTTTTACGAGGAGACTTGGGTGGACAGCATCGCTGAGCCAACATGAATGAATGAATGAACTTTATTGCACTCATATCATATACAAACTAAGCACAAACTGTATGGTTCCATAGCCAAAGGCTAGTGCGGGTTCCATTAAAAGTATACACAACTTAAACTGTAATAGTTTCAATTGAAAATAAACGGAAGTAACAAATTCAAATTTGATATCACCATACAAGAAGTAATGCTTATCTGCTAACAACAGTCACTTGAATTCGATTGAACATAGAAAAAAGGGAAAGTACATAACTTGTAGTAAACACAAATATTTAGTGATTAGTGGAGTACAGAACTGAAAAATGGTACTTGTAGTTGCATGTATCAAGAGAAGTTCTCTTATATTGGGTAATAAAGAGAACAAGGGTATTGAAACTTCTTTAAAAAAACATCTTTAAAGGAAAACACTAAACACATAAATGGCAATATATATACAAAATGAAAAATTAGAACCTAAAGTATCAGTCAACACAAGCAGAGAAAATTTCTTCAAAGTATGGTTTTTCTAATGATATGGAAAAGTTCTGGGTATTCTTTATATAACGCGGTGTGCCATTCCAAACTTTCACTCCAGTATATTGTAGTAGACGTTTGCTATAGACGTTTTTTTGTGGGCGGTATATTGAAGTTGTTAAAAGTTTGGTTCCTCGTTTGGCGTCGGGGAATACAAAGTGATGAAATTGGGAATGTTTCATTGTTCCTAACGACACCGTTAACACTTGTAGGTAATTTTTGTTCCCGCACAAAATCAAATGGTAAGATCTTTAACCTAGAAAAAAGTGGTTTGCTCTGTTCGTAGTAAGGTGAGAAAGTCATCGTACGTGTGTCCCGTTTTTGCAGCCGTCGTATTGGCTCAAGATAAGAGTCATACGTCGAACACCAGGACTCTACGCATTACAGAAGGTGGCCATTAATTAAAGCAAAATACAAAGTACGCAAAATTGTAGTGTCAAAATGTTCACGCGCTTCCAAAAGGATGTAACAACTCGAAGCTAGTTTCGAGCTGACTGCTTCTATTTGACTCTGCTAATTTAAGCCGCTGTCTAGAACAACACCAAGGTAAGTAAAAGAATCAGTACACTCCAGGGAGCAATTATTGATGTAGAGTTGTATATCATGTGGAGTAGAATTCCTACGGGATCGGAATAACATATATTTTGTTTTTTTTTGGCATTGATGGTAAGCCTGTTGGCTGTAAACCAATTGGCAAGCTTAGCTAGTTCAGTATTCATCTGTTATTCTATGTCTGAGAGATTTTTGCCGGTAATAATTAGGGCAGTGTCATCAGCTTACATAAGCATCTCGGCAGTTGTTAGTACTAGAGGCAAGTCATTTATGTATAGCAAGTAAAGTAAGAGACCTAATACGGAACCTTGAGGCACACCTGTTTGAATAGACTGGAGACAAGTAATGTTACTGATAATTACCATATATTGTCGACCTTGAAGGTAACTCTGGAAAAAATTCAACATAGTGTTGCGAAAACGATATCTACGCAATATGTAAAGTAAAATGTCATGGTCCACTGTGTCGAACGCTTTTCTGAGGTACAAAAAAACCACTGCGGCGAACTTGTTATCTTGGAGGGCAGTATTTAAAACTTGGCTTAGTGTGAGCACTGCTGTACTTGTAGAGCGCATTGGCTGGAAGCCATGTCGGTGCGGACATAATACATGATATTTGCTCAAACATGAAAGCATACGTTTCGAAATTATTTTTTCGAAGATATTGTTAAGTACACTCAGTACAGAGATCGGGCGGTAGCAAGAAGGATCGGACCTCTCTCCCTCTTTGTAAACAGGGTTGGCTTTGGCTATCTTGAGTATTGATTGGTATTGACCGGCATATAATGAGTGGTTGAATAGGTTACATAATACTTCTTCAAATAAATCAATGTTGTCTTTTATAACGCATGCTGGAATCTCGTCATGATCTGGCGCTTTGCTTATTACTAGTTTACTCACAATAAGCAGAATTTTTTTAATCTCTATGTTGTTTATAACGAAGCCATTAGGTAAGGATGTTGGTTCATACAGCGCTTTGTTAGGAATAGGCAGCATTTTGGCTAATGGAGGACCAACATTAGTAAAATAAGTATTAAAGTCGTTGACAGTAATCTCAGTGACATTGCCGGGTAGCGTTTTTTCAGCACGAGTATGCCCGATTGCTTTGTTTATTATTTCCCAAGTTTTGCGCGAGTTACTGGAAGCTTGCTCAATAAGCTTCGAATAATAGTCATGTTTAAATTTACGCGACATGGCTACCGATTTGTTACGAGCAGTTTTATACTCATGTAGTACTTGAGCATTGTGCTTATCACGTTTCCACTTATGATGCCTGTACTCTTTAGCCTTAAGTGCCCCTAATTAACCTTGGGTCATCCAAGGACAGATTGGTGTTTCATAGGAGCGTCTACGGATGACTTTTTTCGTGGTATGTACAGCTTCCGTAATAACATTATTTAGATTAGCAAACTCCTGGTCTACCTCATCATGATAAACCTCATGTCATCTAAAATAGCGTAAGAAATAACGAACCTTCGAGTAATCAATTCTATAAGAAGTAACCTTCCTCTGATGATTTATTACAGGCCGTCCATCCACAGTGACAAAAGTTGGCTTGTGATCAGTGACAAGCTCATTAAGAACACCCGCTGTTATGTTGTTAGGAAGATTTGTGAGGACATGGTCCAACATAGTTTCTGTTGTACTTGTTACTCGAGTAGGTGCAGTAATCAGATTGCTAAAATTATATGATTGTATAAGGTAAGCGTAGTCCTTATAACTAGCACTAACGACATCAATGTTTATGTCCCCAAGAATAATAACCCGAGTATGACCATTCCTTGCCAGGGTAGACAGAATGCCCTCAAGTTTATCAAAAAAAAAACAGCTAGTATCGGCGTTTGGCGGCCGATGCACCACACCAACAAAAACAGAGCAGTCTCTCTTTACAAAAAGTGCTTCTCTATGCGGGAGGCTGCATGTGAATTCAGATAGTAAAGATAAGCGGAGTCCGTTCTTTACGAAAAAAGCAACACCTCCACTGCGACAGTTAGATGCACGTGGCTGAGATATTGCCAGGTATAATAACCTGGCCATATGATGATGAGATAAAGCCAGGTATGGTAACTGTTCCACCTTTCTCAGCCATGTTTCTATAGCCGCTATTACGTCATAATATTTGCCATGGTGCGAGATAGACGAGAGAAGAAGATTACAATTTTTTCCTATAATGCGTGTATTAGAGTGGAAAAGAGTTATATTTCCTTTAGAAATCGATGGGTGAGACTCAGCCATACAAAGAGGTTATTTTTTTATTAAGGTCATCAATATATGACACATGTAGTACTCGGGAGTTCTCACTTTTACGCATTAGTATCTATCCATCGGATACCCATGCAAACTTTCTGTTCTCCTTTCGTTTTACCTGTATGGCTTTACCCAGCAAGACTTTGTTCTCTGCACGCAAATGTTCGTTGACATATACCGGCGTGTTATTTTCAAAACCAAGCATTCAAGTGTTAAGGCAGTGCTTTTTAGCTGCTCTCAGAAAGTTGTCTCTCGAAGTCCGTAACACAAATCGGACGACAATATTTGGGGGCGTGCCACTTTTTGTGGGAACGCGATGCGCAGCATGAATTTCTTTGCTGGAGTGTTCAATGCGCAAGCATTTGGCAACCTTCTCAATTGTGTCGAGTATGTTTTCGTTTTCTGCAAGCGGAACACCCTTCACTTCAACATTGTTCCTCACCATCACTGTACGGCCCACTCATTCCCTACGTACAAGCGAGGCTGGCGACAGTTGTTTAGCATAATGGTGGTTGAAGTGATTAGGGCTTTGGCCGCAAGTTCATGATAAAAGACGCTGCTGGTTCGTACCTAAGGCAGAACCTTCTGATGTAAGTTGTTCTTCTTTTTGTGTAAGCTTCTCATTACCAACAACCAGATACACAACTATGGTCACTAGCTGCTTTGTTGGGCGAACTATCTGAGAACCGACAAAGTGTGGGCACACAAGGAAAATAGTCATCCATAATTTTGCCCGTAAATAGTTTCATTGCTGACAATAAAAGCGTAGCCAGACTCAGGTGCACCTGAGTTGAAATGTGCTGTAGAAAAGTTTCCCAAAGCGCATAGTTTGGTGGCGTTGCGAGATAGCGCTCCAAGGTTTGCATGCGACGCAATACATCACTAAGTTTGCCATGACCAAGGTCCTCTAAGATACAGAGTTTTTGCTGTCGATGTTGTCTGGTGTCAGTAGTGTGCTAGTTGAGCTTACCTTTATTATAAAGACTATGGGTAGCAAGGAGGTTGATCAGCTGTAGAAGAGCGTAGAATATTCATAATCACCGTAGGAATATGAGGTGAGAGCGCTCCTACGCCATGCTCATCGGCGAAGTCAGCAGATGAGCAGAACAATCATCAACGGTGATGCATCAAAGTTCGGAGTTCAATTACCGGACCTCAGCGACCTCCAGAATTTGAAACCTCTGGATCGCAGTGTCATGGCTATGATGACGGTACTTTAATAAATGTGATGAACGTGTGGCTTTGGGAAGGATAGTGAAGACCACAGTGGTCGACTTTTTGACCACTGTAAGCCAGGCAAAGTAGCTGCGTCAAGAGCAAACGAGCAAGAGAGAGCGATCAGGCGAATTCTAGGTCACCAAGCTGTGGTAACAAGCCCACACACGCCGTTGCTGTGAGGTCACAAGCAATTTTTGTGTGACGTCTTTTGGCCAGACGGCAACAAGAAGGAGACGGCAACGATCGCCGTCTTCTGGTTGAGTACTTCAGATCCACACAAGTGCACTACATGTCGAAAATTTCCATTTAGAGAGAGTTTCGATAGGCGTGAGTGCACAACTCGAAGAGCACCTTGCATTTTATAATCAGCGCTTGCATCAGTGATAGATTGCCCTGCTGCCGTGGTCTAGTGGCTAAGGTACTCGGCTGCTGACACACAGGTCGCGGGAATAAATCCCGGCTGCGGCGGCTGCATTTTCGATGTAGGTGGAAATGTTGTAGGCCCGTGTACTCAGATTTGGATGCACGTTCAAGAACACCAGGTGGTCGAAATTTCCGGAGCCCTCTACTACGGCGTCTCTCATAATCATTAGTGTTTAAAGGACGTTAAATTATATCAATCAATCAATGGCATAAGTTATAAGACGAAGAAGTGTATGCCAATGTGATAAGTAAACTTCCATAGTAAAAAATTTATAGGCAGCACAAAACAATCAAGACCAGAAAAAATAATCAGGACTAATGCTGTGGTGTTTCTTATTTTTCTCGTGGCACAGCGCTGTTCTTGTAGAGTATACGTACCAAAAAATGAAGTAGGGCCACTTCGTAAAATAAATATTATTGACCGTTTTGACTTATAGGTTGCGGTGCTCTCCAAATTAGGGGTTTCATCATTACGCTCATTGCCTACCTCACTGTTACGACCCTATATATGAAGAGCCTAACAATAGAGTGATTTTGTACTCTTTTATACATCAAAGATATTGAATTATCATTATTGTGCAGCTATACAAGTTGTCATAAAATTTCTCAGGGGGAAAAGAATTATTATAGAAAAGAATGTTCAGTTCTCATTCATAACTTCACTATTTTATTCTTATAGCTATTTTTTCTGTTATTTAGTGGTCTTCCCTCTAATATGTAGAATATCCTCATGGCCTTAATCATAACATGACACACACTTTCGATATGTATTGCAACGCCTATGTCGGCTCACCACTAAAGGGGGGACTACAAAAAATATGACACTATGCCAGTCCCGTAAAAGGAGCTACGATTGCCTTAAATTGATTTCTTTGCGGCAGTTTGTCATAAACATTGATTAAAACCCACCTATACTTTTTGATCTACCTTGATTCACACGCTAGCGCAAAGTCGGTAATTTTACAGCTCTCAGTAATTTCGGAAAATTTAAAATTTTGAGCAACGTACATTATAGCATGCGTTATATATAAAGAGTGCAGGTCAAATATCCGCACCTCAGTATGTGAACGCAGTGCCCATTTGAAAGGTTCACGTCGGTTTGAACGACGCTAACCTTTCAAATGGGCACGCTACATTAACAGTTATTTGCAGTACCTTGCATAACGCTCTGCATAAGTGCGGGTATTTACCCAAATGCTGTAATATGTAAAAAATGGTTACAGTGAGGCACAGGGCAGCGTCCCTACAATTCCTACAATACGCTTTCTTGTACTCCAACAGGTTAGCGAGAAAATGTTTCCGCGTGGCCAGAACTGTCTTCCTGAAAATATTAGAAAAGGAGTACATTAATTGATTTGTATCCAAAAAATTTACGTCTTGGTGAAGACTCACACTAGACCGTACTAATGCAGGCTATTTAACAAAGTACAAAACAACTACAAAAAGAAACGTTGCTACGCACTTCCCTTTGAACTTTTCACTTGAAATACAGAGGCGAAAAATACACAACAATAAATGAATGGGGAAAAACACCAGGAGTGTACGTTTGTCCTCTGTATAACCAGTCGGGTAGTTTTCTCTGTGTGTACTGATAGCATTGTTTTGTAAAGGGGTGCAAAGGTCAGTAGGATTAACACTGTAGTTACACGCACTTCAATGAACACGTAAATGCTGGAGGCCCGCCTACACAATTTTACCTGCACGTTAAAGGGCCCTGAGAGGTGAAACGTTTCAAAGCTCTTCACAATGCCGTCTGTACATAGTATGGTCGTTTTGGAACCTCAATATTTATTACAACATCTTTATTGAAACACGTGGAACACTAACGTCTTAGTCTAGAGCCGTTGCTCTGTTTATGACTGGAGATTGGGCGACTTAGTATTGATTCAGGACAAAAGTAAACAGAACACTTGTAATGAGGACACAAGCAAACCTGCAAGCAGTACCAGACTTTTAACGTTTCAAAAATACTTTCAACAGTCAGACAACCCTTCGCCGATCAAAAACGATAGGGCAACATTATGCAGAAAGTAAATAATGACAAGGAAGCAGCAAGGTAATTCAACAATGATGAACACAATAAACTGACTTATAGTAGTGCAACAAAATTACCTTTGTGCAAGTCACACAACTACTAAATGCGTTAAATATCCACAAGTAACATTGGTAAGTTCTATGCTTACATGTGAATAATGAAGTGACACTTCATTAGATGATGCTTAGATTTAAATATGATTTAAAGAACACAATCCTTCAAAGTTAATTCTGATTGCGTGCTTTACATTGCTGATGTGTAAGTAGACTGAAAATGTCATCTTTTTTTTTTGGTCTATCTAGGGCGTATATGTGGCCTTGTAATTAACTGACGGAAGGTAGAGGTCCTTTTTAATGAAAAAAGAAAACATGTTTTTTGCATGAAATGAACAGGCCTTGGTTTCATCACTGTCATATGCACGTAAACGTTCGATGAAAGCTTTCTGCAAAACTCTTGTGAGCTTTCAATAGTTTTAGTGGTGCACGAATATGTGCGTACGGGAAAAAGTCAATGTAACGCAAAGCGCTCTCAGTCACAAAGCTTCCCTGGCTAGACTTATCGACTGTCGCATGCTTCAGGAGGAACAGAATGAGGCAAAATATGAGCATGCGCATTCGGTGCCATTGTGCGAACATGCGCAACGAACGCGTCGCACTGATTAGAGGAATGTCGTTCTGTCTCTTTCTTTTGTATTCTTCAGATAAGCAAGATCTTAATAAGTAGTTCGGTCGTGCAAGATTAGTCCGTAGTCGACAGTACATAAGGAAAATGTCTAGAAGGAGTTTTCCGTCTCTTTTTTTTTGTATTCTTCAGATAAGCAAGATCTTAATAAGTAGTTCGGTCGTGCAAGATTAGTTCGTAGTCGACGGAACATAAGCGAAATGCCTAGAAAGAACACAGGACAAGCGTGATTTAGCGCGAAAGCGTGCACTTAGCAGCGATGGTGAGCTTGACTCGACTGTAATTTGTACTTTACATGGGCTTCGTGCATTAATTTCCAGAGAAGAGCGTAAATGTTACCAGTAAACTGAATTCAGCGCATTTCATTCGCTGACTATTAACTCAAACTACTCGCAGCGACGCGCCGCTGCGTGTATTTGTATACGCGCTACCGACCATCAATCCCCACTTCCACAGGGACTGTGCCCAATCTCGTCGCGGATAGTTATCGCCGAGTAGTACCCCGCCCTGAGACTCTTTTAACCATGTTGAGCGTGTCATCCTTTTTTTCCATCTGTTCTATATTTCTGTCGCCCGGTGCAGTGAGTGCCCCCTCTTTTTATCTTATCCCCTTCACCCGTCCCCTACAGGCACTAGCGCCGTGTTACCTGTAGGCAGAGAGAAATCAGGGTGTCTTTTTTTCTTCTGCAGGAACCATGCATTCAGTTATCACAGCATGAAAACCGCAGAGGAAAAAGCAACCAGTTCGTAGTGTCCCGCGGCTGCTCCCTGGATTTCGCGCCGACCTGTTGTGCTCCCACGATCTCCAACGAAAGCGCAGCTCTGGCCGACTGGACTCACCTTACGCCATCTCCTGACGCCGACAAGAGCTCTCGCCGAGTGGTGCCCCAACCTCAGATTCCTGCGACCATGTCCAACTTTCCTATTTCTTCTCTATTGCGTCATTTACCGTCGTTCGTTGTCCTTGCGTTCCGCTCTCTTCTTCATCTCTCTGTCTATCTCTTTACCTTTTAATCCTATCCTTTTAATCCCTCCTCTACCCCCCCCCCCCCTCGTTGAGCTACAGTTGAGGTGTCCTCTCCCCAAGAGAAAGTTAGGGGGCTCACTTTTCTCTTCTTTTCATTTAATATCATTCGCTCACACGCAGACGCTGCGAAGAGCCGAAAGCAGATGACGCGGATCACCCTTGTCACTCTTTCATCGTCGATTGGCTACGTCGCTCTCCGGCCAATGACGAACGGCACCAAATCGGGTCTCGTATACATTCTTCGAACGGCAAAATACGGTAGGCATGCGCAAAGGAAACAGCCGTGTACGGCTCCCTTAGAGCTTTAAACGTCAAATGAAGATGCATGCATGCCGCTAGCGTGAACCACTCTTAGAGAGCACTAGAACCACGGCGCACGTAGGCGCGCCATTGGGTTTATCACGTGGTATTTTTTGTTTCGCGGTAATTTGTAGTTAGCAGAAAATAATAATATTTACCATATATATTGTTCAAAACTGTCTAATCGGACGTTTCGCAAAGTGATCTACATCTTTCTCATTAAATTTTTTATCCATCTTTGTTCCTTAGTTCGTTAGTTAAACATATCTAACTTTATAATACTTGGGACCACAAAAATAGTGTGATGAAATCCAGGCAATGGTGAGCAACATGCATCTGGTCGTGTCGTAATTGCATGTGACGGCACATTTTATAAAACATGGCTAAAGGTAGTTGAGGCACCCTGTAAATGGGTGTGTGTGTATTATAAAGGACACAATCGCCACAGCAAATTTTGGTGTAAAGATTGCACGTTTTTAATGGCTGCCATGTTTAAATAAACTGCACACTTTCTTTGTTATACTTCTCATGTTTCGCAACCTGTGGCGTGCTTACCGTTCCGCGGCAAGTTAAATTTAACCCTTTAGCCAAGCACAGTCCAACTGAAGAAACGAGAGTGTATGCTATTCTCAAAACGCAATACGATCTCTGGCCCTGATTTACAAACTTGAACGTTGTGTGTGAGGCTTTCTGGCTCATTAGAAACATTATATTTCACTCTTCATTCAAGTAACACAGCACTGTGGCATCACTGGTTTCCTTACAAGACACCGCTGTAATGTGTACAAGTCATTTGTTAGCTACCGCACAATCAATTCATGCCGCAACGCAAACTTTTGCTTTAAATTTAGGCCCCTTAACTTTTCTGACATACCATTTAGCAGTCGACGTATTCACGCATCTTCTCACCCTGTCTTGCAGGCGCAATACATTCTTCATTGAAACTGCCTTGTCAGAGGAAGCTACCGCTGTCATTCTCAGTGAACCTTCTCAGCGTCTTCTATGGTTGGTCAGACAAGTGCGCCGATTTATCTAAACCGGTTGGAAGGAATGTTACCTCCCTCGGTGCAATTTTCGCTTTCATAGAGTGGCAAATATAGACGCGTTCAATTCAAATGGCGCTCTAGCCGTGACAGGCACTTCATCGCACTTGCCACAGTCACGCGCTTATACCAGAAATCTTGGTGGCTGTTTCCTCGGAAGTGCATGATCATGCGACCACATATTATGCGATAAGACAAAAAGTAGCTCACAACAAGAGATAGCGCATACGTGCAGCTGTTAAAGCATGGCTGAAGACATCACCATTTCTCTCATGATTACTCCGCCGCCTAGCACGAGAACTTGTACTGTGCAACGTATGGCCTCTCAGCAGTAATGCCAGGTGCACGATGTTGAACAAGCGTGCCACAGAGTTAATGATGTTGCCCACCTATAAAGGGGTTTATCGACAGAGACGAACTGTCTGATTTCAGAGGCGTCAGTCACTGTCACGCGCTTTTGGTCATGATTATCACAGTCGTCTTCTACCTGCTCTAATTAGCTACTGTCTCTTTTTCTCAGTACCCTTGCGTGAAACAAGCACAATGCGAAACAAGCACGAGGGGATCAAGTAGAATTTCAAGCGTATGATGTGGACTGTTCAACAACCATGGCACCATCTTCCGCCGGGAGGTTTCGCTAGTTCAATGGTGTAGTGAACTAGTGATATACATTAAACGATGGTTAACGGACTACTGTACTGAGTAACTTTCGCGAGAGACCACTTGGTGGACGGGAATGGAAGAAACAGATTTACAAGTGAGTCTACGTGGAAGCTGTGAGAAGGCTTGTTTCGGTGAAGGTGTTATTTTTGGATACCTTGTGGGACGTATTTAAATGGACGTGCTGGTCGGCGGTACTCTTCGGCATACTGAATAACATAAGAGAATGGACAGTATTCTCAAGCATCCTTACGCTAAGTACTGTGTCAATCGTCGAAGAGGCCTCACAATCGCACAGAAGAAATAAAAATGAAGACCCAGTGGTGGCCTGTATGGCTGTGGTATACGCCTCTATCACAAAAGAGAGCACCATGTTTCTAATTAGAAGGGTCACACCATAGGTGTATAATGAGTATATTAAAAAGTTTGTGATTAAAGCACTTCGTCACCATTCGTCTGCAGGCGATTTGTCTAGCGAAGCAATGAATAAGAAAGCTTCTGGATGATTTGCGATTAGAACACACGCCCAAGGTCAATAAGAAGCTCAGGTGGCGCGCTATGGTGATGGACTTACCTACGTAAGATAAAGAGATGACATCACGAGTTGCACCGGGTAGAAAGAGGCGCTTTGGCGAAATGAATGAGATGGCCAACGGCCACATTATCCAGCAATGTTCAGCAGGAATAGAAGGTAGGTGGTCATTGATGTCAACACCGATTCCATAAAACGGTCGAGCTGCACTAAGCAAAGATTGTAATTCAACAAGTACGTTACAGCTTGTTTTCTGTAACTGATACTCAGTGAAAGAATGTTTGTACTTACGAACACACGAATACACTATACATCAGAATAATCACTCGAGAAGTCGGTCGTGTGTTTTCAAAACGCAGCATGGGTGTTTTGTGGCTCTGCATTGATATACATGTAAAGGTCGTAGCGCAAATCGCTAGGTTTAACATGAAGGCGTTTCCTCCAATGCGGGTGATAGTTGCCGTTGTACAACATTACATCCCGTATCGCATAACGGGCAACATTTAGGCTTAGTGCAGAAAGTAGCCGCAGGTATGTTATCGTTGAAGAGGAAGAGAGAAGGTGTATGAGTACAGCCACCCAAGGGTGCTTGCGCTGTTCCAAAAGCATGTCAGCGATTTCGTTTCTGTCGATAATATCTTCGGCAAAGAAAAACTCCCAAGCATTTCCCCGAGGGTGAACAAGGTTAAGTGCGAATGCACGGGGTGATGCTATGAGGGGGAGTAAAGTTAAAATCCGTTGGCTACGCTGTTATCGGTGTCAGTAATGCGCCTTATATCCAGATGGTAGCGTTGCCTCCGGGACATCCATCGCACGACCCGCTATCGACGGGAGACTGAGAGAGAAGGCGGGCGCGCGAGGGAGAGGGGTGCGTGCGAAGCTGCAGCGAGCGAGGAGAGCGGAGGAGCAAGCGAAGGGGGAGGGGGACTATAAGCGTTGCGTCCGTGGCTTATTCGGTAGAGCGTCACGCTGCGGCCCGCCAAGTCCTCTTTCTTTTAAAAATAGAGAGAAGACTGCGGACGCCGCCGACGGCGGTGGATGGTTTGGGGTTGCTTATGAAGTGTATTTACACTTAAAACAGGTACGATGGCTGAAAGAAGTAGCAGACTAGAAAGTGCGTGCACAAATGCATGCCTGCTCTCTAAGCGGTAAATGACGCAAATATGAAATTCATGTAAACATAGCGCACAAGATTCAAACCTACCTGGAGGATCCTTCAATGACGCGAGCCAAAAAATAAATGATGGTTCATAACGACGTGAAATATGAGGCATTGTACGTAAGGTCAAAACTTGGTAATTGTGAAACAATAGAAAAACATTCCCTTTTGGTAACCAAGTATTTGCACTCTGTCTTAGAGTAGGATGCGAAGAGCAAATGCAATTACCTAGTCCGGGAAGGCAAGCTTTCTTTGACCGAGGACAGCGCGAAGCAATATGCCACTAGCATTTGTGTGTATATCAGCCGGAGCAATAAGGTTCAAGGGGCGTAAATTACCTCGTGAAGTAAAGAAATGGCTTAATGTAGCAAAGGTATCATTTTATGCTAGCGACCGATGTGAGAGGCGTTCATCTCCGTTGAACAGCTTCCTGAATGATGCGATTATGAAGCAAAGTTTTTAAGAAAGCACAAAAAACGCTTTCGGTGTTGTAGACTTCGGAACCTCAGCGACAGTGCGAAGCTTCTCTGGGCCTGAGAGGACGCTATACTAGACAATATGGCCAAAATTTGTGAGCTTCCGAGCTACAAAAAAACCTTTCGTGGTGTTTAGCTGAATACCTGCGTGCATGAAACAGCTCAAGGTTGAATCAAGCTGACGAAAGTAACAGTCAAAATCAGGGACAAAAAAACTACATCTAGGTTAGGTATGTGCTCTATATAAAATTATGCAAGACGCTATATATCATGCTTTTAAATGTTCTTCACACAAAACACAGGCCCAAAGGCTTAATATTACACTCGTGTAGCCATCTAGTGTCACAACAGCAGATTTCGGTCGATCTGATGGAATAATGGAGACCTGCCAACAAGCTGACCTTAGTTCTAGAGATGAGATGAACACAGTGCTTTGAGCAGCCCAGGGCATCATTGATGCGCTGCAAAGGGCACACATCTGCGATTGCAACAATGTTTAAATGGCTGCCATCAGGGGAGAAGCAATGTGAGATGCCTTTTTTTCTTCACAAGCACTACAGGGGAAAACCAGGGACTGCTGGACGGCTGATGGACGTCATGTCAAAGCATGGCGTCTTCTTGGTCAGGTATAACACGATGCCCAGCAGGAGATACACTGTAGGGGTACCGGCAGAGAGGCCTTCGAGTGCCGGTGTTAATTTGATGAGCATCCATCTGTAATCAGCATAACTACGTATTCTGGCAATTGAACAAGTTGCCAAACACGTGAAGAAGTTCTAGAAGCTTGTTGTGGCGGGTCAGTACAAGTTCACAAGAATTGACGGGCCAAACGCATTCATGTTTGTGTAAACAGGCATACTGGCACATGATGTCAGTTAAAGTTCAAAACATTTGTACTATCAAGACCGAAGATTGACAAAATTTGCCCCGCCTCGGTGGTCTAGTGGCTAAGGTACTCGGCTGCTGACCCGCACGTCGCGGGATCGAATCCCGGCTTTGGCGGCTGCATTTCCTATGGAGGCGGAAATGTTGTAGTCTCGTGTGCTAAATTTGGGTGCACGTTAATGAAACCCAGTTGGTCAAAATTTCCAGAGCCATCCACTACGGCGTCTCTCATAATCATATGGTAGTTTTGGGACGTTAAACCCCACAAATCAATCAAATCAAAGATTGACAAAACGCCCAAATCTGAGAACAATCCAATACATTCTTATAGAAGAAAAATTTGATTGATGATATATGAAATTTAACTTCTCAAAACCACCATTTGATTAAGAGAGGCGTCGTAGTGGAGGGCTCCGGAAGTTTTGACCACCTGGGGTTCTTTAACGTGCATCCAAATCTGGGCACACTGGCCTACGGTCTTTTCGCCTCCATTAAAAATGCAGACGCTGCAGCTGGGATTCGATCCTGGGACCGGTGGGTCAGGAGCTGAGTAACTTAACCACTATACCTCCGCGGTGTGGTTCCAGAGGGAAGGTTTTGAGAGATGCGAGGGGTTCATGACGAATTCGCAGCGCTGGTTGTAATGTCTGGAATATCAAACAGCAAAGCGAGGCTCTCGTGACATTGCAATGATTGAGAGAGACATATCTGCACAAGACAGAGGAACTGAGGCTGTGCTACTCGGTAATATGTCGATATCATGGGCGAAAAACAGCTTGTTCAATCAAGCTTTTGGCGATGACGCACGCGACGCACTGAAGAAAACTGCAGCACGAGCACAGTCGGTTGATACATTATTACGAGACAGAAAATCACCGCCGATGATCAATCATGAGAACACGCCGGTAGCGCAAGCATTGCAACAGCATACAAAACAGCTTGTATTACAACGAGGATTGTCCAAGTACCTGATGGCTAAAAATAATGAGCGCCATCTGTACGGCGGCTCTCTACCTTTGACGTCATGGTAAATTTTCAAAGAAGACGGCAAAGTTTGAACTATTTCATTGAAATGGCACGACTGGTGTGCTCAAGTGCAATGGTACAATATTCTTCCAAAAAAAAAGGCCGACAAGATTTGCCGCTGGAATGCGAAAGCTTGCTTGTTTTGGCCAGGATGCTGGGGAGTATAGTTTTCCCCATCTGAAGGGTACGGAGATTGACGTCCGGGAGGTGGAGTTCAGTGGTTGAGTGAGAATTTGTGGTCGGGTGAAGACCCTTGTTACCGTGCTGTGCTGCTGATACATCTCGAGTAATAATGTGCATGATGTTTCTATGGTATCTGTGTGTACGGGAGGGTGGCGGCTGGAGAAATGTGCCGCATGTCATGCACAGCTTCTAGAAGAGGAAGTAGGGCAGTTGTCTGCAGGGTAGCTGTCTGTGGTGTGGCAGAGACTCCAAAGCCCTGATAATAGTCTTCCGAATAAAGTCGGTGATGACCAAACAGGCACCTGCGTGGGAACCTAAATGGGTTGTCAAGGCATCATCATCATCATCATCAACATCATCATCAGCCTGACTACGTCCACTGCAGGACAAAGGCCTCTCCCATGTTCCGCCAGTAAACCCGGTCCTGTACTTCCTGCTGCCAATTTGTGCCCGCAAACTTGTTAATCTCATCTGCCCACCTAATCTTCTGTCTCCCCCTAACCCGCTTCCCTTCTCTGGGAATCCAGTTAGTTACCCTTAATGACCAGCGGTTATCCTGTCTACGCGCTACATGCCCGGCCGATGTCCATTTCCTCTTCTTTATTTCAACTATGATACCCTTAACTCCCGTTTGTCCCCAAATCCACTCTGCTCTCTTCTTGTCTCTTAAGGTTACACCTACCATTTTTCTTTCCATTGCTCGCTGCGTTGTCCTCAATTTAAGCTGAACCCTCTTTGTAAGTCTCCAGTTTCTGCTCTATAGCTAAGTACCGGCAAGATACAGCTGTTATATACCTTCCTCTTGAGGGATAGTGGCAATCTACCTTTCATAATTTGAGAGTGCTTGCCGAATGTGCTCCACCTCATTCTAATTCTTCTAGTTACTTCAATCTCGTGGTTAGGCTCTGCGGTTATTACCTGCCCTAAGTAGACATAGTCTTTTACAACTTCAAGTGCACTATTACCTATCTTGAAGCGCTGCTTCTTTCCGAGGTTGTTGTACATTACTTTCGTTTTCTGCAGATTAATTTTAAGACCCACCTTTCTGCTCTCCTTGTCTTACTCCGTAATCATGAGTTGCAATTCGTCCCCTGAGTTACTCAGCAATGCAATATCATCGGCGAAGTGCAAGTTACTAAGGTATTCTCCATTACCTCTTATCCCAACCTGTTCCCATTCTAGGCTTTTGAAAACCTCCTGTAAACATGCCGTAAATAGCATTGGGGAGATTGTGTCCCCCTGCCTTACACCCTTCTTGATTGGTATTCTGTTGCTTTCTTTATGAAGCACTATGGTAGCAGTTGATCCCCTGTAGACTTCTTCCAGAATGTTTATATATACTTCATCTACGCCCTGATTCCGCAGTGTCTGCATGACGGCTGATATTTCTACTGAATCAAACGCCTTCTCGTAATCTATGAAGGCTATGTATAGTGGTTGTTTATACTCTGAGCATTTCTCTATTACCTGATTGATAGTATGAATGTGGTCACTTGTTGAGTAGCCTGTTCTAAATCCTGCTTGTTCCTTTGGTTGATTGAATTCTAATGTTTTCTTTACTCTGTTAGCAATTACCTTTGTAAATAGCTTGTATACTACAGAGAGCAAGCTGATCGGCCTGTAATTCTTCAAGTCTTTGTGAACTTCTTTCTTATGTGTTGAGATGATGTTAGCGTTCTTCCAAGACTCTGGTACCCTCACCGTCAGGAGACACCTCGTAAACAGGGTGGCTAGTTTTTCTAACACAATCTGTCCTCCATCTTTCAGCAGGTCTGATGTTACCTGATCCTCACCAGCAGCTTTGCCTCTTCGCATGCTCTCCAAAGCTTTTCTGACTTCTTCTATCATTACTGGTGAGTGTCATCTGGGTTACTGCTAGTTCTTATAGTATTAAGGTCGTAGTTGTCTCGGCTACTGTACAGATCTCTGTAAAACTCCTCCGCTATTTTAACTATCCTATGCATATTGGTAGTTATTTTGCCTTCTTTGTCCCTTAGTGCATACATTCGACTTTTGCCTATCCCAAGTTTCCTCTTCACTGCTTTGACGCTTCCTCCATTTTTCAGAGCGTGTTCAATTCTCTCCATGTTATACCTTCTTACATCGCATACCATACGCCTATTAATCAACTTCGAAAGCTCTGTCAGTTCTATTTTGTCTGTTGTACTTGAGACTTTCATGATTTGATGCTTCCTAATTAGGTTCTTCGTTTCCTGGGAAAGTTTGCCTGTGTCCTGTCTATCTACCCTGCCTCCAACTTCCACTGCACACTCCGTAATGATACTCGTCAGATAATCATTCATTGTATTTACGCTAAGGTTGGTTTCCTCACTAAGAGCCGAGTACCTGTTCTGCAGCAATACTCTGAATTCCTGTACTTTCCCTCTCAGTGCTAGCTCATTGATTGGCTTCTTGCGTATCAGTTTCTGTCGTTCCTTTTCAAGTCTAGGCGAATTCGAGACCGTACCATTCTATGGTCACTGCATCGTACCTTGCCAACCACTTCCACATCCTTCACGATTCCTGGGTGTGCAGTCATTTTAAAGTCTATTTCGTTCTTATTTTCGCCATTAGGGCTCCTCCATGTCCACTTGCGGTTTTCTCGTTTTTGGTAGAAGGTATTCAAAATCCGCAAATTATTGCGTTCTGCGAATTCAACTAGTAGCTCTCCTCTGGCGTTTTAGTGCCGATGCCATAATCTCCTACTGCCTGGTCTCCAGCCTGCTTCTTCCCTACCTTTGCATTAAGAGTAGCCCATTACTATAGTATACTGTGTTTTTACATTACTCAATGCCGATTCCACGTCTTCATAGAAGCTTTCAACTAAAGCGTCATCATGAGCTGGTTGTAGGCGCGTAGGCCTGTACCACCTTCAACTTGTATCTCTTATTCAGTTTAATTACAATACCTACCACCCTTTCATTAATGCTATAGTATTCCTCTATGTTGCCAGCTATGTTTCTGTGAATTAGGAACCCCACTCCCAGTTCTCTTCTGTCTGCCAAGCACCGATAGCAAATGACGTGCCCATTCTGTAGCACAGTATAGGTCTCATCTGTCCTCCTAACCTCACTGAGCCCTATTATATCCCATTTAACACCCCTAGCTCCTCGAATAGTACAGCTAGACTTCCCTCACTAGATAAGGTTCTAGCGTTTAATGTTGCCAAGTTCAGGTTCCAATGGCGGTCTGTTCGGATCCAGAGATTCTTAGCACCCTCTGCTGCGTTGCAGATCTGACCGCCGCCGTGGTCAGTTGCTTCGCAGCTGCTGGGGACTGAGGGCCGGGAGTTATTTGACGTATGCATGTGGGAGGTAGTGGCCAGATACTGCACCAGGGTGGCCAATCCTTCTCTGGTGAGGGAGTGCGTTCCCGGCGGTGGTTACCGGTGAGGCCGCACCCCAGGCCTCTTAATGCAGTTCCATCAACAGGCGGATTTTTTTAAAATCCGGTTGGGAACTGCGCGGCAGCGGGATTTGAGCCACGGACCTCTTGCATGCGAGGCGGATGGTCTAACTACTAGGCCATTTTCGCACCAAGATCGTTATGTTCTAATTGTAGGTTTTGGCGGTGTATCAGTCAAGTTTGTGGCTATTTTTATAAAAAAGTTTAATGAATTGAGATTTCTGCTGAATACCTCCTAATTAAGGGCCTAGAGAGTACGGAGTTGGGCCTCCGATTAGCCTATGGGGTGCTGTTTATTAATATATTAAGCGGACAAAATTTAAATTCGTTTGTGAGGTGCTGTTAACAAATTAATCTATTTAGTGATTAGACTTAATTTTTATCACGAAATAATTCCTGTACTATTACTCCTCTGCTGATGAAACCTGAGCGGCGACAGGTCTACAACTAGGGCTTTGCACTGTATGAGTTAGAAGTTTCCCGGTAGGTTATTAGCAAACGTCAAAAGCGATCGTAAGGGGAAAAAAACACGTGGTTCAAGACTTTGATCTGATGAGCGTACCTTTCTCCCGAGCAGTGAGCCATCCCTCCTCCTCTGAGTGAGGGTGAGGGAAGATGCGGGCGCAGCACGGTTTATTTGCGGTTCTCGTTATATTCTTTCTAACTCTGTATCTTCCGGTTACCGTTAAGCTATCAAAATTATTTTTACACGGAAAAAACCGCACTGTTGTGTTCTAAAAGAAGATATTAGCTATTTTTCGGTGGCGTTTGTAGCACCTTTTGAAAATGTTTTGTTGAAATGAGCTTTTTGCTGACTACCACCTTAATTAAGGGCCTAGAGTGTACCGAATTGGGCCTCCTGGTAGCCTATGGTGTGCGGTTTATTACTATATTAAGCGGACAAAATTTATATGCGTTTGGCAAGGTGATATTACCAATTTATACTTTTTAGTGATTAGGCTTAATTTTGATTGCGAATAACTCCGCAACTATTAAACCTAGCCTGATAAAACTTCAGTTTTGTCAGGTCTACCCTGAGAACTTTTAACTTTTAAGTAAGAAGTTTCTCTGTAGAATATCAACGAAGGTACAAGAGTTCGTGAAAACACGTGGTCCGACTGTTGTTGTTTTTACAGAATCACACTGTTTTCCGCTCCTAAAATTATAAAATATTCGTTTGTAATAGGCATTATTTGTAGCGGTTGAACTCCTTGTTTCTTCACGAACACGTAGACATCACTCTGACCCTCCTAGAACCAAAATTGCTTAAGTTATAGGTAGATATGTGCAGAGCTCACTTACCCATGCTGCTGACGCGGCCATCTCTGACGGATGGTATGTCGGTTGTCAAGGCACCCTGGCTAAAATGATCTGAGCATACATCGGGAGCGCGGTCCTCCAGAGCTGTTGAGCGAGTGAAAAGTAAAGCATCAGTCACCTCTTTTGCTATAACGTTCATTATTAAGGAGGCTAGATAGTGCGTTTGGGCAGGGGTGGAGAGGGACTGTGCGATAAAATGGAGAGGTTCCGAGTGGCCTCCTTACGCACGAACAGTTTATGTCAGCCAACATGTCGTTCTGGTGTCCGAGAGACAACGCCGCAATCAAGTTATGCTGTTCCAGAGAGGCTCGTGTTTGGGCGTGGTGCTTGCGCAAATCGTTTAAAGTCTGGCACAAGCTGAGCAGTTCGGAAATTCTTTGCGGGTCATTGGCTAACAACACCTGAGGTGCGTCACCTGCTGTATTCTCAAGTATGTGAATAAAGCTTCTGCTTCGGAAATCAATAAGTGTACATGCTTGCGTAGGTCAACGTCTTCAATACAGCTGCGGAAGGTCTTCTGGGTTTTGAGCCTGCTCACGAACTTCCTGTTCTGCGGGGAACTTTCGCGCAACGGCATGGTGGAATGTTTGCAGAAAATACATATTGAACAATTCAGCTAGAGACATTGGCTTCGTGATGCCTGCCACCAGGCACTCGCAATGCCCTACAAGTAGAAGCTTACACAGGCAGCTTAGCCGCATCGTACCAGTATAGTTTACTACACCCACCTTATCGTAGACACCCTCCTCCTGCACTTGCCCGTCAGTGCCACTTAAGATCGGTGGGTGACTCAGTGACCACGTGCCGGAGCTACTCAAGGCCAGTGACCACTCGCCACACTGAAGGTAAGTTGCGACTTTATATATCCACATTGAAGACTACCAAGGACATCCACAAATATACGAGGGCGTTTATTGGCAAAAACCAACTGCCTGTTCTAACGTGCATTAGTCACCGTCATGCGCTCTATCGGCTCTTCATCAGTGCGCTGCCTTCTACTTGCTCGTACAAGATACTGTGTTCAATCCCTATTACACCACATGTAGTTTAAAGAAAAAGGAAGTATAACTGTACAGCAACCATCACCGCATTCCTAGAACACATTAGCCCCCTCGTCATATGACAGTGTCTCGGTTCTCATTACTATATATATATATATATATATATGTAGAGCACGCTTTTATCATGTAATGCATGTTTTTATATTGTATTCAACGTATCAATAACACGTTCCATAAAATATGCTTTTCTTGCACTGATGTAAGCTAGTATGGTATGCAATGCCGTGGCTCTATAAGGTGCATATGACGTAACGTACTGTGTAAGCTAAAATATAATGATAACATCAATCGTTTGTTTTTTAAGAGTACTTGTCCGACACCAGTCTCTGATTTTCTCCCAAAAACTCAGAACTCTTGCTGTACTAGCCTACCTTTAGGGAAGGCTTCTCAAGAGTTTCATTGAAACAAGAGCAAACGAAGAGGTTCAATTGCACACCAAATGGGGGGGAGGGGGATCATCCGTATTGTGAAACGCATTCGAATCCTTGGAATGACTATCGAATCCAACGGGGTGAATGATGAGACTTTAAACAAGCTTTCTAACAACGTCATCAGCGCCGTTAGAATTATGAAGCGAGTCACAAATGGAAGAGATTAACTGAAGGAGGCCAGCCTCATCAGGCTGGTACACTGTTTTGTCATTTGCCACAACGCATACGTAGCGTCAATGCACAATCGATATAAAGGCGAAATGAAGAAGAATATCATCATACGCAAAGCATACAAAGTCGCTTTAGGCCTACCAGAATCTACCAGCACTAAGATGTTACTATACCTAGGGATTCATAACATTTGTCATAAAACAGCGGAAGCACAGCGAATCTCGCATATCTAAAGGCCTACTCTCACCAACACGGGAATACATATATTACAAGAGTTGGGTATCACGTATCACCGACAGTATGGTGACAAGGTGGACATACCTAAGCAAATTAGACAGAAAATACGCGTTGCCCTCATATCCAAGAAACATAAACCTGATTTACAACCCAGGTCGCAAAAAAGCCAAAGCTACACTTCTACTGAAAACATATTGCAACGATAAAAACACGCGTCGTACTGACGACGTGTGCTATCCGGACGGGCGGTGGTTTGCAATCGTTGGGATTAACACCGACAAAACTACAACGCACGCAGCCAGTATAAGACCCGACACCCGGAGATAGCAGAAGAAATGGCCATTGCTCTGCCTATAACAGACCCTGAAACTCAAATTGGGCTGTGACTCACGCTCAGCAGTACCGAATTTCGCTAAGAGTCGGGTTTTTACTGAAGACCTTCACATACTGGTGCATACCAGCCTGATTTCCAAGGCTTCCTTATCTGGATTCCGCCCATATGGGCGAAGTCTGCCCGCTCTTTTCCAACTTCAACGAGGTAGTGCACTCCGCCACACGTCGCATAATAAACCATGCAGAAGGCGATGGTCTCGTTGAAGAGTATGCGGACCGGGATAGACTTACGAGGTACAATGAATTGACCCAGGCGTTCTACTTGGCCCGCCGATGCTATCCTCTGCTCTTTACAAGCAGTTACCTGGTGACAGTTGCAAATGAGCACTTACCCTGATCTCCTGATATGTCACCGAATATACCCCGACTTCTATAGCACCACCACCTTTAAGGTCTCCCAGACAGGCACAGCTAGGCTAACACACATGCTCTGGGAATGCGAGGCTAAATCGAAGCGTATTATTCTCTATGTTCTTTCGATGAGGTAGGAAGCCGCTCTCCGGAGTTGCTAGCTCGTCCACCAACTCTCGGCAGTCCAGCAAGCCCTTGAAGCGGCACAGAGACAAGGCCTTGACGGCCGGACATGGGAGACCTGAGCCCAGGCTACAAATTTGGCGGACAATAAACAAAGTTTTTCCACCACCACCATGAGCAGGTAACGTTTACACACCCGGACGTTCAATAATGTTTAATATAAAAGCAATGAACCCCAAAAAACGTTCCTTCTGTCATCATAAGTTGCGGCATGGCTTGCATAATCTTCGCGATTACTTTGGACTGTGCTGTTAGGGCTGGCGTGTAGGACGGCCAGTAATATGAGCCTATTCATGAACTAGTGCGAGCGCCAATGGTAAGGCAACAACATCCGCTGAGAGATGTATGGATTCCGACGCATTCCACATACGAGCACAATACTTACGACACACAACCGTCGTCGTCACTAACAGTGTACAAAGCGTAATGCTATACTCTGCGACTTTGAATTTGCTAGACGCAGGCTCACGAAAAAAAAGAGTAATTTCGGCTCTACCAGTTTGTGTGTTGCGTTATTCGCGGTAACGAGTATGGGTCAGCATGCCGAGGCATCGCTTTGATTAATAATAATTGATATGCGTTGTTTACTGTCGAAAATCACAGTATGACTAGGAGAGACGCCGAAGTTGAGGGCTCCTGGAAATTTCGACTACCTTAGAGTTCTTTAACGTGCAACCAAATCTGATCACACGGAACCTGCAGCATTTTCCCCTCCATCGAAAATGCAGCCACCGCAGTCGAGATTTTATACCATGACCTGCGGGTCAGCGCTGAGTACCTCACCCACTAGAACACCGCGGCGGGGCTAAAGTCAACGCAGGATGGTGATTTCTTATCAATCGTGTTCACACTGACATCCAGTAACCCCTTACGTTCACGTCGCAACCCGCTAACAACACGAAAAGTTGTACTTTCACTGGGCTTATTACAGACAATAAAATTGGCCCGAATCTACATGTTACACTGTAATTGTCGTCAAAAGACACTAGTTTTTTGACGACATTTACTAAACAAAACAGAACGTTTATTTGATGTTCTGCGCGAGAAAATCGGTGAATAGTATTCTGCAGGCGCTTCGTTAGAGTGCCTCGAGCGTGTGGTGGAGGCGAACGAGCGCATCTAGGCACGTTAGACACAAGTGTCATCTGGCAGTTATCTTCAAAAACGAAGGCGTGCAGCCCGCGGAAAAAACTGCGCGCCAGTCTCGCAGGTGATAAGGTGTAGAACACAAAGCGACGGGCAGGTGCCACCACCGTGACGTCGTAGCAAAGCATTGGAAACAGCTTTTTGATCATCGCGTTGCACTGTCAGCTCAGCGCGAATAAACGCTACATTCGTCCGAGTTACTTGTGTGCGCCTCCTCTACTCTAAAAGCAGACATAGAAAACATCAAAGCGTTGTTGTGGCGCCTCATATATGCGCAATATTTGCTTGTTAATTGACAATCGCACAACTATCAAAGCCTAACCCTTGAGCAGTATTGGTTGGTGCTGCGGATGGGGTTGGCCGTTTAGTGCCGTTTGAATTTTGTTGGGCGTTGCGGAGGGGGTGGGCCATTTTGTGCCGTTTGAGGTATTGTTAGCGTGGACAAACAGGCAAATGTACTGGCAGGCAGGCAGACCAAAATGTTTCCGTCGAAGGTCCCCAAGAAAGACTATTGTCTTTAATACATACTCCAGCCTGGTGATCCCACGCCTGTGTTTTCCTCACTTTTACCGGATAGACGCCTGTTAAGTGTGCAGGCAAAGGGCCACACTGCAGCACATGCTTTGGGAGTGTGCTGAAAAAGTTAACGTCACTGCCACCGCTCCCTTCACGGCCAATGTTAGGCAGGGACGAACTCTGAGGCCAATTGCTGCTGCCATCACCGCGCGAGGGTAGGGGCCAACCTCCGCAGCGGCTGCTGCCACTGTTGCCGATCAGCAGCTTCAGCTGCGCTGCCACTGGGAGGCGGCACTCACAGGCGACGAGCTGGCCGACCAGCCTAGAGCCGTACGGCAAGCTGAAGATGCCACCCGGGTGCAAAGACTTCGAGCGGTCACCTGAGGCACCGCCATCATAATCGACGGAGAGTGGGAAGGGACAGGGATTAATCCCCTCTTCCCCACCTCACTCGGTAAAACTACCAGACGTTAAATAAACTTTATTGATTCACTCTTTCGTTCTGAACGAATTGGTACACTTCGTCATTAACCAAAATACCAACTTTAGAAGCTGCTCTACGAAACCCATGATGTTTTTTTCTAGATATCTTTTTAAATTCTACCCGAAATCAGAAAATTGTGGACAAGGCATGGGGTCTTATAATGCTTTATTATAGGATTCGTTACAACCTTTTGAAACAATTCAGAGACACTTGCCCCGCTGGCAGAAAAAGCATTTGAACCTAACCTTTTGAAACAATTCAGACACTTGCCCCGCTGGCAGAGAAAGCATTTGAACCTAACTTGCCAAGGTGATATTCACAGTTACGATTACTACTCTCACTGGAGAGGAACTTGGGCTATTCAGATATCTAATGAAAATAATCACTGTACGTTCTCTTGCTGCCGAAAATAAATTTACACAAAACAAGCGAATAAAAAGATGTCTTAAGAAGCCGATTTTAAATCAAACGCTAATTAGAGAAGTGTCAACATTGTTGCGATTCTTGTGATCTAAGAAAAACAAAGACGAGCTTTTGGGAAAGGCTTATTGCTTTATTTATTGCATAAGAGACCTTTCAATCACATTGCACATCATAAGAAATTCGTCAAGGTGAATCACTGGCTATTGGGGCTGACCCAAAGGTTACAGGTTTGATACCAGCCATTGGAACCTGCATATCAATGAAGGCGATATTTCAGAGGCTTTGGTACCAAAGGTTGCCAGGTGATCACGCTTAACATCAGATAATCAGAATTTCCGGAGTCCTGCAGTACGGCCTTCCTAATAATATCACGATTTTGAGATGCGAAACTGCACGTGTTACTATTAATGTAAAAATGAGCTACATAGATCATTAATTTGGGCTTTTTTATAACCAGCGCATAAGTGCCAATCAACAGACGCATGAAAAGGTACGTAGACAGCGTAGTGGCAGTACACGTGGAGCCTATCAGCAAATAGCATCCAGCTTTCACACTGCCGAATGGCCACAATAAGCCGGGGGTATACGAATTTATCTAATTCGCTCTTTTGATCATCGACCTAGCGTGGAGCATTTCCATAGCATATGGAATGATCCACAGATTGAACCAAAGCGTTACAAAGTTATTGATGAAGTGGACGGACTCACGAACGCTGGACTGGAATTCATTGTTGGATAGGACATTTGTTCGATTAGTTTTTAGATATACTCAACAGAACGACCACATAGGAACCTGGCTCTATCTTTGAAATACGCAGCACGCAAGCTAGGGCCCATCAGAGTTTTGTCTTCGATGATCTTCTTCCCTGAAAATGTAAGGTCCATGTGGAAGAAATACATGATGCACCATGAGAGTGGCTATGACAGCCGTTGGCAGTCCATAATCTGCTCACTTGTTATAATGCGCTGGGTTTCTTTCATAACTTAGATAACTACGTAGGATTCTTAGTGGCGGCCGCAATAAATCTAGAAGAAACTCCGCTGTACTTTCAAAATTGACGAAATAGTTCAAAGCAGTCATGAAGCACCTAAACAAGGCGTCGCGACATGTGCAAACGGAAGCGACTGTTCTGATTCGTGCTCATACACATGTGAACCTTAAACGCCAGCATTTTGCCTGCCACAGCAAATTGTTACTTCATCAACTTTACTTGTGTTTCTCAACATATGACACATTTGCTTGGTGAACGAAGGCCAGATTCAGGCCATTTAAACGTGTTAGGTGTGTAAATTATCTAATCTCCTTCTCTCTGAAGAAGTGCCAAGCCACCATGAGTGCGAAAGCAGAAGACGCGTGTGGCCACTACGATCAGCTGAGACGGGTACGATGAAGATGAACTTCGCGTTTAAGTCTTTTAGCCTTAAGTGTAAGCCATCAAGGGAGTACATTTTTAGAAATAAAGCCCCTTGGGACCGAGCCTTGTTGTTGTCCGCATTATAATCTGTTTAAGACGGAAACTGACAGTAAAAACCCACACAACGAAAAACCAGAACATTTGTGTACAAAACCGAATTTATCTGTACGTTAACCAAAAGTATGACAACACAATATATCAACACCGGCACCATCCGCCTGTCCATTTACCCATATGCTTACCTGTACATCCGTGCGTGTGTCTGGTTATCACTTCGTCCATCTGTCTGTCCGCCTGTCTATGCGTGTGCCATGTCCCGAACACAGATGTGCCTTACATGTGCATGGGGCTATACGTTAGGGAATCCACACAAACGCAAGTGACTTATGTCTTCAGTAATCAGCCCCGATCTTGCGCAGGGAGCTGACGTAGCGGTAAGGGTTATCAGTTACGAGAGCTGGTCACTGTCCGAGACAGCAGCCAACACTTGTACAAGAGGAAAGATGTACCTAGGCACCATTTATGCTACACAAATGTTCCGACCTAGCTCTGTGGAACATCCATCAGTTTTTCTGAGTGGCGCTTCAAAGTGCCTCAGAGCGCTTTCAGAGCGCCTCACACGATCGAGTCTGAGCCGACGAAATTTCAACATTGCCATCGTCTACCAGTACATCAATACGCACTTTGATGCCAACCGCGTACACCATCTGGTCGTCCACTCGCCGCAGCAGGACGCCCCAATCACTGCTTCTTGAGGAAAAGAGGTGACAAGTTCGCTGCACCAGAGCGACCTTACCTGTAACTCAGGAGCTTTGAAAATTACTTCTAGAGCACGCTGACACGTGTGTTCCGGAAAAATTTATGCTTAAGGTAATACAATACCAGGAACAAACCATGTTTTGTCTGTAGCACCGAAGTATTGTAGGCTGCCGAATTAAACAGAAAGAACAGAACAAGTGTGAAATATGAATTTTGAAGATGAAAACGAAAGAGAGAAACAAAAAAGGTCCTCAAGAAAGATTCTGTAAAAAAAAGAAGACAGCGTCAGCACCATTGCCGACCAACTCTATGGTAACGAACAAAGACAGTGATATACTGAAAAAAAAACCTCTTCAACTCAATACAAAAACACTCGAACTGAGTCCTGACTTACAATACTTCGAAGACAAGAGCGACGTTGTTGAAAGTATTCGTGCCAGATTTGTTTGGGTTTTAATGCGAAATGACATTGTCATAAGAAAAATGCCACATCCTTGCGCTAGGCGAAGCAATGGACCCGATAGCAACAAATTGGAAGGTCAGGCGAAGAATGGCAAGCAGATCAAAACGTGCCGTGTGTTTTTCACGCAAAAGTGACGCACAAAACGTGCTCACCGGTACAGATGAACGTGAATAAGCGTTTTAGTTGTTACTTCGCTGTGTATTGAAAGCGCTTACTTTCTAAAACGGAAAATGTGAAGCGATGCAGTGGTCTTTTTGCGCGCGGTCACTGCCACAGAATTGTTGTGGTGAGAGCCCAAGGCGCACGATTATCCCCCACCGCAAGATATGCGCGCGTGCATGAATCTCACCCCTCCCTCCTTCTCGAACCCCACCTCTCCTTCTCAAGGCAAAGTACACGTGAAAGATGAACTCATCAGAGTGCGTCGCCGCGTAGTGAAATGTGGCGACGCGTGGCTCTTGCGCCATCTCGCTGGTATTTTTGAATAAACGATCGTTCCCCCAATATGGCCATCGCTAGTGTTAAGTGGTAGACATAGCTTGCCATTTCAAAGTTGGAACAGGTGTTTTTTTGTGGCTCAGTGGCTAACACTTTGCACTCACAAGCAAGAGGTCAGACGTTCCATTTCGCACACAGAACTCTTTTTGTTACTTTTTAATTCTTGAGTTTTTATTATATGCATACGTATGTACTTTATACCTACGTTTTTATTATATACATGCGGTGAATGACGTTGACACCAGATGCAAAATTCAGCTGTCCATATGCTTTCCAAATCCATGTCCTTGCTTCTACTATTGCAATAAAAATTATCACCACGTTAACCTAAGCCTGTCCTTGTTATGGCTTCAGCCTTTTGTCTAAGTGTTCTCAAAGGTTTTCTGATTGATTCGAGAACTCGCATCATTAGACTCTCTGATCACATGCGAGGATACAAGATAACTGATACTATTCTCACCCGGGTGCCAACGAAATTGATTACATAAAGATTACCGAGAGTGTCAGCAGCAGAAGATGCCACCAATCAGACCAGCTATGCTTCTACAGTTCAACGAATCATCCTCACTGACTGTGCAAGAAAATTATTATGCCCTTACTGGCGCTTTACGTATCACAATACATGTCGTCGTAGCTACCCACTATTTCACCCTTTAAGCTGAAAAAAAAGTCCCTGATAAAAGTGTTGCGATGCTATAGTTGCCCATTCATTTCTTTAAAAAGCCGTGCAGCGTCCAAACGCCACAGACAAAAACTTCCGATTAAGCCACACAAGTCCCCACCGCACCACCTTCTCCCACACGCAGACCAATCACGCATGTCTAAGAATAAAGTGTTCTGTTGAAATGTAATTGACGTCTGCGACAATAATTTTTTCTAACGACGTCAGCTACCGTTTAAGCAAGACCAACAGTGATTTGCTGGCCATAACATAGTACGCGGTATGCCAACTTTCCACTCGTCACCTACGTTAATTTCAACACGATGGTGAAAGAAATAACACACAGATAAATAAGATAGACAGAATGAACGTGAAGAAATAGTTGGTGGTTTCCTACGATATGCTCCGGAATAAAAATAACGAACCCCAATAGAAGCCGAACAATGGCAGACTGTAATCATGGACATCAAGATTTTACCTCCGCAGAAGTGGTGGTGCGGCAGGTGGTGGAATCCCACCAATCGCCAGACCTTCGGGACAGCGAACGAGCTTAATATTCACCATTACGAGTCTTCAAAAAGTATGAAATTTCACAATGATATGCCACTATTCTCTAACGTTAAGAGATTTCATGAAAACTGCGTTAACTAATACACAATATATTCTGTACAATCGTTCATATTTCAAGAGCAAGGAATTTTGCGTCGATTAGTTTTGACAGACCTCTGATATTTTTTGAATTAGCATGATCGTGCACATCTCAAACGGTAAAAAAGGAGTTACATTTTTCATAGATCATTCAGGCTTCTGCGTATCTATATCTGTTTACGTTTGATGAAAATGTTTCTATAAATTTGCCTCCAAACAGATGCTGCTTTGGTGGCCATCAGTCATTCGCGCGACCTTTGTGTCGCCATTCAAGCCCTTTATCCTTTCTGGGAACCCAGTCATCAATAAAGCGATCGTGCTGCAGCGTGAACCTTTGATAAGTCTCCAGTTAACCATTTTCATACGTACTTCATTTCAGAATAACTATTTCAACTTTTGGGGTCTGCGTCATAACCTTGTCGATTTGCTATTTTTCTCCACCACCACCACCAGTCAATGTGTCTATGTTTATTGCGTTGAAGCATAAAAACATAGTTATTATGCGTAAAGAACTGTCTTCCTATTACTGGCGTTGGAACAGACTTTACTGCCATTACAGAGCCACGCCCACTTTTTCTACCATATATAGCCTCTCGGGCTCTAGTAATCATCCTTATTCACTAAGGTGCCATCTTCATTGCTTTTGCTTGTTTTGCTGTTGACTGCAGTGAATTCAAGGGTATGTTTACCTAAGCTTTTCAACACGTGAAATCGTCCCAATAGATTTGTTGTCTCATTCTGTCGAAGTGACAATGGGAATGCCATCTATGAAACTCACTCTTTAGTCCAAATCTAGTGACCATTGTTGTAAAGAGGGACAAGGGCTCTGACCTTGGTAACGATGGCTACTTTAGATCGAATATCAGCAATGACGGAAAACTATGCACCGTCTTGTCTCTAAAACCACTATATGCTCGCCAATCGATATGTTTGCTCGCGGCTCATAATCTCCAATATTACACTGTGCACTGACTCACGCCAATGTTCACCATTTCTGTGTCATGCTATGAAAAGTATTGTAAATTGAACACAAATGGTTAATGTGTTAGGCCGACACTTCCACCACCTATTTACTGGTAACTTCATGTGCAGTTTAAAGAGCACCATAAGTTGCTTTCATTGTTGCACCTCCTGTAAACAATAGCGAAAGACATCACGTAAGAGTGTCGCTGTTAATATAGACAACTGTCAGCAAGTAGTTATGTCTATGAACAAGTACACAAGCACCCTAGGTGCTATTACGAACATCCGCCGTAAACCAATGCTGCAACACGAGACCCAATTGCCACCATCTAGTTCCTAAAATAAACACACACACACAAAAAACACATATCACACACACACACACACACACACACATATATATATATATATATATATATATATATATATATATATATATATATATATATATATATATATATATATATATATATATATATATATATATATATATATGTGACGTATCAAGTGATGGTTAGTAGAGGTCGAGAAGGAAGAAGTGCAGAATGGAATAAACAAGGTGTATGAGCCAGGCCACGTCTCCCGCATCATAACGTCACACAAGTCGACAGGATGGAGACCTGCCTGCCCCTTCATCAGTCGCTCAGCATCGACGCAGTTCTACGCAAGACACCCTGACCACACATGGACAACCGTGCAAGCACCTAGCATTACGCATCGACCAGCATCATGTCAGAAGCATCTACTGACCTTCCCATCCCCAAGTACACCGGAGCAGCGGACGATGGACCCGTACAAGACTGGTTCGACCTGTTCGAGCTCCACGCTACCGCTGCATCATGGTCGGGACGGGAGATGATCATAAACTTCACTGACTACATCTCAGGTGAGGCATTCAAATTTTACCTCACCCACATCTTCGAGAACGATGAGTCTTGGAAAAAGATCAAAGAAGAAATGATCATTCGTTTCGAAGAATACGATAAAGACCGGTCCATACCTCATCAGCGGAAGGCATTTCAACTCACCGATCACAGTTACGCGAAGTCTTCCCGCAGTAACCCCATTGTCCAAACGAGATCTCAGAGAAAATATACCACCATTGTACCATCATATGACTCTTCCGAAAAAACGTCACGCATTCGAACACCGACTGGTAACGTGCACGTCGCAACAGACAAGGTAAAGCGTCCGTATACTGAAAGGAATCGAGAAATTTTCACCAAAAAACTGAACCTAAAGCCGCCTTTCCCAAGAGCAATGAATTCGGCATTTTCAACGTGTTCACTGCACCACAACACTTCATATTTTACTGAAACACCCGAATGCCTTGATGCTTCGTGTCACACACAAGGCCCAAACGGTTTTGAGCGTGTGACGGAATTTACGTGTGACGAGCTGGCGAATCCTCGCAATACGAGCCCCCACCCTGACGTTCCCGACCAGGGTCGTTCGACAGACATTCTCAGCCTAACTACGCTGCAAAAAGAAAAACATACGCCATCAGAACCACCTGAAGCCATGTCTGTTGTGCTCTCATCGAGTGATAACACACATGTGAGTCAAAGCACTGCAGGAATTTCGAATCCACCAACGCCGGCGCATTGTCATCTGACAGAAGCATTTACATTCAAGGATGACTCACAACTATCTTGGGAGCTTTCTCATCAGTCTGTCACGCTGCTTTCATCGCAGGACAAGCCTAGCAGTACAGTGTCGACTACCAACCATCACTTCATACGTCACACGATTCCGACAATCTACTGATCACATCACCATCTAAAGAAAAGCAGACTCATGTTCCTGAAAGAGGCCCATCTGACGAACTTTCACAAGAAGAGGAGCAGTTTCAACTAAGGCAACTCCACGAACTCCAAGAACTACAACGGCTACTCGAACAAGAACAACGATCAAGTGAAACCTCCTCACGAGTACACTTGTGGCTGAAAGATCATCAGAGACAACATCAATTAAAGAAGCAAAGACGAAGTCGATGCCTAAACCATCTTCGCAGAAAGCAACGTCGACAAAGTTTCCTGCACCAGTTCTCAACGCCGTGTCTACGATTCAACAAACTGAGAGAATACCACACAACGCTACGAAAGAGACGTGCAGCTACCACGTGTACGATGAAGGAACAAAGGCATCATGCCATCAGCTTCGGTTCTCGCACATGCAGGCTGCAAGCACTCGTTCTGTCTCAGCCACGACACAGAAAGCAGCGTCTAGGACGAAAAACTTCGTGCCTACGACATCCGACTCTCAAATGCTACAAGTACTTCGACCCTTGTTCATTCATTACGAGAATCGCTGTGTCATCAGTAATTTCTACGTTCAAGGCGTGCTTCAGTTGGCCAGAACGCAACAGTCAACCTCGCCCACCAGAGTTGTCATAAAATTCATCGGACTGCTCAATCGGCCTTGAAGATTTAGTGAGATTGTGGAACTCCGTCTGGACGTTCAACTGTGAATTTGGGCATTGTTTTGTTCATTCACTTCTTTAATTTGTTATAGTTTGTAACCAGTGCCATCTTTCGGGGGGAGGGGGAATCGTGTGACGTATCAAGTGATGGTTAGTAGAGGTCGAGAAGGAAGAAGTGCAGAATGGAATAAACAAGGGGTATGAGCCAGGCCACGCCTCCCGCATCATAACGTCACATATATATATATATATATATATATATATATATATATATATTCACAGGACATCTTCATAGCCATGGAAAGATTTAGTTGCGCGTCTCCAGCAGCTGTAGTGACGCGGTTTCTCATTGAAAATATAAATCAGGCTGCTGCGGGAGCTGCGAAAGCGCACCTAAATCTGTCTACGGACGAGCAATTTCACACATCAAGTACTAAGGCAATTACCGAGTAATTTTGAACCAGTGGCTCCTCGCTTCACAGTGGGCTAGCTTAACCAGCTAGGCCAATCCACTCGTACGGTCCATCTCCCTAACCACAAGCTTTGTATACACACTATTTACCACTGACTTACTCTCAATGCACCAAGAACATTTTTGAATAAAGCGCGTTCTTTGTTTCGGGAAGCCATACATTATTTTTCTAAACATTGATGTGCCCAATAGCTTCATCAATGGAACGGTGTGTTCACTGAAACACATATGGTTGGATGAAAGGTGCGTTGTGAAACAACCTAGGCTTGATTCTAGCCGTAAAGAAACAGAAAAAATTGCTCGCATCATTTCCAGGACTATTCAGGAAGTTGCTGGTCCTGTCGTGCCTGTGAATCTAGTTTCTATCAAAATGCACACCGCCATTATCATTTTATAGAATAAACTCAGCTCACAGCCCCACCGAGCTGTGGTGACGTGTGCGCCATTAAAACATCAGACGTCTTCGTCGTCACAACAGCGTTCATCTCATGAGGATGCTTGCGGACAAATGTCTCCACTTCTTGCTGCACAACTTCCGTGCGGTGTGCCTGGAGGATGTGCCGGTGATAGCCGACGAAGAGTTCAACGTTAATATACTTCGTCGAGAAAACAAAGGCCTTGTCGAATTTCTTGATGCTAAACATTCATTTCGCCACCTGTCCGACGGCACACAGTCAACTGTTCCCCACAACACCCGTTCACGTACTGTGGTTACTGTATTACTGGCAATTCAAACACAACGGCCATATGAATTACACTTCGGATGGTTCCTAAATCTCCTAGCTTTAATTTGTATAACAGACCAATGTGTTGCTATTGCTATGATTGCTGCGTCCTTGGGCTTTACTCTGAGATTTTCATGTTATGGCTCTTCATTTCAGCGTGGCTGTGATCAGAGAGCGAGTTACGATTACGAGCGATATGTACCTTTTTCTTTGGCAGATAAGCTGAATTAGGTGGATCGTTATCCTCATCTTTAGAATGCATGTTTTTATTTTAACGAAATATATCAATAAATAAAACGCTTTGTTCTCTTTGGTTTGTAGTACAGTGTTCATGCACATATCAATACGTTGTTTATTTGAAAAATTTCAGTAGTCACGATTGCGAAGGTTGTAGAGATACATTCACGCTGCAAAAATGACCATAAGAACTAGGAACAAAACTCACGAGAAGCACATGAATGCCTGTAATTCTATGGAAGTACGGGGGAAAGGTACGCAGATACAAATGGAAATACTACTTTCATTTTAGCTATGGTGAGCGTAACGTCAGCCAGGTACACACTCCTCTACATTTTACCAAGCTATTGCGTTTACGGAGAGCCTAAGTAGCGCTGAGCTTTGAGTCCTCTCAATTGTTTACCTTTAATATTAGAGAGGCCAAACTCCATAGGGTCAAAACTTGTCTGCCGGCTCACCATTGTGGCCATGCTGCTTCTCGCTGCATCCGCTCGAGCCGCAGCTGTACTCTCGTTTGATTTGAATGGCATTCTCTAGATGGCGCGCTGGCACTCGCTTCTCTCTTTTGGCTCGTCTTCTAGTTTGGTAGGTGACCACTTCAAAGTTTTGGTTATGTAAAGCGCTTGCTCTCGGCACACTTCCTGTCTCTTCGCCAGTCATTACTCAGTACGCTTTGACTGTGCTACCATTCTACTATGAACACTGAAGAAGACAAGGTGGCTGTCAAACGAAGGGGTCACAAAGGTGCTGCAGCGCGGGATTGTTGTCGGAATGCTGCAGTCAGAACCTGAGAGAATAAATATGTGGCCTCGCGGGCCGTCAGGTACAGACGATTCCTGGTCCACAAGATAACCTCGGGGGCTTCGCCCACTTATTATCATACATTCATTTTGTGAATATGCGACGATTGTTTAGGCGTGATAACACATATGACGCCAATGTCAATGGGTTTTCACATCGCCAAGTTATGTGTGAAGTCTCAATCAATAACGCTCCCTCCCTGCACATTGTACACCTTCTACCTGCGCGTGGAAACGCGTGCGCGGAAACGACGAATGCGTTTCAGTCATAGATCAAACGTGCCGACTCCGATTCGCCGCACGCAAAAGCACGTGATAACTTCACCCCTAACACGAGGAGCACCGTGGTGAGGAGTGCTTTTCATTTCCTCTGAAGCTGAGATGAACCACTCCGCTAATCTCGATGAAGCATGAAATAATGTTTAGGGAAGGAGGAGGACGTGTCGATCGAGTAAAAGGTACGAGCGTCGATTACAAGGGTGTGGTCGCAATCGCTGGCTCGAATGCTATGTTAGCAGGCATCAGCAAATCCTCGTGGGCCCCTCTACGTGCTAGCCTCTCAACGCGAACAGACAAGGCGAAAACTGCTTCACTCCTCGGAATGGGAAGTAAGCTCTTTGTGAAAGATTAAAAAAACATACCACCGAAGCACTGCGTACAAATGGTTGACAAGCGAAAGCTGATAGGTCGAGCCCAGTAATTAGCAGCGGGTACAACACGACGTGTCACTGAAGCCTTTCACAATTATTGGTTACACGTACTCTGGAAGCGTTTAGAAGAAATTTAGGAACATTATAGGTGTGCTAAAAACGAGACACAAGAACGAAGTGGACAGGACGATCGCAGCCTGTCCTCTTCGATCGTCCTGTTCACTTCGTTCTCGTGTCTCGTTTTTCTCGCAGTACTAACTTTCCTAATTGCTTACATATGAGTGCTGATTAAGGAGGTTAGACAGACGTTTGGCTTTCGTTTACCACAGCGTTTATTTCAAGCGCTGATCTTGAGTGGTTAGGTGCGTTTCGCAAAGTTGTAATCACAGTGGTTGTGCTCGAGCCCCAGGCGGTCGCAGACATGGCCGCCGAAGCCAAAGTGCCGCTAGAGAAGCTCCCGCCGAAAGCGGGCCTTCGTCCCGGCGAACATGTTCCTGAAATCATCACGTCGACGTCCCAACGCCACTTGTTCGACGTAGGTATAGTGTCTAGAATATCGTAGGCACTGCGCTGTGTCGCCTAAATCAAGAATTGAAAGGTACCCTTTTATTTCCTTCGATTACCACGCATTCATTGTTCAATGCGTCGTTGTTGTAAGCGCTTGAAATAATGAGCTACCTCAGTGGCGTGGTTTGAAGGATCCGACCGCCACTGGTACTTGCATTCTCGTTCGTGATTTAGAGCACCTTATGAAGCTGCCGAATCATAGGTGTGCATTTCCTGCCGGCACTCGGCCTCCCGGGCATGTTTTTATGTCAGGAGTGAACCATCAGCCCGGTGAATGCTAGCTCTCTCACGTTTTCACTGTCGTCGCTATTTCGGAGTTATCCGTGGTATGCCCACGTGGAAGATTCCGGGAGAAACTGATGCGTGCAGGCTGGGCCTCACGGCGGCGACATGATGAACGACGCCACTCACAACGCAGCCAATCCCGCGGGTGCTTGGGTACAATTCTGAGATTGGCGTGACTGATGGGACAGCCAATACAGACCGTTTCTGACGCCACTGTCGGGCAGGTTTTTTTGTTTCATATACAGCTTTCAATGTAAAACTGCATCTCTACATATACAAATTTCGCCGTAAAACTCCTTCAACACCATAGATGCTCTCTTAGTTTTGAAACGGATGATGATGATGATGAAAAACATTTATTATAAAAGAGAGAGGTACGGGGTCAAAGCATGACCCTGCTACATGGTCGGCGTCCTTAGTCCGGGACACCGCATGACGAGGCCCCTACTCGCGCCCGTCTCACCAGAGCCCGTTGAGACTCTAGTGATGAGCTGTCGAGGAGGGCAGTTTCCCATGCCTCTCGGGAAGGGGTAGGGGAAGGGGGTAGGTGGGGATTTTTCGGACATGCCCATACCATGTGGAAGATATCACACGTCTCCCCACAGTGTGGGCACCGCCCATCTGTGTTCGCATCGAAATGCTTTAGGATTGCAGGACAGAGTAGAGTACCTGTCTGCAGGCGCCTTAGAGTTCGCTCTTCCGCCTTACTCAGCCCCTTTGCAGGAGCCGGGTAAAGGCGGTGAGTGTCACGATAATAGGTGAGAATTTCTTTGAACCGCAGCAGCGGTGTATTGGCCTCCGAGTCATAAGAGCCAAGGTGAGGAGCCCGGTGGGTAAGCGCTCGGGCGGCCGCGTCAGCGGCCTCATTACCTCGTAGGCCCTGATGGCCAGGAGCCCATACGATGCGTTTCGGGGCTGGATCAGCGAGAGCCCGTTTTAGAATTTGGCTGGCTAGGGGGGATATCTCTCCTACCAAGTAATGAGTACATGCTTTCCTGGAGTCCGTGATGATAACTTTCGAGTTGGGGTCCGCAGCAGCAAGCGCTATCGCGACTTCCTCAGCGCGCTCTGGATTTTGTGCTCGGAACGAGAGCCATTGACATGCTTTTCCCGGTGAACTACAGAGGCCGTGTAAAATCCCGTGGGCGAAGGCCCTGCTATATCTACGTAGAATACACCAGGTCGGGAGCCGTGTTGCTTCTCAAGCGTCCGAGCCCGCGCCTGTCTTCTGCTTTCGTGCGTGTGCTTATCCATGTTACTGGGGAGTGGAGCGACCGAGAGCATATGCCGCCACAGTTCCGGAATACGCTCCGCCTCCTCTGCAGTGCAAGTGTGCTGTATATGTAAGCGGTTTAGCAGGCGGCGCCCGGGAGCCGTCTGCACGAGCCGCGTATATTGATTCATAAGGTGGGCCTCCCGCAACTCCTGGTAGGTGTTGAGCACACCTAACGCCCTCAGTTTGGCGTTGGAAGTGGCCACCGGGAGATCCAGAGCTCGTTTAGTAGCCTTACGAATGATGGCATCTATTCTTTCGTCTTCTTGCTTGTTAGTGCGAAGGTATGGGACGGCGTAGAGGATTCGGCTAGTCACGAAGGCATGCGCGAGCCGAAGCGCGTCTCCGCCCCGCAGACCACCCCGCTTGTTGGAAACGCGGTGGATCATGCGCCCTACCTGTTCGCCTATTCTCTTGAGTTTCGCTATAGTGGAGTCCGGTCTGAGTCTGTGGTGAATGAACAGGCCCAGAATTCGGAGCTCCTCCACCTCTCTGATGGGAACCCCAGACAGGGAGATGTGTATGGCTGACTTATCTCTTGGATTCGCTCTAACGTGCAGAAGCTCTGATTTGTTTGGAGCACATTGGAGTCCACAATCGTTGGCATACGCCTCGACTATGGATGCGGCCTGCTGAAGGCGTTCCTGCATTTCACCAAGGCTCCCTTCAGTGGTTCAGATTGTAATATCGTCGGCATATACTGCGTGTTGTGTGCCTTCCACCCTGGCCAATTCGCTTGGAAGGCGCATCATAGCAATGTTGAAAAGGAGTGGTGATAACACTGCTCCCTGTGGGGTACCCCGTGTTCCCATAATGTACGGGCCATATTCCTCGTCCTCGATCCGAAGAAGTGCCTGGCGTTTAGAGAGAAAATCTCTGACATATGCAAAGGCCTTAGCCCCGCAATCAGTGGAGCTCAAGTTAGCCAGGATGCTGCTGTGTTTAACATTGTCGAAAGCCCCCTTCAGATCAAGGGCGAGGATGGCTTTATCATTGTGTTGCATACTTATGGGCTGTATGACGGCCCTATGGAGCTGGAGAAGGACGTCCTGTGCAGACATGTGTGGGCGAAACCCAAACATGGTGTCTGCAAAGAAGCCCTTGCCCTCAAGGTATGGGGAGAGGCGATCCCTTACCATCGTCTCCATAAGCTTGCCCGCGCACGAAGTCGGTGATATGGGCCTCAGATTTTCCGTATTCACGGCCTTGCCTGCTTTGGGGATAAAAGTCACAAGTGAAGTTTTCCATTCGGAAGGGAGCGCACGGCCGTCCCAGATCTCGTTCATGTATTCCAATAAATGGAGGTAGGCTGTGTCAGGGAGGTTTGCCAACAGCTTTACTGTTATGCGGTCCAGCCCCGGAGCCGTACCCCTGCGCATTTACGCTAAAGCCGCTTTAAGGTCATGCAACTCAAAACGGGCATCGAGTTGGTGGTTAGGCTTACCAGAGTACGTGTACGCCGGCCCAGGCGGGTCCTCCGTACGACAGAGATACCTATCGCACAGAGCATCCGCAAGCTGTGCCGTAGTGCCTTGGTACCCTTGCAGAGCTCGCCGGAGCTGCTTCTGCGCCTCCCCTCTCGTTTGAGAGGGGTCTATGAGACTGCGAAAGAGACGCCATGTCCCCTTCGAGCTCATCTGACGAGCTGCGGCGTCGCAGCGGGCTATCCAATTTGAATCTGAGAGTTGGGCAGCATACGCTGCAGCTTGTTCCGTGAGTTGGGCTATGCGGATACGTAATTTGCGATTAGTCTTCTGCTTTTTCCAACGTTTTGTTAAGCTTCGGCGCGCCTCCCACAAGTGTAGGAGGTGATTGTCAACTGCGGGGGTTTCTTCGTTGGTTTGGAGGGTAGTAGTAAGTCTTTTCTGAATGTTGTTTACGTGTTGAGCCCATTCTGCATAGCCTCCAGAAAATAGTACGGGAGGGATAGTCTGATTGCGAAATTGGGTCCAATCGGTCAACTTGGCTTGACCGCATTTTTTATGAGCTGACTTTTCCAGGAGTGTGACCCGGAGAAGGCAGTGATCACTGCCTAGAGAATCGCCCAAGTTCTCCCAGGTAGCATCCTTAGCGTTTTTTACGAGAGAGAGGTCCGGACATGTGTCACGGGTTACCGAGTTCCCCACTCGAGTGGGGTACGCCGGATCCGTGAGCAGCGTGAGGCGAAGGGTGGAGATAAGCTCCGCCAGCTTACGTCCTCTGGCTTTCTCGTAGTGATAGCCCCAGTGAAGGCTGGGAGCATTGAAGTCTCCCACGATCACTAAGGGGTCCTTGTCTGCCAACTTGATCGCCCGGAGGAAGATTTCGCTAAAAGTTACGCGGGGTTTATGCGGGGGGCTGTATATATTTAGGATGTGTATTGACTGGTCGCGACGTCTGAGAGGCAGTACTCTGACCATTGTGTATTCTTGTTCAGTACTTAAGTTTAAATCGACCTGAATCGCGGTATATGCCTTGTTCACCAGGATGCATGACGAGGGCCCCCCCTGGAAAGTGCTATAGCCAGAGAATTTAACGTCCAAACCAGGCTCCTGCAAAGCAAGCAAGGCGGGCATGTTTCCGAGGGACTGCAAGTAGAGCTGGAGGTGCGACCGTTTTTTCCAGGCTCTAAAACCCCTGCAGTTTTATTGTATAATCTCAAATTTTTGTAGATATTTAGCTTGTTTATTAGATCGGCTAGCCATCTTTTAGTATTTATTTACGGTGCAGAGGACCGGTCCGGACCTGGAGCCGGCCCCGAAAAGCCTTCTTCTGCTGCCTGACGGGAGGCCGGCTTGCGCTTAACCTGCGGGGAGTCGCTCTGAGTGGTGTTTTTAATTTGGGCGATAACCCAGGGCGGCATGGCTTTAAGGACTGAGTTAGAGACCTGCGCCACAATTTCGGGAAGTGCTTGCGTTAAGGCTGCCGTGAACATGTCCTGAAAGGACTCGCGGACTGCCGACATAATTTGAGTGGGGAGGGCTGCCACGCTCGCCTCTAATTGCTCGGTTTTATGCTCTAGGGACTCGATGCGACCGATGGATCCGGTAATGAAAGCTGGTGCAACTACCGTGTCCGCGTCCTGCCGCGAGACGCTAGTGAGGTGGGATGTGACGGAAGAGCCGTCATCCCTGTCCTCTGCCTCGGCTTCCTGCACTGGCTCGGATGACCCAACCTGCTTCGCTTCTAATTCCTGAATTTTGCGCGCAAGAATTTGGTTCTGGCGCCTGAGCTCCCCTATCTGCTGCTGTAGGGCGGTTTCGGTAGGGGAGGGAGAAGAGGAAGGTCCAGAGACTGCCCCACCCCAACAGCTCACCTGTGCTTGGACGGGTGTCAAGGGTGGGAAGTCCTTGACCAAGGCAGGAGGCTCCGTCGGGGTCCCAGGCTTTACATTGGTGGAGTGCCCGGTGTCGGTCTTCTTGAGTTTTGGCTTATTCGACTTGGCGGCTGGTGCTTTCTTGGGGCCAGTCTTGGGAGTCGGAGCCTGTTTGTTCCCCCCGTTCCCCCCCGTTGTCCTCGGCTTGGATCCGCGTGGGGATCCCGACTTGACCGGCTGCCGGAACCGTCCAGCACAACCGGGAGCTCCAGTCTTGTGGCCACCGCCGCAGAGGAGGCAGCTCGGAATGCACTGGTGTTCCGTAGGGCCGTCAGGAGTAGCAGCAGGTACCTGAACGCCGCAGCTTGTGCAGCGGCCGGGCTGCGGGCGCGGGCAAGTATCTGCTCGATGGCCCACTGTGCCACAAAGTGGGCATGCAGGCACTGTCTTCTTATACAAGCGAACAGGGAGCCGCTCGCAGTTGTATAACACCGTCCGTGGCACCTTGGTCCCCGCGAAGGTGATCACCGCAACGGGGTGTCCCCAAGCTTGCGCACAGACACTATATTTGGCTCAGCACTGAGCTTGCTTTTCACAGTTTCGGACGTTTCGTCTTGAGAGACATGCACGATGCCCCGACAGAACTCACCGGAGAGTTTGGGATGTCCCCGGAATGTTAGCTGGCGGCCCCCGACTGGCAGCTTAATGTCCCGGAGGAGTCTCTCGGCGGCGTCCACTGATTTGAGCGTGCACACAAGTACATTCTGATCCCAGAGGGGCCACACCGCAAGTCCCACACTTGCGTCGGCTCCGAGGATGCTGCGGACTGCAGCGCCGGCTTCTCCAGGACCAAACGTGGCCTTGAGGTCGAGCGTCTCACGCGGTTTCAGCACCACTATGACGTCGTCTTCTTCGATGCGCGGCGTGTTCTTTGGCCGCCACTGGAGTTGCTTGGCGCGCTGCGAGGCGACGCTCGGCGCGTTCTTGCCCTGTGCTTGCTGAGGGCGAGACGCTGCTTGTTGTTTGGCTGCAGGAGCCCTGGCGTCTCTCGACGCCACTGCTGTGTTCTTCCTTCCGCGCCAGACGCGGACCATATCCTGGAGGTACTCTTCCTCGGTTGGTAGAGGTGTCTCGGTCTGAGCGGTATCCATCTGTATTATCTGTAGGGACTCCGGATCGTAGCCGGTGATTTGATTTGGAGACGCCATTACCGGGGAAACCCCGGGCAGGGCCAGCGCGGCTCTTACTGCGGTTAGGCTTAACTCCGCGGTGGTTTGGCGAAAGCTTCAAGTGACCTAAAAAGGGTCAGAAGACGGCCCACCTTGACAAGACGTGATGTCTTCGGTTGCGGCTGACGTTCTTGGAGACGGTGGTAGATGGCTTGCAGGAGGACGACTTGATGTGACGCAAATAATTGCGATATTTCACAGAGCCGACGTGGTATGCGACCGCTCCCGTCGATCGACGCCAGCGGCCCCCTGAAACGGATGGCCCGCTGGCTGAGTTCTCTGTGCCTGCACTGCAGCACAAATAACAGTGGGATTGCAAACATTAAATAGATTGAGCTCTATGGCAAGCTACGCGATTTTAAACAATGGGAAGGCTATTTCACGAAATACCGGAACAAAGAAAGGTCGGAGTATCGCGGTATGGAGGCAGCACAGCTCTCACCTTTGCTAGGTACTTGGCAGGCAATGAGTTGAAGAAGAATTTGTATGTTCTAAATTGTGGTTGTGAATGCCTGAGGCCAATCGGCTGAATATGCTCTTTTTTAGTGTCCCAGTCAAAAGGCAAACAGACTTAATGTTTTCATGCTTTTTTTTTACTTTTTAAAGCGAATCGCAGCGAGACGTGAGGCATATCTACCTCCATGTCGCATGCGCTTGTAATCTCGCACTTTGTGCATCATGCTAACGCCATTCCCTTTTTATCGCTCATAAAGCTCATTATATGCTACTGCGTAAACATGAGCTGCCACAGCTGCCACCGTGTAAGGGAGTATTATAGACGCCAGCCTACGAGAGTATGATACAGTAGAGGATTTCACCCTAAAAGGCTAACTGTGAGCATTCAGTGAACCAAAGGGACAGGGCACTCGGTTTGAAGAAAAAAAGTCACACCCTTGATAAAACACTCTGAGTACGGTTTGTAACATTAAAGCAAAAATACGCGCTGTTTGTAGTAGTGGTCTTTAACAAATGTACTTACGTGGACTATTTAGATAAATGAGCTGTAACAAAAAAGTTTTAAGCATAAGAGTGTACAGACTTATCAATACAGTGCTATTCTGCAAATACTATAGATGGCATTCCTTACGGAAACCTTGTATTTGTGATTGCCGCACTCAATAATATGTCGTCGCCAGGGAACTAGATTTTGTACAATGGATGCGTACTAGCATATGATGTTTGACTATGAGTGAAAGCTAATATTGGGAATTCATTTAAAGTGAAGGTGTCTTGTTGATACACATACCCTTATTTGTGTGTACGACAATTCATGAAAGCAAGTTAATACTTGTGTACAAATAATAGATAATAAATTCAACTTTCCAAAACATGCAATTTTGTCTTTACTTCAAGTGGCGATTTTAATAGATGCTTAAAATTCTTATTTTCACACCAAGGTGAATATATTCATCGAGACACGAGGTAGTATTATGTAACTTGACATGACATGCACAAAACTTGCAGTTACACACACTCACACTCCAGTTACATTTTGTAGAATCATACTTTAAAATAGAGTGCTAAACACAGGGGACGTGGTTGTAACAAAGAGATGAATTGGATATTTCTATAAGATGTTTTAAAGTATACAGGACTATGAGTCTTCTCATATTAGAGGCTTTATTTTCAGGTAACCAATGAGGATGCGCTTCTTCTTCTTGATGAGCATGGTGTGCCTCATGTTCTTGGTACAGCAAGGACCGGCAAGTGTGGACGCGGGCCCTAACCCACCACGTTGGTATTACGTTGACAGACAAGCTGTGTCATTGTCGTAAAAAAAATGATGTTGCTGCCATTGTTAATAATAATAACGATAACATTATTAGCAATATTAGGTATATTACCAACAGCAATAATCATAATGTTACATTTCAGCATTTTACGTCTCGGAGTCACGATGTGATGAAACATGCTGTAGTGGAGAATTCCAAAAAGTATTGATTGATGTGTGGAGTTTAACGTCCCAAAACCACCATATGATTATGAGAGACGCCGTAGTGAAGCGCTCCGGAAATTTTGACCACCTTGAGGTTCTCTAACTTGTACTCACATCTGAGCACACCGGCCTACACCGTAACTCCACAAAATTTCTAACCTGCTCATAAACCAAGTAAACGGTATTCTACTGTTCTTTCAGCATTGAAATGTGGCCTGGGTTCGATCTGATGATCTTTAGGTCAGTAGTGGAGCATCATATTCGCTCGAACGCTTAGGCGCATGTGAATACCTTCTATCATACTTGAAATAGTAGTACTAGTCGGTACCTGCGCATAGCTCTTTGCAGGTATGTGCCAAGAGCCAGCTGATAGGTCATGTGATTCTTGTTTGCCAGTCAGGTGCAAGCAAGCCCTTGCACTTCAAACACATCGGTGGGACAACGACATCACGTGATCTGTATTTTTCCATGTGTTATTTCTCTTTGAATGAGGTGCTTGTTCCAGTCGATAATTTTCTGTGCTCTCATACTTGTCAAAAGTCACAATATCATACTTTTTGGTACAGGGTACTTGCGAATGGGCTGAAAACGTCTGGCGTCGTACACCAGTCACTGCGCCAAAAATGAGAACTGGTCCGCCATTTTATCTTACAAACCGTGTATAAGCAAAGCTTATCAATGTTAGCTGTTGGCTCAATTATATTATGTTTTTTCCTAAAACAACGATGTCATTCACATAAGCAAGTAGATTAACCTGAGATGAGAGCAAGCTCTATTCAACACTGCTTTTGTTTAATGATACATCCTAACTAAGCAGCTCAATGTAGACCGAAAGTAGCAAACGTGACAGCATGTACCCTTGGCGAACTGTGGAACACACAGAGATAGTGTCACCTTCCCATTGGCGGTTGTCGAGATAGACCAAGTTGAATACGACATTTGTGCATCATTATCTATCACATAGCTCTAGGTTCAATCACTCTAAAGATAGAATATCATATGCAACAAGAGCGATTGATTCCACAGTCCGTATAGCCCGTATGTTGCATCATTGCTACATGCTCAATCATTGCATCAAAAACTTCCAACATACTTCGCACAGTGTGCCTGTTTGTCACCATGATACGCCTTCTGATACCACTCGTTTAATGAGTCGCAATATGTTTAATCAGCACTGCCTCAGCCCTCACTTCGTGGTAAGAAAGAGCGAACGGCAGGTGTTCACTATAAAAGCGCTCTATCACCAGCGAGAGAATGTGCTGCACAACATTTCACTGCCCCCCCCCCCCCGTATGTAGAGGCTCTGGATCTTGACCGGTGATTTAGTGCCGGTAGGAGATTTTTCTTACGTGTAGTTGAACAATAAAGATAAAAGAACCCTAAAGTTTAGCCTTTAGATGTTGAATGCGATAGCGTTATTCTGTTCCTAGTGCGTATTTAAAGAACTTAGTGCATGAGTTCTTTTCGAATTCGCTAGGCACTAACTTCGTGGCCTCAAAGAAATAGGCACACTAGCGTGTGTACCTTCTGTAGTGGTGTGCTGGCTTTCAACCAAAGATTCTTTATGATAATTGAAGCGGTATGAGCCTTTGGACAGAAGATGAAGAAGCGCGAGGGCCGGGGCAGGAAAGAAGAGGAGGATGAAGTGAAAAATAAAGCAGATTAAGATGGACGCCAGTTCCATACTGAAGCTTTAATGCTGTTCCGTTATTTTAAGTAGGAACACTACATTATTTTGGCGCAGCCGGCCATCGAAGCCATCATGTGGGTGACGTTCTTCATAGACGAGACCTCCGAGGAGATCATCTTTTCGAAGTACCAAGTTCAAGACGAAGCAGCGGTAGACCTACCTCGTGAGCTCAGCTCGGAAGAACTCGTAAACCTGGTTGTGGAAAAGGCAGCCGTAGACACTACTGAACTACGACGGAAAGGTGCTGTGAAAGTGAACTTGCGTGTGGCGACCTTCAACGACCTAGTTCTTGAACCAGCGCGTCGAAAACACTCAGGATCACGATCTTCGACGGAAGAGGTGAGCCTCGTTTTGAAAGCTTTTCAGCTGCAACAGGAACAGATGCTTCAACAAAACCAAATAATGACATCTCTTATAAGCTCTCTGAATGCTGAGAGACCGACACCTAATTTCGTAGAACCTGATGCTTTCGACGGTGTGTCTTCAAATCCAGAAAGTTGGCTTGATTTCTACGAATATGCCGCTGGAAAAAACAAGTGGCTCTCTGATGAGGCTAAAATCACCAACATGCGCGTTTACTTGAGAGGTGTTGCGCGAAAGTGGTATGAAACATGCATTCTGGAAGACAGTGACGACTCTTGGAGCCAGTGGAGGAAAAAGTTTTTGACTGTATTCCGAAGCAATCCAGTAGAAAGATGGAACACGGCGCTTAATTTCAAGTCTGAGCAAAGCTGCCTTGTCGAGTACTTCTTTGAGAAACGCCGTCTTTTAAAGCTGGCGGAGCCTTTGCTTCCATCTACAGCCGTAGTTGCCTTAATAATGCATGGATTGCACACTAACGTGTTGAAGCAAGTGCAAATACTGTCACCAAAGACTCTAGATGACCTCCTCGCGTGTCTTCAGAACATACCATCAGCTTCGGAAACAAGCATAACCGCCGAGTCAAGCAGCTGTTTCAGTCGGAGTAAATCGGACTGGTCAAGCCGCGCTCAGCGAGAACCGAGCCACCTCGCAACTCGCACAGATAACTTGCCCTGGCGTGTTCCAAGAGGTCGAGTGAATAATATCGACACTGAAGCTCAGGAGTATTCGACAGAAAAAAACTAATAAACGAGGGTGATCAGTCCCACCCGATGACTCCAAATGAGACTGTTTATTTAAGTTGCTCTAGCCTACTTCACATTCCCGTCAAAGTAGGAAACAAACATATGATGGCTCTGGTAGACAGCGGTGCTTCTGTGTCCATTATAAATGCCAAGCTGGTGGATGCAAATCGCTTGCATAGTGGAAGAATTCTACGAGTACAAGGCTATGATGGAAAAGTAACGTTGCATGATCAGTGGGCCTTGGTAAACATCGAGTTCCAGGGTCAGCAAATAGAGAGCGAAGTGTTGGTGATAGAGGGGGTAACGTACGACTTTTTGCTATCAAGACCAGATATAAAGAAACTAAAGATCAACGTGTACTGGGACGATGTGGTTCTAGTAGAAGGAGTAGCAAGGAACGAGACAAATCAGGGTAGACAAGATAATCTACGAGTTGTCAAGTGCGCGGCGGATATCGCAACGACCTACCCTGAACTTGTATGCATAGGAAGCTATCCTCAGGCGATGAAGTCCCACAAGGTTCCTTTCGAACTCGCTGACAAGGCCGTCATCCGGAAAGCACCTTACAATATGTCAAGGGAGCGAAAGATGTGGCTCAAGAAAGAGTTGCAGGAGATGCTAGATGCTGATATCATACGACCTTCGGTATCACCCTTCGCTTCTCCCATAACGATCGCACCGAAAGAAGACGGAACCTTCAGATTATGCACCGACTACAGGGTTCTCAATCGTCAGACAGAACTCATACCATTTCCTATGCCGAAGATCGACACAATTATAGATGAGACCGGGGGTTGCCGACATTTTTCCCGCATCGATTTATGCAAAGGTTTCTGGCAGATCCCACTAACCGAAGAAACAAAAATGTACACCGCTTTTATCACGCCATTCGATCTCTACGAATACAACCGGCTCCCTTTCGGTTGGAAAAACTCGCCAGCGTGGTTCCAGAAGATCATGAACGACGTCCTAAAGCCATTCCTTGGTGTTTTTTGTAATGTGTACATAGACGACATTATAGTCTTCTCCAAACAGAGGCTGAGCATCAGGACCATCTGTCTCAGGTGTTAAACGCCTTGAGCTTGGCACATCTCAAGGTTAATTTTAAGAAGAGTGTATTCTTTCAACAAAAAGTGGTGTTTCTTGGAAGAGTCTTCGATGGGAACACCAAAAGCACAAAACAAGAGTCCGTCGAGAAGATCTCCCAGTTGAAGAAACCATATGACGTCCATTCACTGCGTGTGTTTTTGGGATTGGCAGGACATTTCCGATCTTTCATAAAGGACTTTGCTGTCAAAACTACATGCCTCACGCGCTTAACGCAGAAAGAAGTTCCCTTTGAATGGAGTGACGAATGTGAGAGAGTCTACCGTGACTTGGTGCACAGAATTTCTTCTGACCCCGTTCTGCGTATACCAGATTTCACTTTACCCTTTGAATTGAACACTGACGCCTCACATTATGGGACTGGTGCAGTGTTGTATCAAAAATGTATTGAAGCATCTGGCCGAGAAAAGCGACACGTAGTCGGTTACTACAGTTACACTTTCAAGCCGTCTGAAACAAACTACACTACTACGGAAAAAGAAGCACTGGCGGTTCTGAAGGCCGTTGACTACTTCCGCACGTACCTGGAAGGTACGAAGTTCACTTTGTTCACCGATCACCAGGCACTCACTCATCTCTTGAATATGACCCAAACTAAAGGGCGTATCGCCAGATGGGTGAATTACTTGCAGCAATTTGACTTTACCATCTCGCACCGACCAGGACCGCTTTTAACCGATGCAGATGCTCTATCAAGATTGATGGTACAAAACAACACAGAAAAATCTGAAGAAATCAATGAAGTGAAGCTGTGGGAAGGCTCAGAACAACTGGTTTTTACGGAAGGTCGGTATCAAGTCCCACCAACTCTTGTTTCCAAAGTGCTTTACTTGTACCACGATAGCCCAGAATCTGGAGGACACGACGGCTTTTGGCGTACCTACAACAAGTTGGTCAAGAGGTTTACGTGGCCTCACATGAAGAAAGACGTTAGTCAGTACGTTCGTTCATGCCATGTGTGTCAAGTACACAAAGTCAAGTATAAACAGCCTACGGACACCATGATACTACCTTGCCACTCGAACGTGCCTTTTGAAGTAGTTCACCTGGATTTCGCCGAACTTAACAAGAAACGGGAAGGAGTCAGAAAAACGCAAGCTTTTCTGCTGGCCATAGATGAATGCACCAGGATGGTCGCGGCACGAGCAGGAAAAGAAGATGCAAATAGCGTCATAACCCTTCTCGAAAGGGACATGTTTAGAACTACGCGGACAATCGTATGCGATAACGGCCCCGCGTTCAAGAGTGAAAAGCTAGTAAGATGGGCTCGAGATCACAATGTATCGATCAAGTTCTGTGCGCCATACCATCCTGCGGCGAATGGGCTTGCAGAACGTGCCATACGGGACGTGAAACAATACATCAAGATGTACGATAGTTTTCCTGGGGGATGGAAATGTTCTTTAGAAGCAGCCGTAAAACATCATAACCGATCCTACACAAGTGGCTTGGGGTGCAGTCCACAGTACGCTTCTACAGGAGAGACCCCTATTCTGCAGGCAGACCGTGAGTTGGGACTCTTGGAAAACCTCAAGATTGTCGAGGAGAGGCAACAAAAATCACAGGAGGAGAGGTACCGAAAACGAATGAAAAAGAATTTCGACAAGAGGCATCGAGCAGACATGCCAGACATTCAAGTCACCGACCTCGTACTAGTGAGAAAAGGAATAAGAGATTCCAGTGCCAAATTTTATGGGCCTTACTTTGTGACCAAGACAGCCACCCAGAACGGAATTTTGAAGACTGTCTGGTACACTGGTGAACGTGGATCTGTTGAATGTGCTTCAATTGGGAATGTCTTCAAGTATTACCCCAGGAGGGGTAATTAAAAGAAAGCGGGAAGGGTGAAGCGGTATGAGCCTTTGGACAGAAGATGAAGAAGCGCGAGGGCCGGGGCAGGAAAGAAGAGGAGGATGAAGTGAAAAATAAAGCAGATTAAGATGGACGCCAGTTCCATACTGAAGCTTTAATGCTGTTCCGTTATTTTAAGTAGGAACACTACAATAATCACATATTCTGGCGCCCGTTGGTAATGGGAGCTTGTACCACGCATTATTACTGCAATATTTCATGTTGCATTATGGAGCATGTAAACAAGACACGTGTGTTTATGAACCATGAATGCCACTTTCCCTGAAATTCCAAGCAGAGGAAGTTCTTTTCACTCTTTTTACAAGCAAAAGCCGTGCCGTGTGGTTGAACATCCACTTGTCACGCAAACGACCCGGTTCTATCCGTGTACTAGAACCAAAACAGCCCTGGCTCGGTCCCCACTGTGCACCATGATTTTGTAGCATTCATTTATTTTATATCAATTGTTCTTGATTTTTCGGTCACACATAGAATGACTTTTCGCTCGCAACCCACGACGGCAACGACAACGCCAACGCCGATGCTGATTCCGAGTCCGACGCCAACATTTTTGTGAAAGAAGGTGTTTAACGCTATCACGTTAAAAATTTGAAGCGTGCACGTTTACTAAATTTCTGCACTCTTCATCCTTCACCAGGCTTCACGTTAGTTGAGTTGCGAATATATTACCCGCCTTTCACCAGCTTTGTAGTTCCCAAATTGCTAGTGCGGCGGCAGCGTGTACTTGTTTATTGATTTGATTGGTATGTGGGGTTTAACGTCCCAAAACCACCATATGATCATAAAAAACGCCTTAGTGGGGGGCTCCGGAAATTTTGACCACATGGGGCTCTTTAACATGCATACCATTCTGAGCACACGAGCCTATAGTATTTTCGCCTCCCTTGAATATGCGGCGGTCACTTGTCTCTGTCGGTAAGTGAGGCTGGGCGACTGCGCGCGATAAGCCAGGCTTTAAGGTTTGGAGTAAGGCTGTGGTGCCACACCGGATGATTACGATTGAATCCATTCTTATGAAAGGGAATTTTGCTGTAACAAAATTAGCATGGCAATGCTCATGAACATTTTGATACGTCGGTTACGTACGTACCAGTAAAAATCGACGTACCAGTAAAAACGCATCGCGAAAAAGAGAGACGCTTTTATTTTTTTTTTCGCAACAATAAATCGGTGGGGAAGAGATGAATAATAACATTGTTATCTCGCAATTTCTGAGTTTGCACAGATGTAGTGAGTTAGAGTTTTCTTGTTTTCAACTTGAAAGGCCTCAGCTAACTGATTACTGCTGAAGAAATTTTCTACCATATTTCACTGTATTGTAATTTGTCTAGTGAGCGTTAAATGACCGTAATTTCATTGTCTACACTTACAGCGCCAGGTCCTGCTAAGAAGAACTGCATCTTTCATGGTACGTATTGGTTGTTTTGCGCTAACAGTTACAATGCAGAAAATTCTGTCCTAAAATTATACATTAGAAATAATACATGCTGAGCTGAATAACCCCATACTTGTAATGTCTTCAGATGCATGATAAAATATTTATGTACTTTTTATGTGTTCCTTTTATGTATTTGATGTGTTTTATGAGTTTATTTTATCTGTTCAGTAATCATACAATCATGATAGCGTAATTAGTGACGTAGCTCAAACACTATAAATTCGACTGTAGAGGCAAACCACCCCACACATGAAAGCACTCTTCAGATGACTTATACTATATTTCAACCTTGTAATTGACTGACTGACTGGATAACTTTATTTGGTCTTGAGGAGGCGATGACTACCTAAAGCCACGTCTGCGGGCCGCGTCCTTGATGGGGCCGGGGGGTTGAACTCGTAATTAATGTGCGATTCGGAAAACTCAAAGAAATCGATTTCGCACTTCTTAAAGTATGCAGTGTCATAATTATTGATGTGTTCTTTTTTTATTACGCCAAATGATTGCACACTGAAGAAGTGTGCACGCCGCTACTTGTCTTGAAATAATTTTAACAGCCGTTCTTGCACAATAACTCTAGGCTGTCGCAGATATGACGAATGAAGAAACGTTGTAAACTTACAGATCATAGTGAAATTTAACTCAAAAAGATTCGGGCTTCCCCCTAGAGGTTTTCTCAGAATATCAGCAAGATCAGAAGATCAGTTCACCTGCAAAGCCCGAACCAAAAGTTTTCAGAACAAAAACTTTTTTTTTAGAATTGTGAGTATGAAGCTCATTTGCAATCAGGGGCATAGCAAGAACTTTTGAGTGCTTGCTAGCCAGCATTTTTTTTAAAGATTGCGCCCTGTATGTTCATGGTGGCATGTACCCGAGTTCAAAATGCTTCTGCTAAGAGGTACTGCTGTGCTCTCCTAGCTGCGTTTTATCTGATAAATCATGGAAGCAGCGCCCGCATACTAGACTCCGCGTGCTGTAGTAGGCAAAGGACCACTAGAGGGCCGCGCCTGTGTACAGGGCTCGCGTTTGGCGACATTGTTTCCTCTTCACTGGAAGCTCGCTCAGTGAACACTCTTTTGGCATATTTGGCTCAGGTGCACTGGCCCCGTGACGGTGGAAGTGAAATTACGTCAAACACCACCGAAGCTTCACGCCTCGCTAGAGCCCAGCCGAACGTGTGAACCACAAAACTCGAATCTGCTACAGCGGCGCTGTATGTGAGAGATGCCATTTAGCAGACGACAATTCCCAGGGCCCTGTTTGTACTGGTTATAAAAGAGCAAACAACAGAAAATCAAACAATTGGAGACACCTTCGAGACGCTACGTGTGCAATGGGTGCGCGCCTGTTCATCAGGTGGTTGTGCTGCATCGATTCTGCTCTAACTCGACCAGGGTTACAGTAATTTTAGCATCTCCTTCGGTGTCCATTGGAATGCTGGCAGCAGAAGTAGCTTCGCGCGAGCACGTTTGGGCGACGCGAGCACACATACGTTTTTCTACACCTGCCATGATGGCACGTCACCGCGTCGTCTACCAGTGCGCGCGGGCTGATGGGATTGCACCGCGCTCCACCGTCGACCTCCATGGTGCTTTGGTGGCGTGCGCTCGTGTCGTGGCTGGCCCAGCCGAGCATGCGGCACCATACGCGTGGTGCCCAGACTTACATACGGCATGGTACGACTGCATGGAAAACGCCACCAGCGCCACCTGCTGAAGGTGCAATATGCTATCACTCCCCAGCATGTTCGTTACCACTTCACAGCAGGAACGCTGCAGAAACGATGCAGCAGCATCATAGACTCGCAACGCTGCAGCAGCTCGTGCTCGCCGCCAAGACTTAGTGGTAAGAGACTTAGCGGAGACCGAAGTGAAGAGGGCTTCCCGGCGTGGAACCTCGGAGCTGTGGGAAAGCGAAACAGAAGCAAATCAAGCGAGCCGTCGAGTAATTACGTAACGCCTTTATATGATGTCGGAAGAATCGCGGGTTACCCAATCACCTCCGAGTTAGCTACTTTAACAATGCGGATATTTCAGAAAGAGGGAGAGTAAAAGGATACTTTATGTATAATCGCGCGTGCATTTGTACACGTGCTTGTATTGATTGATTTGTGGGGTTTGAGGTCCCAAAACCACCATATGATTATGAGAGACGCCGTAGTGGAGGACTCCAGAAATTTTGACCACCTGGGGATCTTTAACGTGCACCCAAATCTGAGCACACGGGCCTATGACATTTCCGCTTCCATCGGAAATGCAGCAGCCGCAGCCGGGATTTGAACCCGCGACCTGCGGGTCAGCAGCCGAGTACCTTAGTCACTAGACCACCGCGGCGGGGCACAGGTGCATGTGCACAAGCAAAAATGAAAACTTTGTGGAGGGAAGCGTTGAACTTGATGATTCCTTCGCTACGCTACTGCTTCAGAGTTTAAAGCAATTTCTTTGCTTTGGAAGTTCTGAATTGTTTATTCGCAAAATAAAACTTTCAAACTGTGCATTAATTCATGGCATTGCTAATACTAAAACTGTACACTTCAAAAATGCGTCAAGTTGATTCATTTGCGTTTTTCAAAGTACACAGTATTTACTGTGTGGACATATCTGTGCGTGAACTGTGTAGACATAATTACTCTGTGGACACATCTAGTCTCAAGAGTACCAAGAAATTGCTTAAACTGTGTTTTATGTCTTGAAACACGTGAAAATTGTTATACAGCTTTACCGTATTTCTTCAAAAGTGCGAGCTCTGCACTTTAAGACAAAAAATCATAAGATCTCATGCTCGCTAGGTGAATACGCGAACTTGAACAGTCTACACACTAGTACTATCTTCTCTTTAGATTTTGTCGGCAGATATTGCTTGGGAAGATGTCGACCGCAGTACTAAACACCACCCCTAAAGGCTTTAGTTATACTTAGTATCATTAAAGTTATGGTCATCACACGCCAATTATGACGTGCACGTTTCTCAGGAAATGTAGTGACTGATACATCAAAAGCTACAACAGAAGACGCCTGCATAGGTCACAGCTCGTGGTAAACACTGGAGCCGCATGTTCCAACTTCGATAGTTGATTATCTGTATGAAATGCTTGAGCGGTAAGGGTAGTAATGCTCTGTCCTTCATACTTTCTCTCACAATCTTGTTATGGCGCAGCGGTGCGCATAAACGTTCCTTCGTCAGACGTCTCTTCCCAGCAGTCTAGTTATTTCGACGGTTCATGTGCATGTGACTCCTCCGTACTAGCGACAGGGTATAGCCAGCTGGTCTGAGAACTGGCAAACTCCCCGGTCCTTCCTCTTTCTATCCTCCTTCTCCTCTGTAGTAGCGCGGTTGCCATATGTAGGGTAAATATTTATTTCTTGGTTACTGCAGGAATTTTGGAGCTAGCGTCGGCTTCTATTGGTTGGTGCTGTGACGAGATTTCAGCACTTCACTTCTTTAAGAGATGTAGAATATTCGTGCGGTTCATCCGAAGGTTTCATTCCGCAAGAGATTGTGAATTTAAATTCTCCTAATGCAAATATGACCAGCGAACAGTACAGATATAAAACCAAGCAAGACGCATCCTTGTCTTTGGTTTTTTTTTTCTTGTAGGATATGTTTTTTTTTTCTACTCTCTCTGTTGTCTCCCATCTGTTCATTTCGTGTAAGTGCTTTTAAAATTTGCAATAGTGATAAATTTTAGTAATTGATACAAAAATGTTAGATGCCTCACGATACACAAGCGATTGTCGGTATCAGTGGGAGCGTTTCAAAAGATGGCTAGAGATGGCTAAGCAGTACCCACGATATCATTGTGGCAGACGATATCAGCAAGGGTGTAGGTGTCATCATGAGGTTACTGTGATATCACTGCGTTATCACAGCGTGGCAATAAAGATGTCTTCAGTTATTCTTGTGGCATGGTCATACGTGCGTCGAAGTATAGTGCAGCACAAGTGTTTAACCGATCCGACTGGAATAGTAAGTGTTCAAAACTCGTGTAGGATGAAATTCCAAAGGCAATGAAAAGCCACCTAGGTGCAGAAATGTTTTCTGTTGGTCAATATAGTCCACTGAAAAAAACATGAGAAAAAGCTTTTGCATTCCAGCCACATCGGGTCAAGTCATGAGACCCATGAAAGCTTCTCTTTCTCCTGGTGCTCATTGTTACCTATTGCCGTATATTGCCAGCCGTATACTTGCTGCGTGTTCAATGCTCCCCTCCACTTTATTGAATGCCCCTTACCTAAATGCTGGAAATAGTTTCCTTTTCATCTGCTGTTCTCATGCTCGTTCACCTGATTTCATACTACATTTTAGGCTCTGAAGTAACCTCCAACTCTAGAATCTTCATACATCTGCACGTCGTAGAGTGTACTCTACCTGTACTTTATCAGTGATACAAGAAGCTACTTTCAGATTTAGGGTAAAGCGCATGGTAATAGAAAGTTCACTTAGGGTAAAGTCAAGTAATTGAGGCCTGAGCGTAAGATACTTTTCTAAACGAGGTTGGCCAAACATGTGTGCACGCCAGTCACAATCCACGCACTAATTCTAGAAGAATCGCGCATTACGTTTCAGACTGACTGATACCATCTCAATGGACCCAAGCTTTTTCCGGAACACATTTTTGAAAACTACAGTGCTTTTCAATTTTACATTTTATGAACCTCCTACTTGTGCATAACTTCAGTAAAAAACTGAGCGTAGGAAACAAATGAGTTGTTTTTTTGCCTGGTTTTTGGAAATAGGGCTAAAATGTAACCATGTGCCATACCGACAAAGGATTGAGGGTGATAGCATGGAACTCTATCGTCACACCAATATTGACTAGCAGCTTTGCAGCTGATGCACAAAAAAGGGTGCCTGAAATGGACATGCGGGTATAGACAGGACATGCATGAACAAACAGCTTTCGCTATCTATGTCATTGTGTTTGAGGAATGAGCTACAAACGTCAGCAAAACAGAATCTAAATAAAGATTTTACATACTTCTTCTTCTAAAGTGGGGCACACGAAAGAATTATTCTGTTTCTCCTGGAAGGCAATGGCGTCTTACGCAAAGTGTAGGTGGTGTTTTTTTTTTTCAATCCACACCACGGGTGCGTGTACCGAAGAGCTTTTTGTTCATGCACGTCTCAAAGACACTATCAAAGTGAACGAAAATATGGGAGCATTCATTATGGAATACATGTCCATGCTTCTGCAAGATCTACGTAAGAACAATCGCAAATGTTGTCTATAAATCTATAAACTGCTTACCATTATCAGGGAGGCATATGCAATGCAAGCCATGCGGCTGAGTGGTCTAACACAGCAAGCTGCTAAACTAGGGGTCATTGGTTTGTGGGCCCAGTTCAAATGTCGTACATTTTAATAAATCTTCTGCATATATATATATATATATATATATATATATATATATATATATATATATATATATATATATATATATATATATATATATATATATATATATATATAAATGCTTGACGGCTACGGTGACGCCAAAAATTATTGGAGAGTCTCCATATGATTGCTGCCATGCAATAAAATAACCCAATAGACATCATTTAGATATTTCTTGGCAAGCGTATTTAGGTGGTAAAATATATAACATCAGTGAAATGTAAAATACTATTACAAATTTTGCAAGTACTAAAATAAACGTGCCTATTAGAAAGTCGACATAAAAGAAACTTCGAGGTATTGCTACATTTTTTTTACCAAAACAAGTTCAAGGGGGATGACCTTCCGCACCTGAATACTTAAAAACTGAGTTTACCAAAACTACGTACATATTTAGAATACTTCTTTTGGTTAGTAACGAAAAAGAACTACTAAGCTACCAAAAAAGAACAAGTCTGCGCGTAGCATCGTGAGCAAAAAAAGTATAGCAATTGGCTTTCATGGCTGCAAGTTTCAAGGAAGAATACAAAGTTTCTCGAAATATACCCGAAACATGAACTCTCTTCGCTTTCCTGTAGTTATATTTTGCCACTACTTTGAAGTAAGCAGCATTGGGTAAGTAGCCTGTTATAATAGTAAGCGTTCTGCTTAAGAGAAAATAAATTATAGAAGCGTTCTCTTTTTCAATTTCCGTTTTATGAGCGTCATAGGTAAGTAATGCCTCAGAAAAAAATTGACCCCGTATCTGCATGTTTCACTGCAAATTTCGTCGAAAGACAATAGTCTTGCGTGTGGAGAGAGTTAACAAAACGTCTATTTGATGTTCTGCGCGAAAAAATTGGTGAAATTTGGTGAATTGTATTCTGGAAGCGCTACGTTGGAGAGTGTCGATCCGTGCAGCGAAGGCGAACGAGCGCATCGAGGCCCATTAGGCACGAGCGCCATCTGGCAGTTATCTTCAAAAGCGATAGAAGACGTGCGCGCCCACGGAGAAAGATGTACACCCGTTTTGGAGGCGATAAAGTGTAGAACGCAAAGCGATGGGCAGGTGCCACGACCGTGTCGTCTTAGCAAAGCGTTGGAAACACTTGCCTTTTTGAGCATCGCGTTTCACTGTCAGCACAGCGTGATAAGCGTTACGGCCCTTAGAGTTACTCATGTGGGCCTTCTCTAACATAAAGACACACATTCAAACTATCGACGTGTTCTTATGGTGCTTCGATATGCGCAGTGATCGCTTTTAATTGACGATCGCGCAAGTTTGAACGCCTGAAACTTCAGCAATATTGTTGTGTGTCATGGATGGGGTTGACCGATCCAGTTATCGTGTGATGCCGTTTAGGGTATCGTTAGCACGGACAAATAGACAGATGTACAGACCGACAGACAGATAGACAAACACAGACAGACCAACATTTTGGCGTCGAAGATCCCGCCAAAAGACCATCGTATTTGAAAGAAACAGATCATGTAGTCATGATCTGCTGCTTAGGTCACAGCTCGTGGTAAACACTGGAGCCGCATGTTCCAACTTCGATAGTTGATTATCTGTATAAAATGCTTGAGTGGTCAGGGTAGTAATGTATATATTAATATATATATATATATATATATATATATATATATATATATATATATATATATATATTAATATATATATATATATATATAGATATCTATATATAAAAATATATATATATATATATATATATATATATATGTGTGTGTGGGTGTGTAGTAATAAACAACCATTATCATATAATGACATTACCTTGGTAGTAACTTCTGGGCTTGCTATCGCCGTCCAAAGAGCTTTCCGACGACCTGTCCATGTCTATTGGTACATAATGTGCGCTGAGAACTTTATGCTTTGAAGGTGTACTGCACTCACAATGTTTATTTTTTATGCGCATGTAAAATAACATCTTCCGAATTCTCGCAATAAGTGCTTCGGTGAAACATCCACTTCAACAGCATATTACTATACTGTATACGTGAACTACCCACTGAACGAACTATAATTGTTGGAAGACGAAAATTCCCGAATATGTACAAGTCGCGTGCGTAGACAAGATCACGCCCCAGGCACTCTCAACATTTAACCATTAAAAAGAGAAGATGCTCAAGACAACTACCCAAGTACGTATGTTAATTAGAATGTTGCACTAAATGCTTCAAGTACCAAAACTTGTTACCGATGATTTGGGAGAAAAAATAGTCCATAGAATACATGCAGTGGCGTAATAAGGTGCACTACCTCATCGCCCTGTGGAGTTCTATTTATACGACTCGTCTGGCCACTGTAACTGCACGTATTTTTGCGAAAAAAACAATGCAATAGCAAGTCCAACTGATCTAATTGTGTTTCCTGTCTAGGGAACAAAGACTCGCGTGCCGAAACTGAGCTTGCAAAAACGGTTCCTTAATGCTCTACTGAGAAGTATATTTACTTAATAGTCTATTTGCTTCAAAATTCATGCCAGCTTCTGGATAGTGTTTTTATTCATAATAGGCAGCACACGTGAAAGATTCAAAAACACAATTAATCACATCGCTAAGTATACGAAAAAGCAACGCCTCCAATCAGTAAAGTATGCATTGTATTTAACTACAGAAAAGATGCAAGGAGAAAAAGACATGACAGTTATTACAAAACTGAAGGAAAAGCAAGTTGAGAAAAGACAGATACGAAGAAGGCATCAACATGCCGTAACAAGAAGACAGGGACACTATCAATGGAACAATATTAAAAAAATTAAACTGTGCTACATACGGTTCAACAGCAAACACTCTGTAACACCAAAATTCGCAACAGCTTAGGGAAAATATCTAACGCTTATGCGTTTATGTCTTAGGTAATTTTTGAAAAGGTCCTTCGGAGGTCACACATTTACGCTTACGTGGTACCAAGGGCATATGCCACAAATAAGGCACGACCGCAAAGTAAGCACAGGGTGGAAGAAATTGTGAAAGCTGGACCCCCAAAAGATAATAAATTAAGGAATCGACAGTCTGAGAACCAAGAAATATTCCACTGTAATACAAACTAGACACACTTTCTTGCGAAATAAATGGCACTGATTCTGTTCATTTACGTGAAGCGTTCCTGCTCAATTTAAGCTAAGGGGATTTCTTGACTGTGTGCAAATGGTTTCACCGAAATAATTATCGCTGGTGTCTACCGGAGTGAAGATTAGCACCGAAGTGTACATGAAATAATTAGGCGAATATTGTACCATAATATATTGTTCTAATATCATAAAGTTTTCGCAAATTTTAGGACGCAGTTATCGATTTTCTGCATTGGTGGGTGAAAACTTTTGTACCCGCGGTTCAATCACTTTCAAAATCGTTTAGGCTGTTTGCAATCATGCAGTTATTCGCAAAAATAGCCCCATTTCTATTACACTACACCTAAAGCAACCAGTTACAATACAGCGTCAATTCACTTGGGTCTCCTTGTTGTTAAATATTTGTGCCTTAGCCTTACAAGTATGCTAGATAGCTGAATTGACAAAACATTAAAGTATATGATAGATATCGACTTCGGTTCACTTTCTTATTATGTCAATTACGTGTTCTCTTTCAGGCTTAGACAGCACTTGCAATTTACGAAATAAATTATGCAAATTAACAAAAGGTTGTTATATTAGTTACTGAGGTTTAACAAACCGAAACCATGATATCAATATGACGAATGTTGTGTGAAGGGCTCTACTAATGTATCACATCTGTGGCTCTTTAAAGTGCACCACAATAAAAATTCACAGTCCTTGAACACTTTCGGCTCCTTCAAAAATTCATCCGCCACAGCCGGGATGATAAACAATTTTCAATATTTTACATCAGACTGATTTTTTGCAGGAGCATTCCTTGCTGGAAGACCTTACATACGCCCATGTTAGTGTACGTATGCCACTCTCACGAAAGCCTCCAAATAAGTTAAATATTTTCAATATATATATATTTATTTCTCATGAACACATGTGAAAGATACAAGACATAGCGATTTGGTTAAACTCCTGAAGTTTTTAGAATATTTTGATGAAATGTATATTGTCCTACCACGCTACTTTTGTGACCTACTAGAATCAAAACTTTACGTTTTCTTTCGGGAATACTTTTTGCAACAGGATAAGTAAGAAGCATGTATGATAGCTTTACTACGCATATTGCTGTAGCCATTATTGAAAAGTGATAGCCGATGAAGACTCATAGCAAATAAATGTTCGGCTACAAAAAATAGTTGAATAATTGTCAGTTTAAACGGTAGTTAAGAAAATGCACCCATCAAAAGTATATAAACGGGCATTATATAATTTGCTTATTCTAGTGCTTTTTTCTTCTGCCTCCAGAACCATAGTTTACGCCACAGCATCGCCCTGCTCTTACGAGAAACATACTCTAGAGGGAAATATCGGTGCCTATGGACTAGAAGACACAAGGATTCACAATACGTGCATTGTCGCAATACAAGACTGCTATTGCCACAGCAAAGAGAAAGAGGGCTTTACAATCAACGTAATTACTTCACAAATAAAGTTAGATCTTCATGATAGGCAAGCCAGAGGTCAGGCTCATTATTGGCCTATGAATGCAAATGACTGGTCTTATTCGCATCTACAGTGTTTCCGGCAACAGAAAATGCACACACATGCCTGTTTGTTTAAAATACACATGCTCGCTTCAACATACAGAAGTAGGTTGCTGTCTTGGCCATTTTGACGGAGGTAATAAAATATTTTGAACTAATGACTTCAACAAATGCTATTTTTTGCGCGCCATCATTTGCGCTGCTCACTCAGCGCAACCGCTTTTCAATACAGTGTTTCTTTAGACAAACTAAGCTGAAATAATTCAATATGATGTAGTTGACGTGTCTGCAAACTGATTGCATTCGTCATTATAAGATTTTGCAACGACTACGAATGTAGACAGTTTAGATGAATTTTCAGATATGTAAATTCTAAGAGCTGACTTGCGTTTTGCAATAAAAAGGAACTTTATAAAAACATCTATCGCCAATCAATCATACGTTTTCTTTTATTTGGTTATTCAGAAATTGCTCGGGTTGTCAATATGGTTCTCAGTACGTAGAACATGGAATATCACATATTTGAGTGAAAATACTTCCCGTGTAAAAGCAGAAGCCTTCAAAGGAAAGGTATGTGACTCTTCCTGATGAGTGTTAGTTGTTGAAGTAGGCCAGTCGCCATATTTTTTTTAAGTTTTGTACATATCGAACCAAAAGTGATAGGTCTTTCTCTGCCTTAACGACGGCAGTGTAAAAACATTTATGCTCAGTACACAATTGAAATTAGCGGTGTTACCATCACGAGCACTAAACGAATAGGCCTAACATTTTAGCATTAGTAATAAGCAAATCAATTATAGAAGGACCAATCGCTTGGCGGCCCTATTGCTGAACGTATATGTAGGTGGCATAGTGGTCTAAAGTATTGAGGCTGTCTGCCAAATGCGGTGTAAAATATCTCAATAAGTTTACACTTAGTCATTACAAAAGGTTGTAGTTAGGCTTGAATTTTTTAGGATTCAAATGAATTTAGTTTATTCAATTTTTCGTTTTCTTTGCAATGCCTATTGTGAAACAAAGCGATATAGAGAGTAGTGTGGAAATTACCCACGCGATCGATCAAAAAAACGAACGCTTGCAAAATCAAACTTAGCCTGGAAAAATTATGGTAAAACAACAGCGATGTAGTAACACGTGTACAATTGTGGACTAAAATGATGATGAGGTGTTCTGTTCTGTTTTACCTGTTTTGCTGTGGAGAGGTTGAGGTGGCTATTGCCTCGGCTGCTCCATATCACAAAGTTCTGCAGCGAAAAATAAAATAATATTACAGAACGGTACCCAAAAATTAACAATACGGAAAAGAAAGAAAAAAACATAATAGCACACTGAAACCAGTTCAAATATAATGTCAATACACAGTTTTCTTCACGCAGTTCCCATAGTCATCAACTACTTACACGCACACCTTACTACTCTAATGTCAGTATATACATGACCACACTTTACATAATACCCATCTCTGGCTGTCAGTCATAGGCGCTTGTCCAGTCCGGTCTCCACTAAAAAGTCTGTCAGGAAGATTATTGCCTTTTTCTGGAGATGCATCTCAGGCCATGGTCCAAGTAGTTTCTTTATTGTGAGGGGCCGTCTGTCCAAACTTGCTAATTTGTTCTTTAATTTTTCTCTTTCATTCGCGTATATAACGCACTCCAAAAGAATATGGCGAACATTTTCTTCTGCATGACCACAATGGCATTCCAGTGAGTTGGATCGATGTATCTTGTGCAGGAAGCTGTTTGTGTATACTACTTCCAATCTAAGTCGGTGGATCAATGTCTCTAGGTGTCGTGGGAGGTCTGTCGCTATGGAAAATTTTCTGTGTGGATCAACTTCATAAAGTACCGTTTCCTTTGATGTAGGGTTCTCAAACCACTTTTCCATCAAACAATGGTTAGCTCCTTGCGATATAAAATGCCGAATATGCGCCCCAGACAAATAATTGCGCAATCTCGTCCTTCCTTCAATGCTTTCTTCGCGAGACTATCAGCATATTCATTTCCCTTTATTCCAATGTGGCTTGGTATCCATTGTAATACGATGTTGTGACCCTGCGATGAGGCATATTCCAAAGTTTTTGCGATACATTGTGCTATTCATTTATTTATTTTATTTATTTCAGAAGTACTGCCAGCCTCACACGTGAGGCCTTAGGCAGGGGTGGGTGATACAAAAAAGGAAACATATGAAGATACAACAGGAAAGGAAACACGTCACGTAAAGCTACATCATCAAGAACTAGTGCATCAAAGTAAAACGCTAGCACTTAGACAATTGTAGTGGTTTACGCGTACACGTACAAAAAAAAACTATGATGACAAACATCTGTTTACTCAGAACTAAGAAACAAACATCATATAACAGTTCAAAAATCGGCAACATTTCAAAAATACAACGCATTGATACGAGAAAAGTGATAGAAAGTGGAACATAAATGTAAGCCTGTTCAGGATGCGCGGCTGAATAATAGAGGGCGAAGCGCCAAGAAAGATCAAAGTCAAGTGGGTTGCTGGTGTTTAAGTTTTTCCACGAACGACTGAACGGTCTCGCAGTTCACCAGATCGGCAGAAAGAGCATTCCAATCAGTGACAGTGCGTGGAAAAAATGAGTTTTTAAAGGCTTTCGTTTGACAGGAATATTCCTTCAGTTTTTTTGAATGCTCGGAACGAGTTGATCGGCGGTGAACCGTTTTTATATACGCGTGCTTGTCTATGCGTAGCTTGTCGTGGTAAAGCAGAAACATGTACTTTAATCGATCGTGTTGCCGTCTTGCCTGCAATGTATCCAAGTCAGCTTTTTTTAACAGTTCACTGGGTGATGTAAGAGCACTGTAACGATTATATACAAATCGGATTGCTTTTCTTTGAATCATTTCAAGTGTTTTAATATTTACTTGGCTATGAGGGTCCCAAACCACAGATGAGTACTCGAGGATTGGACGGATAAAAGTTTTATACGCAATTAATTTTAACTTTGGAGTGGATTTGCGCAAAGAACGTCTTAGAAATGCTAGTTTCTGTAAAGCTTTCTTTTCAATGTAGGCAACATGCTCATTCCACTTAAAATCTGCACTTAATACAACCCCCAAATATTTATAGGTTTTAACAAACGATAGTTTTTGACCATTGATGGAATACGAGTGTTTCAAAGGAAGCCGCTTGCGCGTAACGGTCATAGCAACCGTTTTCTTTTCATTAATCTTCATTTGCCACACTGCACACCAAGAAGATATTTTTGTTAACGCTGCGTTTAAAAGAACCTGGTCGTCTGCACTACGTATTTCCTGATAAAGAATGCAATCATCTGCAAATAACTTGATAGAAACCGGGATGTCATTGGCGATGTCGTCTATAAATACTAAAAAAAGAAGTGGCCCAAGCACAGAGCCCTGAGGGATTCCCGATTTCACCGGTCGTGAATCAGACTGGACGTTATCTATAGAAACTATTTGATTTCGACAAGAAAGGTAGGCCTCAATCCATGAAGTTATTGTGCTGTTTTTTAGTATAGGTTTAAGTTTCGCGAGAAGTTTTGGATGCGACACGCGATCAAATGCTTTTTCGAAGTCTAGGAAAACCATGTCAATCTGGCCTTGCCTATCTAGAATAGCTGCAATGTCATGAACGGTTTCCAACAGTTGTGTGACGGTTGAGAATCCTTTTCGAAAGCCGTGTTGTCGGTCATTGATTAAATTATTTTCCTCGAGAAAAACTGAGAGATGCTTAAATATAATATGTTCTAATACCTTCGCACATGAGCAAAGCAGAGAAATTGGTCTATAGGCGGAGACGAGAGAAGTGTTAGGTGATTTGGGTATAGGGATAATTTTTCCGAATTTCCAGTCATCTGGAAGCGCGCGCTGTGACATTGACTTCTGAAAAATGATGCACGAAAACTTCGAGCACCATTCAGCATACCTCACAAGGAACGCGTTAGGTATGCTATCAATACCAGGCGTCTTTTTGGGATCTATGTTAAGAAGCAGAGACAAGATCCCTTCCTCAGATATTGCAAGGTCACTTATTGGTGGGATATCATGAAGCGTTTTTGGACATGGCCTTCTCCCATCGTCATCAGTAAACACTGAACAAAAAAACGTGTTAAATGATTCTGCAATAGTTTCTTTATTAGTTACGATAGTCCCATTTACACATATATTATGAAAACGCTTTTTCTTTGGGGCAAAATGCTGCCAGAATTTCGCTGGGGATGACAGCAAGAAGTTTTCTAAAGTGACGTTATAGTAGTGATCTTTTGCTTCCTTGATACTGTCTTTTAATTCTTTACGCACGTTACTGAGTTTAAGCATGGTCGATGGAGTGGGGTTCTGACGATGCTGTTTTCTTATCCTGTTTGCCTTTCGCCCCAAACGAACAACTGGCATAGTGATCCATGGGCTAACATTTTTTATTATTTTCACTTTTTCTGGCACAAAGTCATGAACGCACTGCAACACAAGCTTTTTGAAGAAACACCAAAGGTTGTTAACAGTACAAGTACTACATTCAGAAAGTAATGTGAATCGAGAAAATTGTAAGTCTAATGTGTCTAGTATTTCTACGTCTTTTGCGCGCGAGAAGACAGACACCACGCGTTCTTCCCTCTTGCCTTTTGAAACGTCATTAAGATTAATGCACATGTAAACCAATTTGTGATCGGATATTCCATCAAGCACATTGGTGTCTGCCACACGACGCAGCATGCTGTTGCTAACGAAAAAAAGATCCAGAGTTGAGGCAGTAGCATTCTGTACGCGGGTTGGTTGCTTAACTAGTTGAGTTAAATCATGAAAAAGGACTATATCGACTAAACGTTTCGCTGTATTTGAAGATGGTACAGGAAAATCAGTATCCCATATAACTGAGGGAACGTTGAAATCACCGCCAACTATTATATTACTAGAGCAACTGTGGACCATGCAAAGAAATTTATTAAGCTTATGAAAGAATGCTTCGTCTGTACCTGGGGGGCGGTAAAAAGCGCCGACCATGAACTTAAGATCGCCTGTATCTACTTTCACAATTACGCATTCAAGATCTGGTATATCGGCTAATCTTTCAACTTGTAAGGTTTCCTTAAATATGATTGCAACTCCGCCGCCTCGACTACTCCTATCTTTGCGATAGATGCGGTAACCCTGGGGCGTGATCTCGTCGTCACTAACGTCGGTGCGAAGCCAGGTTTCAGTAATTATCAAAAGATGAGGGTGATACGTTAACACAACACTGTCTAAATCATCGCTTTTTGCTAGAATACTACGGGCGTTAATATTTAGGCATCGGAAAAGTCCCCCGTTCTTGTCGTTTCATTTGTTGCGAGTTGCTCTGGTAACCGGTCTGCTCGCAGAGACCATTCCACGCTGGACTTCATCTAATGTTAGCAATCGATTGTCAATCTTAATTTTGTCATGTACAAGTTTAACCTTCGTGCCCGATTTCCTAATATCTGAAGTGCTGTTCCATAGAAGCTTCCTGACGTGCCGAGTGCTTGCAGAGAAATCCTCCGAGACTGAGATTCCCTTCCCTTTTAATTTGAAGCAACTTTTGAGAACGTTAACTTTTTCCCTGTGGTCGAAAAACTTCACTGATCACTGGCCGATTTTTACCATGCTGCCTTCGCCCTAGCCTATGAATTCGCTCGACTGAGTTTACGTTCACGTCTAAAGAATGCCTGAACACATTGCAGACTACACTATCCATGAGGTCGTCAGAGGCGTCATCATTCTTTTCCGGTATGCCGAACACAACAAGGTTGTTACGCCTGCTTCTGTCCTCCAAATCAACGAGCTTTCGTTCTAAGTGTTGAACCGTATTTTCCAGGCTGCGAAGTTTATCGCTGAATCCTTTGATTATCTCAGAAGTTTCTTCCACAGTTTTTAATTTCAGCTCGATATCATCAAGCCTTTTTTGTATGTTGTTTTGACCTTCAATCAACTGTGACAACAATTCCGCAGTGGAGGGTCCTGGATTGGATTCAATGTCCCCGCATAACATCAGTAGGGACAAAAACACTTGCTTAATGTTACAACACAAGGTATACAAGCTACGTGGGCACGTCAGCTGGACGAAATAACGATTGCTAGTTTTAACAGATGATACTTCGTTACTAACCTGCACGTAGAAAAGAAGCGGCTTGAACATGGTGCTACAAGATGACCAGCCGACGTGCCCACTGAAAGAATCCGAGGATGGGGGGCGTCTTTTATCCACTTGAGTTGACGTTGATGGCGCTGGAAGCAGCGTTGCCCAACCCTCGTCGATGATGGCTGGCGCTTGCGCGGAAGTAGTATTACGTACTTCGATGACGAAGTTGGTCGCATCTTGATGTGCGCTGGCCACTGCTGTTGCACCGCACAGGAGTATCTGCACGTAGAAAAGAAGCGGCTTGAACATGGTGCTACAAGATGACCAGCCGACGTGCCCACTGAAAGAATCCGAGGATGGGGGGCGTCTTTTATCCACTTGAGTTGACGTTGATGGCGCTGGAAGCAGCGTTGCCCAACCCTCGTCGATGATGGCTGGCGCTTGCGCGGAAGTAGTATTACGTACTTCGATGACGAAGTTGGTCGCATCTTGATGTGCGCTGGCCACTGCTGTTGCACCGCACAGGAGTATCTGCACGTAGAAAAGAAGCGGCTTGAACATGGTGCTACAAGATGACCAGCCGACGTGCCCATTCCACCATTTTTGTAAGGTGACCTCACATTTCTGATTAGCTGAAGAGCAGGTTGGCTATCAGTGCATATCACCCATTTTTGTGGCTCAGGATTTTCGCAGATAAGCTTAACTGCTTCAAAGATAGCCACCAATTCTGCTGTCGTCGATGAAGAGTTGTGCGATAATTTGTACATCTTCTTTTTCTGAATTTGAGGTATAAATACCGCACAGGCTGACGCTTCTTCTGTGCATGATCCGTCTATATATATCTTCGTTTTTTCATTATGCATTACGTGAAGCTGATGAAGTACCAACTGTGCCGCTACTAGAGGTGCCATGTCTCCTTTCTTCTCTATGCCGTCTATTTCACGGATAACGTTGAGAAGTGGCAGCGTCCAAGTTGGTTTTGAAGGTTTCCATTGTTTAAATTCTGGTACTACTGCTTGAAATGATGATATAGTATCCTGTTGCCGTCCTTTGTGTTAGTGCATCATATAAAAAATGACTTTCATGTTGCGTGAAAATTCTAAATAAATTTCGAGATGTTTCTTTAGATTGGAGTACTGCCAAAGGCGGCTCTCGAGCCTCCGCATACACTAAAGCACTGGAAGTTGACCGTGGTAAACCCATGCATACCCTCAAGCTCCTTGCCAGTAACAAGTGAAGTCTCCTTTCGGTGGAGGATGGAAGTCCGTGCAGCAAAAGCAGTGAGTAAGTTACGATGGGGCGTATCCAGGCAACATGTAGGGCTAACAGCGACTCTGTAGTACCACCACATTTGGCCCCGAAGAGATGCCGGAGGATTCAAATGGCCTGATTCACTTTTTGTTCCAGGAACTGGACATGAGGCGACCATGTTAGTCTCCGGTCTAAAATTACTCCCAAGAATTTATGCGTTTTAACCAGTTGAATAGGCTGATTTTGCAGAATAATCTGGAAATTTCCAGGTCTTTTTAATGTAAACGGAAGTATGGCTGTTTTAGCCAGACTCAGTGCCATACCTCTTTTTTTAGAAAGCGGTCTACATAATCCAATCCTTCTTGTAGAATTTGTTGTATATCCAAAAATGATGAACCAGACGTCCATATACTTATATCATCAGCATATACTGAACATCTGATGTTAGGTGGAAGATTATACGGGAGCTGCGCCATGACTGCATTAAAGAGAGTAGGGCTTAGCACGCTGCCCTGTGGCGCTCCTTGGTTGAGGACATGTTCTGACGTTGGGCCCTCCTGCGTAACTACAAATATTTTCCGGTGCTTCAGGAAGTGAGCGATCCAACGCAGTATCTTGCCCTTGAATCCCTGTAACGCCAGACCTTCCAGAACGGGAACTGGACTCACTGTGTCGTATGCTCGGTGGACATCAAGGAATACAGTGAGAGTGATATTTCCTTGCGTTCGTTCGTTTTCCACATCTGTGACCAAATCCAGAATGCAGTCCATTGTGCATCTACCTCTTCTGAAGCCGTCTATGCTTTCTAATAGTAGTTTTTTCATGTCTTGCCACCATAAATTTCGTTCATTGATCATTTTTCCATCACTTTTGAAAAACAACTTGTCAAACTAACCGACCTAAACGAGTTCAATTGCATAGGGCTCTTCCCTGGCTTTAGCAACGGTACTACTTTTGATATCTTCCAACTTTCCGGAACTTTTTCTTCTTGCCAATTTTTATTATAGATGTCGAACAGGTGTAATTTTCCTTTTTGCACAAATTAGCAAGAGCAGCGTATGTAACTTATCTGTTCCTGGTGAACTTGTTCGTTTTACTTAAGACAGCACATGTTGGAGCTCCTCTAATGCGAAGCTGTCATCCAGATCTCATGAACTGATCGCAGAGAACTTTGTTACAACCGCCGAAGCTGATTCTGCTGAGGATTTATAATCGCTAGTTTGGGTCGTCGCTCCATTTCTCAGTATAAGATCGCAAAATTCTTCGGCAATCACACGTTCGCTAACTCCTCGAGACAGCACTAGAGCCTGTAATGGTCTCGAGTGGACTACTGGCTGTCGGAGGGCGCGTACCATGTTCCACAGTTGAGGCGCCGAGGTAAATGGAGAAAGTGAAGCACATAAATCTTGCCAGCTTTTGGTTGAAAGCTTCTGCAGTTGGTTACGCATTGCAGAATGTACTTTCTGTGCAACCTTGAAATCTTCTAAATTACCCGACCTGCGATATCTTCTTTCAGATCGGCGACGTATTGCCCGAAGCCTCTCATACTCAGCGTCAACACCCAAATACCCATCTGGAATGGGTACTGCACGAGTTGCTTTCGTTAGAAAATTTTTTATCTTCGTTGCATACGTTTCTGCGTCAGAACAAGGTTCAAGATTTTGTCTCTGTAGTTCTCGAAAGATTGCCGAATTTGTAATTCTTGTTGTGCGGTTTTAACGGATAACGTGTTGTGGGTTTCGGGTTATTCGAAGAAGAGGAAGACGTTCTCGCAAGTCAGCTGTTTTGAACACGCTGATTTCGCTGTTTCAATGTGTACGTGACTTTTGTTTACGTTGCACTGCGAAAACCGTTTTTCGGTGTGACCTTGTTTTATTTTATAAAAAATTTGTCAACAGGAGTTCTGTCGAGCTCACCTTTCAACAAGCGGACTTGTCTTCATTAGGGCTAGAACAGAATCACGGAGTGAACTCGATTTAGTTCTGTTGTAGTGTTGAAAACACAAGTTCGCTTATTCCAACGCCGGCTCCACATAACCTCTGGTTACAGTTTTTCATCGCTCGTTTGCATCTTCCCTTTTCTAGCGCCTTTCTACTTGAGCGATTTCATATGAACGCCTTTATTTTTGAGCAGGCACAACATTTTCTGCAAATCAGTTGTCGATGAAACTAAAATTTAAAGCAACACTTATAAATAACAGTGTTTTAAGCAGTGGTAACATAGTTTTAAGTTGTGAAACTGTTTTTTTCATACGAATCAACCACGTGGCTCTTATAGATACATTCCATAAAGAAGCCTAGTTGATTAATTTGATATGTAGGATTTAACGTCCCAAAACCACCATACAATTATGAGAGACGCCGTAGTGGAAGGCTCCAAAAAGTTTGTCCACCATGGGTGCTTTCAGGTGCAACCAAATCTGCGCACACAGGCCTAGAACATTCTCACCTCCATCGAAAACGCAGCCGCTGCATCCGAGACATGATATCGCGACCTGTAAGTGAGCAGTCGAGTACCTTAGCCACTAAACCACTGCGGCGGGAAAAATAAGTCCAGTAGGAAATTTTTTTAAAAATTCAGCATAGCAAAAACACGTTCAATGCAAGTGATGTTCATAAAATTTTACTTTATTTATTAGCGTAATCAGGATATTCGAACAATAAAGCAGTTCCAGTGACTTTATGGTGAACAACTTCAACGTGGTCATTATTCCTAGCGAGCAGCCAATGTATGCACTGCTGAGTGGTAGACAACATCCCCAGGTATTTTTTACCATCGCATCTGTTAAATCTCGACGTAACACTTGAGACTAGAGAAACGTATCGCAATCTAAAATGGGTACAAGCCATAGTGATTGTGCTAATTTAGTACTCACCACAGCTTCAGTGAATGTGAAAGACGTAAACAGTCCAAGAAACAGCAGCCTTTACAAGACAGCGAGCCGAACAGCTCGAATAAGCACAAAGCGAGAATTGACTTTTTTTTTTTTCATTCAAAGCTTCTTGCTCACTGTTTTAGTGCTTTCCGGGCTGTCGCTAACATGTGTGACACACCGAAAATGCACTGCCAAGGATTTGATGTCAAATGTCAAATTTTGTGCTCCAATTCAACAGTGTCAACAACGAGGTCATGGTCCCGTTAACCAAAAAAAATGTATATTATGAAATGGGAAAGACAAGGGTGGGTCCGAGAAGACTTTTGTGTCCCAATTCAACAGCGCAAAGAGGGGATGCTCTCGTCTACCAAAAAAATGTATATTCGGAAAGGAGAAAGACAAGGGTTGCTCCCAGAAGAGGTTTGTGCTTCAATTCAACAGCCCAATCAAAGAGAGGATGCTCCCGTTCACCAAAAAGATGTATAGTTGGAAATTAAAAAGACAAGGGTAGGTGCAAGAAAAGTTTTGTGCCCCAACTCAACAGCCCAATTAAAAAGAACGTTCCCTTGCACCGAAGAATTGTATATTCGGAAAAGGGAAAGACAAGGGTGGGTCCAAGAAGACTTTTCTACCTCAATTCAACAGCACAAACAAGGAGGGGATGCTCCCGTCCACCAAAAAAAAAGAAATTGTATATTCGGTAATGAGAAAGACAAGGGCGACTCCAAGAAGATCTTTCTGCCCCAATTCAACAGCCAAATCAAAGAGGGGACGCTCCCGTTCACCAAAAAGATGTGAATTAAAACATGGGAAAGACAAGGGTGGGTTCAAGAAGATTTTGTGCCCCAACTCAACAGCGAAAACAAAGAGGGGATGCTCCCGTCTGCCAAAAAATGTATATTTGGAAATAAGAAAGACAAGGGGGCTGCAAGATGACTTTTGTGCCCCAATTCAACATCGCAATTAGAGAGAACGCTCCCGTGCACCAAAGAATTGTATATTCGAAAATGAGAAAGACAAGGGTGGGTCTAAGAAGACTTTTGTACCCCAATTGAACAGCACAAACAAGGAGGCGATGCTCCCGTCCATCAAAAAAAATTGTATATTCGGTAATGAGAAAGACAAGGGCGACTCCAAGAAGATCTTTCTGCCCCAATTCAACAGCCCAATAAAAGAGGGGACGCTCCCTTTCACCAAAACGATGTGTATTCAGACATGGGAAAGACAAAGGTGGGTTCAAAAAGATTTTGTACCACAATTGAACAGCGCCAACAAACAGGGAACGCTCCCGTCCACCAAAAAATTGTATATTCGGAAATGAGAAAGACAAAGGTGGTTCCAAGAAAACTTTTGTGCCACAATTCAACAGCCCAATAAAAGAGGGGATGCTTCCGTCCACCAAAAAGATTTATATTTGGATATTGGAAAGACCAGGGCGGGTTCAAGAAGGCTTTCGTGCCCCAATTCAACAGTCCAATTAGGGAGAGGATGCTCCCGTCCAACAACAAGATGTTTATTCGGAATTACGAAAGACAACAGCGGGTCTAAAAAGACCGATGCTTATGTGATGGAGGCCCTATGCTGTGATTGTGTGGATAGATCTACAATATGCGCCAATAGTTGTGTATTGATCTACATGACGTGCGAAGATATTGTGAACACGCAAGTATTCATTTTCCGCAGTTCGAACAGCCTTCTCAGGACGGTGGTTTGGCTCGAGACTCTTCGCACTGAAAATCAATTATAACAACCAGCACCACTTAGCTAAGCCTGGGAACAACCATATAAGACTTAAGAATCGTCCAGTTTTAATGTTTGAAGAATTTCACGACTTGATTCCCATCCTTCATGATCAAGTATTAGATCGTATATTCTGCTCTATGTTTCCCTACGCGGCTCCCATTCTGGGCAACATGAAGGGTACATCTGTTTAGCAATCCAATGGCTTAGTTTTTTTTTAAAAGAAAGTCATAGCGCCTTGGGTTACGCTGTCGCTTGCCTAGTGACACTGGATGGTTTCACTGTTTGTTTTGTTTTGTTTTTTGCAATGCATTGAAATACCTCTTCGAGACAAATACATACATTGCTTCTGGCGACTTATGCATTTATTCTCAACACATTGCCATATCCTTACTACAAATGATGTGCAGCTTTGAAGGTCAGTGTACGAAAACACCATACACATTTTTAGGGAAGCATGCAGTTCTGAAACAGGTATGCTTTCAAAACGCAATTTACCGTCATGCCTACCAACAATGCGAGTTTCATTGAATTCGCATCCCTTAAATCTTCATAGGAATGAACGAGTTAAAATGTTCAGTTCTATGTAAAGATAATAAAATATCAATTTTTGTAGTCAGTAATTTGTGCCAGAAAACCCTCAAGCCCGATGTAGTGATAGAATAAAATATGTTTTTTAAGTACTACGTGCAATGCAATGACAATGCATGTTTCAATATATTGACGTTTATGTGCAAACATATTTGAATATCGTTTAAATATTTTAGGTAAAAAACGGCTTATATTCAATATTATGTTTGTACGATGACCACCGCCTTATTTATAGCGGGTCAAAAGTCTGCTGCTCAATGAGAAGAGTGCGTTTTCTGTAAAAATGAATTATTCAATTGCGTGTGCCATTCATTCAATATCCGAGTGAGCCTATCAAAAAACGTCAACTTTCTTGGTTTTCCAGAATATCCGCGTCAAAAAGTAGAGCACCTTTGCATTTTAGCAAGCACAGCGGAAAAAGCAAGACCAAACAAGAAACACGCAGACGGGTGCTACACCAGCTTGCCGTTATTTCTGCGCTGAATGCAGGGAGAGGTACACAAAAACAATGTTATTATATGACGCACATTCTAGCGTGCTTGCCTTTGTCGCCATGATTTTTAACACGAAAGTGTTATGCCTGGGTCCAGCAAGACTTTAGTTATCTATGTACGACACGGAAATAACGTCTATGCACCTACCGTCAGAAGAGACAGTAAAAAATGTATTGTCGCCAGGAGTTTAACGCGAACAGATCCGAGGAAAGAACCGAGTACCTATACCCGGCACGCTAAGACCACATCCTTTTTAGGCATAAAATAGCGTGTCTTTTTGTGTTTAGAAAAAGTTTATTCTCTCATGGGACGCAACAAAGCTAAGAGACAAGCGTCTGTATAACAGGCACAATAACAATCAAACAAAGACAAAGCACAACATACATTACACATTTAACGGACTTGGACTCTACAAGTGTCCAAGTCCATAGGATGTCCATAGTCCTTTGTACTAATAACTATACATACACTACATAAATGCACTAATCACAATATGGACAATGTACATGATGATATATGCGCCGAATTTACGAAACTTGGTGAATAGCGTGTCTTTTTAGGGGCGAAGCTCCTTATAGCGGCACCCCTTCATCCCTCGTAGTCGTAATAGCAGTGTGTAACCAGTCTTACATTTTGACCTGCAAGATGGTGCCGCTGGGAGATTTCGTCTGTGCGTTGTTGAACAATAAAAAATTCGCAGCGTGCGCGTCAACTAAAAGCCCAATTCTCCTCTCTCTCATTCTACCTTAGAAGCCATTAATATGTACATTGAGCACTATCTGACAAGAAAGGATTTCTACGTTATACACGCTGGGCGTAACCTCTTTGCTTTTAGAAAGGTTTAGCGAGCGTTGGGCCACAGTGCCATGAATACAGTGAACTTGTATATACGTTGAACTCGAGGTGGTTAGAGGTGGTAAGGAGACACGAAGCGCAAGCCGTAAGAAAGTGTGCGTGTGCCTCCTCTCGTTCAGTCCTTGGAACGTCCGCTGGATGGCGGTGCTTCTCTATGAGGAATATATGATGAAAAGATGCGAGATGGTGGTACTTGGAGTGTTGAATGGGTGGACGAATGGACACACAGACAGAGGCACGGACGGACACACGGTTGGCTGCACGGACGGATGGACGCATGAAAGGACGCAGGAGCGGATGCATGGATGAACGCCGGAACGGACGTAGCGCTGGACGTGCGGGCGCACGATTAGACGCACGCACGGACGTGCAGATGGATGCACGGTCGGCCACACAGGCGCACGCATAGACGGACGGAAGCAAGAACGAATAAACGGACGGATGCTTCACCCCACTCTCCATGATTCACTCCGTAGATATGCTGCCATTTTTTCATCTACCACTGTTTTTTTACGGCGTTCTCGGTAAAGTGAATCAGTACCGGGGCATGCTCGTTTAATTTCTTGAACACATTATTTTTAATCGGCTGCCCTGCTCAGCGCGTTTCAAATAGGAGAGCAGTTTTCTCAGCGTCATACCAGACCACCTGGTGGTTGCCTTACCGCAAGCGTCGGCATCGCTCATAGTATTCATTCACACCAAAGTACCTCTGCGAAGCCCGCAACTCGACGTCCTCAACTTACTTACGCTTGCCCCAAACCATAGTCTACCCTCAAATGATAGCGACCAGTCAGTAAGAAAATAATTGCGCACTTTGCCTTTCTCTTTTATTGAGAATTCATGTTTTATGACTGAAACTATGGCGAAGTACATTAATTTATAAAGTTAATTTTGGTAAGCGGTGGTGAGGGTAAGACTTAGTTTGATTGCGCTTGCGAAGGACAAGAAAGGATAGAGGCGAACCTACTGCCCATGTTGGCCCTTGCTGTCTCTACTGGCCTCTGCAAGGACGTCGAATGTAACCTACTATCCTAGGGAAAGGTAGAGAGGAAGACGAAGTCATTCTCTTGTGGAACACATTTTGCGGTCTGTGCTGTTTTTTTTGCGTTCCACAGCGCAACAGCGGGGTCTCCAGCCCCCTACATCGTGGTCATGGATGTACAATCTCCGGAGATCCCACCCAGTATCAGTTCATCCACGGGCATTGCTTCAAGAAAGTGTGTAATCCTTCTAGTGAGAGCGAGGACACCGAGCTGTACTCTGCATCAGACTACGAGCCCTCGGAAGACGACTTCGAACCTGTGCTCTACCGCAAGGCCAAACGAAGAATCATGAACGCATCATCGGCATAAAGTACAGCCACTGTGAGGACAGCGCCTCAGCGATGGCCTCACTCCATTCTGTTTGTGCCACAGACTACTACTGCCAATGTACGCTTCCTCAACAGGCAAGCACTGTCCTTGTACCTTGAAAATATTGTGCCTAACGAGATTAAGGACATCAGGATAAACACGAGGAAGAATATTTTCGCAATCGACGTGAGGAACCCGAGTGCACTGAACACGCTACAGCATGTGTCAGAGCTGGGAAACATCAAAGTCCGATCCATCATACCCGCGAATGGTGACACCGTAACTGGAGTTGTCTATGACATAGACACTGAAATCGCCAATGAAGATCCTCCTGTACTGATAAAACCAGTGAGTGAAAACAACGTCATTGTGCATGCTGGTCGCCTAGGCAACTCTCGTTGTGTGCGACTAACATTCAAGGGTGACTGTCTTCCCTCTTACGTGAAGGTGGGCCATTTCCGTCACCAGGCTCGCCCATTTATTCCGAAGCCTATGCAGTGTTTCAAGTGCCAGAAGATTGGCCACGTGAAGGGTGTTTGCAGAAATTCCGCAGTGTGCCCCCGATGCGCGGAACACCACTCAGAAGACGACTGTAATGCAACTACGTTGAAATGCCCCAACTGCCAAGGAGCTCACAGTGCTTCCTCCAAGAACTGTCCTCAGATTAAGAAATAGATTTATATTCTGAGGCAAATGGTGCGAGACAACTCGACTCACAGAGAAGCTGCGCAAAAAGTAAGGCGAAGGCGCCGTCATCGTCGAAGGTCTTCACGAAGGACAGTGCAAAATCTGACGAGAAAGTCAGAAGAAACTCAAGTGAAATCGACGGGTGCGGCTCCTAGCACGGCAAACATCTGCGCTGAAAGAGAACATGCTGGAAGATTTCTCTCTCCAAAGGAATGGCCACTCCTTCAGCCTTGACGATCTGTTGAGCCTCAACAGAAGCCGCTTACACGACCTGTCGAGCCTCAACAGAAGCCGCCTCAAGAACAAGCACAAAATTCTGCAACGGCCGGGAAGCCAGATCATCACGTGATGGTCATGCTAAGATCATTAGTGGACACCATTCACATGTTGTTAAGCGACATGAATACACCGTCAGCCAAAAGTGCCCTTCAAGTACTGGACGCGCTTAGTCCAGTGCTAGCAGCCCTAGAGTAGACCATGGCTAACCCACCACTGTCTTTCCGGGATGAGGTTCGTAAAGCAGCAATACTGCAGTGGAATGCCTGGGGACTGAGATCGCGCATTGGTGACTTTCGTCGATTTGTGTACGTCAATATGTTTCCCGTATTCGTCATTTGTGAGCCGAACATATCGAGTGCAATACGACTCTCTGGATACGAACCTTTATGTCGTCTACTGTTACTGAAAGCAGCAAGGTTCTGGTGTACATTCGCCGAGACCTCACTTACATCCTTCAACCTGTACCACCTCATGACGGAAACCCATACGTATGCTTAAGAGTGAAAAAGAGGAGGCTCAACATCACTGTGGTTGGCGCATACCTATCACCATCAAGCCGTTTCGATCAAAAAAGATTACGAGACATCATAGCGTTAACTCCTGACCCGTGTGTTAACATTGGGGATTTTAACGCTCATCATACATTATGGGGAAGTCAGAATACCAACATGAAGGGCAGAAGCTTGGTGTCTTTTGCCTCCGACAACCATCTTTGGTTACTGAATGATGGCAGTCCTACATTTTTACGTGGCTCAACATACAGTAGCTGTCTCGACTTGGCTTTTGTTTCGCAAAGCTTAGTGAAACATACTGAATGGTTCACGTATATAGAAACGCACGAGAGTTATCTCATTCCAACATACGTCAATATCAGAGGATTGTCGCCTCCTAAAGTGCGCGACATCGTTGAAAGAATGGACTGGAAAAAAATTTCAGTCCCGTATGGAAGACCAATGCCAAGAACACATATCCGATTTACAAGAGGCCATCAAGAGCACTGTAAAATAGACTGTGTGTACGATCTCATACCCTGTAAGAATCATGGACATCGACATGGAGCTGGAGCGGCTTCGAGCCTTGCGATGACGAGCTGAAAGAAGGTACCGGCGCACGAAGGACATAGAAGATTTACGGACTGCTAGACGTATGCAGAAGAAGATCAAACGTCGGTTGGACAAGCTAGAATTCCAACGCTGGATTACTTTCTGCGAGTCACTCGACCCTCGTACGCCTTTATCGCAGATATGGAGGACGGTTAGAGGTTTGCGGTCATCGCCCATTCAGAAGTCACCATTCAAAGCCTTAGCCATTCACCAAAATCGACCAGATGTGGACGTTGCTGAAGAGTTCTGTGCCGGATTATCATGCAAACTATAGCCATCAGCAGCTCACCACTTTCGAGCAGTTGTCCGCCACTACGCGACTCCTGTATGGACTTCCCGTTCACCATTCAGGAGCTCAAAGCAGCACTCGCTTCATGCAAACAGACCTCCGCACCAGGACCTGACGGAATCTCCTACAGAGCCCTGTGTCATCTGGGTGAGCGCGCGAGAATAGCTCTACTTCAGGTATATAATGATTGTTGGCTAGAGGGCACTGTCCCCTTAAGTTGGAAAACTAGTCGTCTAGTACCATTACTAAAACCTGGCAAATCACCATTGGAACTCTCCTCCTATCACCCGATCGCATTGGCTAGTTGCGTGGGTAAAGTGATGGAGAGAATGATTCTCGGCCGACTCGAGTGGTACTTGGAGTATCATGAGATCTACCCAAATGCCATGACTGGCTTTCGATGTGGTCGATCATCGATCGATAGCGTCATCGACCTAATCACGTACGTTGAACACGAGAAAGGCCATAAGCGTCTTTGCGCCTCTCTGTTCCTTGACGTCAAAGGAGCCTATGATAACGTTACACATGAAGCCGCCCTTATCGCACTAGAAGAGATTGGAGTGGGTGGCCGAATGTTTAAGTGGATACGCAGTTATCTCCAAATGCGATCCTATTTTGTGAGTACAGAGACCGGGAACACGTCTACACATTTCAATTGTCGTTGCGTCCCTCAGGGTGGTGTACTGAGCCCCGTGCTATTCAATATAACACTAATCGCTCTCCATACGCACCTACCAAACAATATTTATCTATAAACATACGCTGATGACATCTGCGTCTGGACATCTGCGGTCACTCACCTGCAGTTGCGAGCGAGAATACAGAGAGCTGCTACTGCAACTACTTTGTATCTACGCAATCGAGGCCTGGAAATTTCCTCCGGAAAGTGCACTCTTCTGGCATTTACGCGCAAACCCATGTCGAATTACACAGTGTCAATTAACGGTCAAAATATACCGTATCGTCGATCTCACAAATTTCTGGGTGTCATAGTCGATAGAGACATATCATGGAGCCCTCATGTGTCGTATTTGAAAAAGCGATTGACAGGCATATGCCATCGTTTCAAGTTTCTCGCTGGAAAGACTTGGGAAATGCAGCCTAATGCTATGTTACGACTGTACAGGGTGCTTTTCCTTGGCTTTTTACGATACAGTCTGCCTGCATTATCAAACGCCAGCAAAACAAGTTGACGCATGATACAAAGCGTTCAGGCACAGGCGCTTCGAATATGTCTAGGTCTGCCTCAGGGTGCCTCAACAATGGTGAGTATAGCTATAGCCAAAGACCACCTCGTGCAGACCCATATTGAAATTGAAGCTTTGAGAACACACATAAGGCATGTGGGCCGGACTCCCCATCACCACCTAGCCTATCTGCCAGTGGATAGACCTCATACTTCCTTTTGTCGAACAATAACTACACATGGTGACTCCCTACCAATTGGTTTTACGCCCGCGGCGAGACCTTCAATTTCTCCATGGTGCCTCAAACAGCCAGTAATCAACCTGACAATACCAGGCATCCAGAAAAAAACGAGATTTCTCAATACCAGCCCTCAAGCAGCTCGCCTTACTTCTGCTGTACGAGAAGTACCAAGACTGCACCCACGTCTACACCGACGGCTCCATCCTGCCAAACAGCTCAACAGCGGCGGTCGTTATTCCAACGCACGCCACAACCATCAAAATCAGGACAGCTCATGCAACCACAACAACGGCAGCAGAGCTTGCAGCGCTTCGCGCTGCGCTGCGTTTCATTAACGACCAGAGCACGCAACGGTGGACGATTTTCTGCGACTGCAAGGCGGCACTGCAGTCACTTCTGTCAAATATACGCCGTGGTCCACACCAGCAGTTGGTGTTTGAAAGAGCAGAAATGCTACACCGTATAACAGAGAAAGGGCACCACGTTATATTTCAGTGGTTGCCAAGCCACTGTGGAATTATCGGTAACGAACGAACTGATCAAGCTGCCCGTTCAGCCCATACAGAAGACAACGACCAGTCAATACCTCTCTCAAGGACGGACGCTGCTAGGAGGCTCCGCATGCTTGCTCGCCAACGCTCCTTGGCTCTTTGGAATGAGCCTCTCTTTACGAATGCAAGATTACGATCCCTTGATCCAACGTTAAGCATGCAGCTTCCAACGAAAATTCGACGACGCGACGCTACTGCTGTGTGCAGACTATGGTTGGGAGTCACGTTTACCCGTGCGTACACGTTCCGCATAGGTATGGCCGACACCGCCGACTGTGCACACTGCGGAGATGAAGAAACAATTCGACATATCCTGTGTGAGTGCCCGAAATACAACCTGGAAAGACAACACCTTTCTAATAAACTAAACAGGTTAGATGACCAGCCGCCGTCAGAAGAAAGTATACTGTGCCATCATCATGACTCATCGTCACAGAAGAAAGCCATGCAAGCGCTACTGGGCTTCTTACGAACTACTGGCCTGTCGGAACGCCTCTGAGTGGAATGATTTTGTGTGTGCGTGTGTGTCGGTGTTTTTCTCTTATTTTATTTTTTACTCTCCCTTTCTCTTTCAACCCCCTATTTCCCAACCCTAGTGTTGGGTAGCATACCGGATACTAGCATCTGGTTAACCTCCCTGCCTTCCTTATTTCTCGTTTCTCTCTCTCTAGGGAAAGGTATTGTGTTTTATGTTTGATTGTGTTATATACCATGGCCACAAGTGAAAAACGGAGCACCACGCAAAAAACGCGAGAAAGAGAAAGTATCCTACTGCCTAAAAAAGAAGAAAGAATAACTAGAAGAATAGGAATCTATGATCATAAGTGCTTGTTTAATCAATATTTATGGATGTTAATCATCGGACTATGAGTGAGCGTCAACGTGGATGCATCCAAGGTAAGTGGTGCTATAGCTGTCAAACGGCAATAGACTTTGCGCAAGCACTCTTATGTCCATCTTACAATAAACTTAAACTACTGCCATTCAACATTGCTTACACCAAAAATTAAAGTACTTTCGAGATGACTCGTTTTACTTTCGTGCTTTACTCATTCCTATGACGCAGGAATCAAATATGTTTTTTTTGTGTGCCCAAAGTGTTTTATATAGCAGTCAGTTTTGGAGCGACTTGCTGTTCTTCGCCTGAAACTGCCTTTGTTTCTGTAGCATTCAATATTTCATACTTGCGCGAAAACACTGCACCATAAACGCCCAACTTCCTCTGTGAAGACATGTTTCACTCGCCAGTTATTAGCCTGTTATCCCTAGGCAGACGCGTCAGGCCTGTTTTTTTTCCCATCTTTATGCGAACACTACTAACACGATGATGAGCTAGCGGCTTGAATGCAGCTTACGTTGCCTTACCTTTTCATGTAGAAGTAAACCAACCAACGAACACGGTGCGAGTGAGTGCCGACGTTCGTTTTGTCGCGTCACGCCGGCGTTGCCACGCTAGTCACTGGTCCTGCGGTATACACGCAGGTGGGCGCCGCGCTGCGTTGCTTTGACGCATGCACATTTTAGCGCGTTCGGCGTCCTTCCATCAGGCAGATGCAGTGCTGTTTGGGTAACGTAGTGGGCTTGAAATGCAGCATGTCGTATTTCCCGCTGGTTAGCGTTGGGGCGCGCCGACGGACGCGGGTCGCGCCGCTCGCGCCTGGCGCCAAACTATAGAGTTCTCACTTTTTGCTCACGTATAGCATCGCTGTGCCCAGCGTGCGCGCGCGTCAACGTTACGTTGGAGTATATTGCACCCTGCATGTTGCACTCGCGGCCGTTTTGCTAGCTCCACATATACCAAAATTGGTGCTACGGGACGTCAATGTATGACGAAGGTGTATGACTGTCGCAAACGTGAAAATCATGACACGCGTGTCTTGTAAGAACTTGACAGCATACCACGTTCATAGAGTCCCCGCGGCCATTTCGCTAGGTTGCACATATACTGAATTTGGCATCACGTGAGGTGAATAGATGACAAAAGTAAAAGACATACCCGAACACGATAATCATAACGCGGAAGTCATGTACGGCATTATTTACCTCAACCTCGTAACATTGTGCTGATTTTAAATTGACATATCAACCTTTCTCATTCGTACTTCGCATATCATGTAATCTCGCTGTACGTGGGATCCTGCCAATTTTTCCGCGTTTATGGCGCGTTTTTGTTTTGTTCTCGAGCACTAGCAACTAAGCAATAATGAAAACAAAATAAATGCTTCATTCTGGAGTTACTTGAGGCGAGTTACGAGACGGAGTCAATGTTTTATCGATTCATGCATGTATTAAAAAAACTTGGATTCATAAGGTTAAGTGATTAGCGCTTAGTGATGAAAAACGTTCATGTAGTAAGTACACACGATTAGCGCTAATATTCCAGATAAAGATTTTTTTTTGACCGCATGTGTTTTCAAAGTCTTGGTCCATGTTAGCTGGGACGCTATGTATATAGGCGGACTCGCATGTTAATCTTTTATTGGACAGTGGTACAAATATGTATAAGTTGCTAAATGGGATTAATTACTTTAACACCATAGTGGTCTCAATAGGCTTGGCTCTTTCTGACTGTAGCATTTAATGAGAAGAATGTTGTGAGTTATTTTTTACTCTGTTTACACATTTGTAGCGGAGAGCAAATCGAATTTACCCCTGCATTCGTCACTGTTCGAAATCTACTTTAGCCTATACGAGTGCCTTGAAAACAATGCTTCAACTACTTTGAAATGTCTCCTACTTTACCCGTTTACTAAGTAGAGCCCGTTGTCTCAATTGCGTCAAGGGCAATAGATTTTCCTTGCACCTGTGTAGTTTTTTTTTTCAGGAAACCGTTTTTGGGCATGAATTTAGCTTGTGGTACTAGCCCTTACAAGACAGACATCGATACGGTGCACCAGTCCATATGCAATATTTCAATGTTTAACGTAGAGCACGTTCTATTTTGAAAAGGGGCGTCGATTGCTCTTCACATATGGTGTAACTCATTACTGTCGCCGCAAACTCCATTTGGCTGATTTATGCCTGTCACAAATGGTCTTTGACTGCTCCAGGCTTGATATTATAAAAATTAGCTCTGCCGCAAAAAGTAAGTTTCTTTGTGCATTGCACACATGACACATTCATAAAGTTGATTGATTTGTGGGGTTTAACGTCCCAAAACCACTATATGATTATGAGAGACGCCGTAGTGGAGGGCTCCGGAAATTTCGACCACCTGGGGTTCTTTAACGTGCACCCAAATCTGAGCACACGGGCCTACAACACTTCCGCCTCCATCGGAAATGCAGCCGCCGCAGCCGGGATTCGAACCCGCGCCCTGCGGGTCAGCAGCCGAGTACCTTAGCCACTAGACCACCGCGGCGGGGGCACATTCATAAAGTAAACAACCCCCTTAAATGTTTAGGTAATATTTATTGTCAGTTTTTTTTTCAATTGATAGCACCTGAGTACAGTTGGGGACCACTATCTACATGTGTACCACTGTGGTTCACTTTCTTCTCAGAATGTATTCTGCAGAGTTTCTCGAACATAGCGTGCAACGTTTCCTAAAGCCGCTTGAATTGTTATTCGTATTTTCGGGAAATATTTTTATTTCAGTATATATACACAGGCCTACTAGAACAGCATGTCTTACGAACGGAAGTTTTGTCTGCCTCGCCCACGAAAAAAAACGCAACCGCTCAACGAACCTCTGCGCGACGACTTGCACGTAGCAACCATGCGACGGCGCAGATCAACACTCTAGCATCCAGCAGCTTCTGCTACTACCATCACAAATTTTCGACAGGGCTCTGCAACCACCATTACAAGCCCACATAGAACTCCTCTTACACAGCTTCAAAAACAGCTTCCTTGTCCGGGAATGCTGTACACGATCCCTTGGGCTTCACCTTCAGTACAGTTATTGAGGCAAAGTCAGTACCATTGTCGAAAGATGGACTGTAATCGCTCGCCTTTGGCCATCAGTGACCTCTGCGCGGTCCTGCCAGCAATCGCTACTTGGAGCAAGCGTTTTGAAGGCGCCACTGCAATCTTCTCTGCAACCTTTGCAAGTACAGTGCATCTTCTCTGTCTAGAACTGAAGTTTATTTAATTTACTGGTGCTAATTGAAGAACCAGCCTTCTAGCTCCTCGAGATCAATTCGTTGGCCCGTCGACATGTTTTGACTGATGACGTGATGCTACCGCTAGCTGAAAGCCGACTGCATGATTCCTCCAAGGCATAACATCAATACGATGGCAGCAAGTAGAACTCCTGGCGCGACTAGACTACAACCTTCGTCACAGCCATCCAAATGCTTCTATCCGCAAACGACAGCCATTTAACACACATGCTATCACGTCAGAAGGCTCCCTCTTAAAACGTTCGTAAATACGTTCACAATAAGAAGAGGCTTCTCAACAAACGTAGCATTACATGCTCCCTTCAACTGCGCGCAAGTACGTAGTTGATGGGCTGGTTGACCCTAATTATGCTACCATGTTATCTAGCCATTCACCTGAAGCGTCATCCCACGTCTTCGCTCGAAAAGCAGCCGAACTTCAGCTGAACTGTCGCCGTCAGCTGAGCTTCGACACATTACCAACTGACCACTGGACGATCCCCGCCACTTGACATGAATGCTTCAAATGCGGTCGCATCAGCCGCAACGCTAAGCAGTGCCGCCACCATTATAGATCAAACTGCACCACCGAGCGACTCAATGCCAGTTTATGATGAAGCAATAGGTGACTTGGTAGATACTCGTGCGCAAGGGAATGTCGCTACACCAACGTCATGACCCCGACAGTATCCGGCCATGTACGCAACCTCTCCCCTACGAACTTGGAAGAAAGGCTATGCCAGTCGACATGTTGAGCATTTCAGCCGGGACGTCAGTGGACAGTGAAGTTCTTCAATGTATTCCCGTATTTGAAAAGCTTCCTGCCGACATAAGCCTAGGAGCAGATTTCTTGGTGTCTGATTATATAAGGCTTCCCACATACCACCCCCACGTCAAGCTCCAGCCTTCACCAGCTGCGACTACTAATACATTACTGCAACCAACGACAAGTGAGCAAACGCTGCAACCAATGACAAGGGAGTAGTCAACTCTGCCTACCTTATCTTCTGTACTGCCTTGCATGAACTAATTTCGTTTTTTTTTCTCACAGGAGTTATCTTTTCTGACACAAATTTGCTGCCGATAGCAAAGATTATAGCAAACATTTTTTCAAAGCAGACACTAAAGCATAAACTTACCTGTGGATAATAACGCTGCAAGAATGTGATTTTAAGGTGTCCTACCGCGCTGGGACTGATGGTACTCTCACGGAACCCCTTTGCATGCGCATCAGGCAAAATTACATTTTTTTCGCCAGATCAATATTTTGCGAGCCCAACAGAAGGATAAATAACTGACCACTATTTTTCATTCTATCTCTGACAAGGTTAACAACAGTATTTTCGTGATGCCCAATGCTGCGATATACCAGCGTCACTGGCAAGAGGGCCGATCTGAAGAACTTTATTAGCTGGTGATTCCCAAATTACAAGCTATTCATGACTACCCAGAAGGTGGACAAACTGGCCAACGAGCTATGCCCCGGAAAATAAGCAAACGCTTTTTGTAGCGGAACATGTAAAGTAGCTTCCTTTTCTATGTCGCCAGGTGCAAAATCTGTCAGCACCTTCAGCGACTGCCTGTGTATCAATCCGGATTACTAATACCTATTTAGATACTGAAACAAACAAGAGCAATATGTATAATTTTTGGATTCTTGTACGGCTTCTGGTGTTGGCACATCTCATGTTAGTGTCAGTGCTAATTGACTGAGTTGCAATGGTAAGTGAACGCTGGAGTCAGCAATGGCATGTGTAGAGCAGAAATGAGTGAATTTAAAGCGACACTCGTTCGTGGCACGTGACATGTACAGTGACACTCTGAACATGTCGCTGGAAATTGCTTCATGCATTGGCTACGTGGTTACCTGCGAACTGACTGATTCTTCAGTGTTCGAAGCTGGTAGAATTGAGCTACTTCAGTCGGCCTCTTTGGGCATCAAGGATTGTACAGCACTAGGTTATAAAGTAACTGTTAGCGCGGCAGGGAGCAAGTAACGTGGCGCTACCGGTTGCTGTATGGCTAGCACGAAGCCTCGGAGTCATATGCCTGCGGCCCAGGAGGTGGTACGACGCATTGCAGAACAGGAGGAAGCATCATTTCCGCAATGTCGTACTTCTGCTGCGAGTCAATGTCACACAGGTAGAAACAAGCCTCCATTTAGAGGAGCCAGATCGCTGGCTTTCTCGGTCAAAATCAGGAAATTTCTGGTAGTACCAGGATGCTGGGCGCCGTGGTGGTCGTGTCAAGCTGTCGCGCTATGGTGACAGACGCGTCAGAAGTTGGGTACCTGGGTGCGGGCGTCCGGTGGCAGCTTCTAGAATATTATTAAGAAGGTAGTCTTTCTTGGGGACCTTCGACCAAAAACTTTTGCTTTGTCTGTCTGTACATTTATCTGTTTGTCTTTTCTAACGATACCTCAAATGGCACTAAACGGCCAACCTCATCCGCAGCGCCCACCAATATTGCTCAAAGTTTAGCGTTCATAGATGTGCGATTGCCAATTAAAAAAGCTAAAATTGCGCATATCTGAGGTGCCATAACAATATGTCTATGTTTAGTATGTCTGCCTTTATACTAGAAGAGGCACACACATGTAACTTTGAGGAGTGCAGCGGTTAACTGCGCTGCGCTGACAGTGCAACGCGATGCTCAAGAAGGTGTTTCCAACGCTTCGCTACGACGGCACAGTGGTGGTACCTGCCCGTCGCTTTGCATTCTACACCAGATCACCTCCGAGAATGGCACGCATCTTTCTCCGCAGTTGCGCAGGCCTTTGTTTTTAAAGATAACTGCCAGATGGCAGTCGTGTCTAACGTGCCTAGATGCGCTTGTTCACCTCCGTTACACACTCGAGGCACTCTAACGCAGCACCTTCAGAATACCATTCATCGATTTTCTTGCACAGAACATCAACTGAACGTTTTGTTTACTCTCTCCAGACGGAAGAATATCGTCTTTCGACGACATTTACAGTGTAACGTGTAGATTCGGGCCAATTTTTCGTTGGTCCAGCGTCAGCACTGTAGTGGAGAGACAGAGGAAAGAGATTGCTGCAACGACCAAAGTGCACCCGCTTCCTCGCAACTACGTCCACTTTGGTGTCGCCGCTGCGTAGGCGCGGCCGCACGAGAAAAGGTGATACTCAATCACAATTATAACGTGTCATCTTTATACCGATAGGCATTGCAGCTTTGCCCCCATCAACATCAGGCACTTCTTGGAGATTGCGAGATCTTTTTCACTCGGTGACTGCCTACCCGTCACACAAGGAGTCTTCTTCGCGGAGACCACTTGAAGTGGCCGCTTTGTGTTCTGCAGATCCATCGACTGTAAAACGATCTTATGGTTCCTGTTCATCAAAAACTATTATGACTCTCAGGGACTTATTTCGTTTCACAATACCTGCACAAAGATCCTGTAGGGCTCCCATGAAGCGTTTTTCTTAAGAACCGGCAGCACAACTTCTAGGGTGTGCATAGCGGTGTCCTACTTAGCACGCAATCGTGGCGCATCTAATAGAGGATGACTTCGTTGCAGATTCTATCCGCGTCCGACAGAGGGCGACAAACGATGCTGGTGCTAATCGCTAAGGTAGCGGCATTGAATTACTTCTGTTCACGGCTACAACAATGAGACCCTACAATGCCGGTCAAGAGCACTTTAAGAGGGAATATAAAAGGCCCGTTTGTAAAGCTCCTTGAGTCTGTGGCCTCGGCACAATGCACATCGTGCTTGGGACCTGTTGCTGCGGAGAGATAGCTCTGTCGTTCAATGCCCGTTGATGGAGTGTGCATATACTGATTTTGTACATTTGTAAACGTCATTTCAGTGACAAAAATGCGTCACTGAAGTATAGGTTTACTTCTGCAGAATACACCTTTGTGTTAAAAACAACATGTTTGCATACCCGTGATCAGTAAACAGTAAACGACAGGTAAAATAATTTCTAAGAACAACTTGTGTACACATAGTTCGTATTAACAGAAGTTGGTTAATTGAATGCGCTACTGTAACGCTCAAGCACTACGCAGCTGTGACAAGTAAACATTTTAGAACCATCTCTTGTCAGAAGCCCGGCGTAGTGCTGGCACAATTCTGCGCTTCTGGAATTACTAAACCAAATGCCGCAATTTTGAATGCAATGGACATTAGAGCGTATTGCTGGGGCGTATTTTACAGAATAAAATAGAGGGCAATAAAACGTCACGTAAAGAATCGTGCAGTAATGTTGCACTGCTTCATTATATGAATGCTACATTTATGGCCGTGTTCTTGTAAGGCATTAGCTTTAGGCATATGTGTTTCTCTAATGCGTAGATATTACGTAATGTATGCAGCAATGAAATAGGAGTGAGAAGACTTGGTTATTCAGCAGTTAACTTAAGATGATGCAACATTTATCAAGGGATATGTGTCATTTTACTTATTGTGCTCAATCAAAGAATCGTAACTCTTTGGCATTGCAACAAAAAAAGGAGGCCAAAAATACAGCGACCAAAGTGGCAGACACATGAGTGCTGACTCACAATAGACTTTTTATTATCGCTGTGCAGAATATTGATAGAATTTGTGAGTCAGCGCTCGTGCATGTGCCTCTTCCATTCCTGTCTTGTAACTCTGCTTGTCCTTACAATCCTACCAGAAATGAGCCCACCGAGCAGCATTTCATATAACTTGGCTCGTTGATTGACGCACCCGTTCCCTCGAACATGAGCCCGCGCACAATAACGTACGTATATTACCACTCTGCCAATAGCATTATACAGTTGTCGTTAAGCTGAATAATGTGTTGCATCTATTGAATTTACAGCACTTCTTGAGAGTGGTCTATCAAGCAGTAAGTAAAAGTAGGGTTCTCTGAATTCAAGCTTTTCAAGGGATTGATTGATTGATATGTGGAGTTTAACGTCCCAAAACCACTATATGATTATGAGAGACGCCGAAGCTTTTCAAGGGAGCTACGAATGTTGTTTTAACAGCGGAACTGTTTCAAGCTGCGTTTACAGCAAGAGCTACGAACAAACATATATAACTATTGCGAACTATCACATGCTCTGCTTCCATATGCTTTCTTCGAGTTTTGTTTCTCTCGCACAAACCTTGCACCGATTGCTCCGGCGTAGCATGCTATGACTCTAAGCGCCGAAACAACTTATTGGGAAAAAAGAAAAAGAGAAAATAATAAACGAAAAAAGTTAGACTGAAGTAGATGTACTGAAGAGAACAATTTCAGTCGAAACACTTCTTCTCCTCTTATGATACAAGGGTGCACACCCACGTTCAAAAGGCGCGCCCCGTAAGAATGGGATAGTTAAGTAATTGTTTCCTTGATTGCTATGCAATTGTTGGCTGCAAGTAATCACCAACACTGTGCAACGTAATTCATCATATTACTCTGTTATTCACGCTAGCAAGCAGAGCGTGTCTTAAGCTGGTGTAGAGGGCGGCCAAGAGGTGGGAAAGGAAACTGTCGAGGAAGAGGACAGATGGGAGGGTTTAAAAGAAGGGCAGACAGTACAGCGGCGCACCTGCTTTTTTGAGGCAAAAAAGGCACCTTTTGAACTGGTCACTGTTCGCTCAGTATGCCATAATGAAAATAAATTACCGGGAAGGGAGCTCGGGCTCAGTGTTCCTGCGCCTGTCTACATCACTGCGTACAGTTTAATAATAAAAACAACAACAAGTAAACGCAGGTAGCCTATCACTGCGAATAGGCGGCCCACGTTTGTTATTTGAATAATCTGTCATTTCAGTTTGCCTCATTTACCTGTAACAGTCTTTTCGTATGGCGAAAACAATACAAACATCCGCCAAGGTGAAATACACAAAAATAAACAGACGTTTTGGCTTCCCTACACGGAGGCCTTGTTCCCAATGACCGCAAACGAAGTGCCGTCTTTCAATACACATGACATCACATCTTGCAAACATCGCACATGCATGGATAGTGGTGTAGTGTCCTGATGTTTATGTCTAGTATAAGGCCAGTAGTCTGAATGGCTGAAAATTTCATTTTGGCAGTAATGGCAATAATGCAGGCATTTAATGCAGGCTTCATTGCAGTTAATAGCGTATCCACTGGAAGCAACTTGATGTGCGATGGCATTAGAAGCCGCTTTCTTGTTCTTGACGTCATTGAAACGTTCATGAAGGCTTCTTTGCAAGTACCTTCCTCACTAATATAAACATGTTCGCAGTCTTCGCAAGGAATTTTTTACACTACACCAGGAAAATTGTGTCTGTCTTACTCGCCCTCGACACTTGTGATACTGCCTCAGAGCTTTTATGTCAGTACGCGAGCCGCTTGGACTTAGTGCCCACGCAAAACCAGAGCGAGATCTTCACTGAAGCCTGGGCCATAAGGAACCGATGCGCGGTTTCTTCTACAAATTCCGTTATATTGAGCTGGGTGCTGCAGTTGTCACTGCACTGCAAGCAGCCAGCCTCCGTCGAACAGGTTCCACATTGACTGTGCCTTATTGCTTAGAGAAAATTCACCGAGCGCGCTCCACAAGCATAGACACTACAGAACGTATATGTAGAAGTGCAGCAGCTTGGACTAGTTGGTATTACATGACGATAATGACGACATAGAGAAACGAAGGACACAAAGGACACGACATGATCGGTTGTCTCCGCGTCATCGCTCTGTTCTCGCGCTATAACTATCGCTATCGTTAGAATGTATATGGCAGGAGAGGTGCTTAGAGTAGAGGTATAGTTTCAATAAAATTTTGTTGTTTCAACAACCATGGCAGGTATTCAGTTGCAAAACATTATCAAAATATCGGACAAAATGTTTCGCCAGGGCAGCAAATGAAGCGAGGGCATGCTTTTACACAGCTTCCAGGGCAAAGGTTTGCGACAGTGACGGGCGCAGAAGAGCCGACTGCAGTGCCGTGCACCTGCTTGCAGCTGTAGCGACGCGGCCACCACCGCGCACCCCACGGTCACAAAAAGCAAAGCAACATTCTTAAGTAACGTGCTGCTCTCCTCTACGTTTCACCTTCGTCCCTTCAACTCTTGCCACTTCGTGTGAACTGCGTGCTTCTGCTCCATTTTCGACTATCCAGTTGTCAGAATAAAATAGATGGTGTTACTGAAAGATGTTTCCGTCTCGTACAACCTGGCTCTACAAAGTGAAGACCTGTAGTCCTTGGCGGCACTGCCGAAGTATTGTAGAGTCATGCAGAGCAACGAGGCGCACCTCAATACGGAAGCTACTGGCACAACCGATCATGGCGTCTGTGCGATCTCCCTCCGACTGCCAGCTTACTGGGACCAAAGCCCTTCGATATGGTTCATTCAAGCTGAGTCAATGCGTGCTTTCTGGCGCGCCCAATGAACAATGCAAGTACCATATCGTTGTTTCGGTGCTGTCACCAGGTGCTGCCGAAGAAGTATCTGACCTGCTTTCCGGAACCTCCTCCACCACACCGTACAGCACTCTGAAGGCTGCTCGGCTGGAGCTAACGAGGGCATCACAGCTTTCCCGCATACATCAGTTGCTCTCCGCGGAGGAATTAGGCAACCACCGGCCCAGCCAGCTTCTTCCTCATAACGCCAACTCATGAGCGGCTACACCACCACTACTGACGAAAACTTCTTGTGAGAAGTGTTTCTGCAGCGCCTTCCTGGCAACGTGCAAATGATACGAGCCACTGCGTCCACGTTGGCTCTCAACGGTTTTGCCAGCCTGGCGGACAAAGTCTTGAAGGTGGCCACGCCGTCTGTATGCAAAATCAAGCCGTCATTCAACAACGTGAGTGCCGCTCCACAAACACCATCTGACCCTGCTTCTCCCATCAACGCACTTTGCGATCACCTAAAACAACTGGTTTGCGCCGCGGAGCGTCAATATCCCACTCCACGTCACCGAAACCCCAGCCGAAGGTCCCCGCCTTATAGACGCGCACAATGCTCTCGATCCCCCACACCACCTGGGGTATGCTACTACCATCACCGTTTTGGGCATGATGAGTGTCACTGCCTCCAACCTTGCTTGTGACAGGGAAACAGGTAGGCCGACCATTCACGGCGATGACTGGTCAAGGCCAACCCAAACGTCGCCTGTTTAACGTCATGGACAAAATCACAGGCCAGCAGTACCTGGTGGACACTGGTGCACAGGTCAGCATTATTCAGTCGCGAAAATCTGAACGAACAATACCCCCAATCTCTTACCTGCAAACTGTCAGCGGTAGCAAGATCCCCGTATACAAATCACGGTCACTCACTCTGAATCTAGGCTTACGTCACGTGTTTCGTTGGGTTTTCCTCGTCGCTGACGTACGACTTGCCTTAATTGGTCCGACTTCTGAAAACCACCATGGACTGCTGGTCGACATGAACCGGCAACATCTGCTTGACACTACTACGCTGCTCTCTGTTTAAGATGTTGCCCACGACTCGAACATAATCACCCCGCCTACAACAGTAGCCAATGACAATTTCGCAAGACTTCCTCGCAAATTTCCGAACATCAGGCAACCACCTGACTGGACAAAATGCTCGCCACCATATCATCACCACTATTCCCGACCGGTATCCCCTGCCTAACATTCAGGATTTCACATCAGCTCTACATGGCACAACAGTGTTCTCTAAAATCGACTTAGTGAAAGCCTTTCACAAAACTCCCGTTGCTGTAGCAGATGTTTCAAAAACGGCAACTATCCCCCCCCCCCCATTTGGCCTTTTTGATTTCTTAAGAATGACATTCGGCCTCCGCAATGCTGCACAAACGTCCCATCGGTTCATTGACATGGTCATACGCGGTCAGCCATTTGTGTTCGCCTATGTCGACGACCTGCTGGCAGCAAGCTCATCCCAGGAGGAGCACTTGCAATGTCTCCGTCAACCTTTCGAGCGTCTGTCAGCCAAGGAAATCAATGTGAACACTGCAAAAAGTGAAATTAAAGTTTCGTCTCTTGATTTTCTGGGTCATCGCTTGGACAGCAGTGTAATTAGCCCCCTTCCTGACAAAGTGCGAGCAATAGTAGAGTTTCCCAAGCCTACGTCAATAACCAAGCTGCGCCACTTTCTAGGGCTTGTCAGTTTCTACCACCAATGTATTAGAAACTGTGCTACGCTGTTGGAGCCCCTCGACAATTTGCTATTTGGCAATCCTTCGGAAACTGTGCTACAATTGAACACTGATGTGGAAGAAGCTTTCAACTCCATCAAGAACGCTTTGACTGAAGCCACACTGCGGACGCACCACAATTCCAGTTGCCCCCTGGCGCTCATGACAAATGCGTCCTGTTCTGAACTTGAGGCCATACTCAAGCAAACAGTAAGTGATCAGTGGCAGCCCCTTGCCTTTTTCTCCAAGCGTATGACATCTGCCCGAAGAAACTAGAGCGTTATCAGTCGTGAGTTGCTCGTCATCTTTCTCGCCGTGCGCCATTTTCGGCACCTGCTTGACGGTCGCTCTTTCAACTGATATATACCAACTGATACTGATATGTGCCACATCATCGGTGTTGACAACGCTCCAGCTGACGCTCTCAGTAGCATGGGTGATACCACCTGCCGTCGCTCCAAAACCTCCACGTCAACATTCTTTCCATTTGAAAATCAGAATTTGGCTGCAGCCCAATAAAAAAAACCGAGCTTGAACAACTACGCGAAGCATCCACATCCCTTACGCTCGAACGCGTCACCTTGGAAGATGAGCCAACCGCTCGGAGCCAACCGCTCCGAGCGCGCCCTTTCCCCGGATGCGGACCTAGACTCTTGGTGCGACGGGTTAAAAGAAGATGTGGCCAGCGCCACCAAAGAGGTGACAACCGATCTGGAGGTGGACAGGATGTACAGTAGGCTCGCGCATCTGTTGGAAGCCAAGCAGGCACTGCTCGCGAGATGGAAGACTCAGCGCCATAACAGAAGACTGCTCAAGAAAATGTCCGAAATCAACAAAACGGTAGGAGATCATTGCAAGGTCTTAAGCAAGCAGCAATGGGATGAGCTCTGTGATTCTATGGAGGGCCAACTCAAGACCGGTAAAAGCTGGAGACTCCTCAAACACCTACTGCACGACGGCAACACCAAGTCCAATCAGAAGAGAACTTTGGCGAAAGCTGTCCATTTGGCCACCGACTCAACTCCAGATGAGGCGATCACGGCGAAGTTCATAGACAAGTACCTGGCGGCCACGGACGATCCGATACCTCCCCAGTTTCCCGACTACGAGGGGCGTGACGCGCCATCGATGGACGAGGACTTCACCGTGGCTGAGGTCAAGCGGGTTCTCGCATCCCTCAATAGCAGATCCGCCCCTGGGCCAGATGGGGTAACCAACAAAATGCTCAAGCACCTCGACGACGACTCGATCGAGTTTCTTACAGACAAGATCAACGAAATCTGGCGCAGCGGTCTCATTCTCAAGAGCTGGAAAGCGGCCTGCACAGTACTGATACCCAAGCCGGGTAAGGCACCGAGCATCGAGAATCTTAGGCCAATCTCGTTGACGTCGTGCGTCGGGAAGGTGGCCGAGCACGCCATGCTCAACCGCCTCACTGACCACCTCGAGTCTAACGAACGCTATACCCACAACATGATTGGCTTTCGGTCGGGGCTCTCGACTCAGGACGCCATGAAGCTGATCAAGCACCAGGTTATTGACTCCGGCTCCGCCGACACCAAGGCGATTCTTGGATTGGATTTGGAAAAGGCTTTTGACAACATATCACACGCCTTTATTCTCAAGAGCTTGTCTGAGTTTCACGTCGGCAAGCGGGCGTACAATTTTGTGCGCTCCTTCCTTTTGTCGCGGTCCACAAGACTGAAGATTGACGATTTTTTGACCCACAAAATTACCCTTGGGCCAAAAGGGACACCTCAGGAGGCGGTGATCTCCCCGACGCTGTTCAATATCTGCATGATCAACCTGTCGAGGGCCTTGAACAAAATCCCGAACATTAACCACACGATCTACGCAGACGACATCACCATCTGGTGCCTCAGCGGATGTGAGGGTCAGGTCGAGAGTGCTTTGCAAGAGGCCATCGATGTGACGGAGCGCTATCTCATCCCCACCGGGCTAAGGTGCTCGCCCGCTAAGTCCGAGCTCTTACTGTATAAGAAGAGGCCCAGAGGCGCTTCTCACCGGTCCTGGAAGCCAGCAATGGAGAGCCACATTACGTTATTCACCGGTAACGGCTCCCCAGTTCCGCGGGTGGACACTATCAGGGTCCTTGGAATGTTTATCGAGTCTAACGGAGCCAATGGAGCCGCCGTCAAACGCATTTGTTCCAAGACCGAAAGCGCCCTCGGACTGATTCGAAGAATCGCTAACAGGCACCGCGGAATCAGGGAGGACAATCTGATCCGGATTATCCACGCATTCGTGCTATGCCACCTCGCTTATTCGGCGGCTATGCACAACTGGCTCGTGTCGGAGCGCAACAAGATCAATGCCCTAATCAGAAGAGTCTTCAAGCTGGCCCTTGGCATTCCCGTTCGAACGCACACGGAAGACCTCCTGAAGTTGGGAATCCACAACACGTTCGAAGAAATTGTCGAAGCCCAAGAGTTTGCACAGTTTGTCAGACTGTCTGGCACCCCAGCGGGTAGAGCCATACTCGGCATGCTGGGACGAAACCCCACAGTTGTCGGTCCTGACGCTGTGAAGCTGCCCAACGACGTAAGATCCAAGATCTAGATTGCGCGGATGCCGCGCAATATGCATCCAACCTACAACGAAGCACGAAGACGAGCCAGGGGTAAATCTCTGCTCGCCAGTGCCCGCTTGGACAAGGATCGAGCCTGCTTCGTCGATGCTGCTTCGTACATTCAAGAAGAAGCCTTCTCCTCAGTGGTCGTTGACTGTGATTGCAGAGTCATCAGCTGCGCTACCATCCGCACTTCTAGTTCCAGCGTTGCAGAGCAGGTTTCCATTGCTCTTGCATTGACGGACGGTGTACATGACACAATTTATTCAGACTCCAAGGCCGCTATGAAGGCCTTCCAGATAGGCATGGTGGCTCCCCAGGTCCTACAGATTATTCAAAAAGTCAAAGACCTCAAAAATCACTCATTGGTCTGGTTTCCTGCGCACCTTGGAACCATTGAGGGTGCCTCGCTCAATCCCAACGAGGAGGCGCACTCGGCTGCACGAGGTTCGACTGACCGTGTGCCGGGTAACGCGTCATCTCCTGGGCGACCTGAGCCTCTCTGCTCGTACAACGAGATATGCAAGCACCACTATCTGTCAAGAAGCCTGCTGCCTCTACCACACTCCTCGCTATGCAGGGCCCAAGCTGTTACTCTCCGACTGCTACAAACAAACACTTACCCGAGCCCTGCGGCACTGCACACAATGTACCCTGAACGGTTTCCAAGCCCGGACTGCCCCCTGTGTGGTGGTTATGCGGACTTCGAGCATGTACTGTGGGGCTGCGCCTCTGCCGGTCCCCCTTTCACCCAAGAGGAAATGAAGCGACTCATTAAGGCCCAGGACCAGACCTCTCAAATCCTGGCCGTCCAGAGGGCCCGCGCGAGGGCCGTCAGGTTTAACCTGATGGTCCCCGAGTGGGCCTAGCCAGGTGACGCTGAGTTTACTCGCGTCTATTGTGGACCGAATAACGTTGTTTCACTCATTCACTCACTCACCTCCATAGGCACACCCACATCATTTGTAACCAAACCTCTCAATAAGAAAATATTTGACGCCTATCACAGCCTTTCTCACTCCGGAATTCGTGCTTCCGAAAACCTACTTCTTCATGGTTTGTCTGGCCCGGCATTAATGCCACCGTCAGGAATGGGGTTCGTGAGTGTGCATCATGTCAGCGCACCAGAGTTCAACGGTACCCCGTTCATTCATCAAAGCCCTTCTTGCAACCCGATGAATGTTTCACTGTTGTGCATATTGACATCGTTGGCCCGTTACCCCCATGTCAACGCTAACGCTACCTTGTGACCCCATGTGTAGGTCGGTTCACCCACTGGCCCAAAGCGACTCATATGCCCAACATGTCTGCAGCTACTGTCGCACAGCTTTTGATTCAACATGGATATCCCTATTTGGCTGTCCGACAACAATTGTATCGAACGGGGGTCGCCAGTTAGAATCTTCTCCGTTTTCAGAGCTCCTAAAACTTTTTGGTATTTCACGCCTGCATACAGCGTCATACCATCCGCACACAAACGTCCTAGTTGAGAAATTACACCGGCACCTCAAAGCAGCGCTCAGAACACACAATTTAACCGGCAGGTGCGTTGACCACCTCCCGTTCACGCTACTCTGAATTCGATCTCCTTTCAAGGAGGACCCCTCCTGATCCACTTCCAAACTTGTTTATGGCACCTCAATTCGCCTGCATATTTATTCAAAGAAAGTGGCAGTGCCACCCAGCTAAAAGGAACAGAGTACGTCGACCAGCTGCGCAAAGTCATTCGACGAATTCGTTCGCATCCTGCAGGCAGCCAACTACGTGCAGCGTACGTCGCTCAGGACTAAAAAAACAGTGACCCACGTGTTTGTTCGGTACGGCCCTGTGTGCGCCCTGCTTCAACCGCACTACCTCGGCCTCTTCCGTGTGTTAGAGCGGTGGCCTGCTAACTTCGTCATCGACATTATTAAGACATGCGATACAATCACGCTCGAGCGGCTCAAGCCAGTGTTCAGTGAAGCGCCCGATCCCAATTACCTCACCGTGCCTCCCTTCACTGGACAAGAAAGCCCCTCCTCGCCAGTGTTCCTCCTGTCACCAGATTTGCGTCGCGTTCACTGGGATCCCACTTCAACTGCAACAGCTTCCTCGCTAAAGTGGGAGTGATCTGTAGAAACGCAGCCGCCAGCACGCACCCAGCAGTCATGAAAACCTGCGGAGCAGCATTTCATTTAACGTGCTGCTCCCCTCTCTGTTTCTCTATCGTCTTTTTCACTCTTAAAACTTTCGGTACACTGCGTGCACCTGCTCTATTTTCGACTCTCTGACTGTCAGAATAAAGTTGGCGTTGTTATTGAAAAGACGTGTCCACCTCGTACAACCTTGCTCTACACAGTACTACTCTTGAATGTGAAGTAAGTGTTCTCTAAGCAGAACTGCAGCAATCTTAACACACCGGGAACATCGATTGTCGTCCTGTCCGACAATAATTGGTCTAACTTAGGGGCTGTGCCACACGAAAATTATGCTATCACTTCATTTGTTACCCCAACGAAGACTTTTCTTGGATAGGGGAGAATTTTTCTGTGTTTTGCAGAATGCCACATAAAAATATTTTCAGGCATGCTAACTGCTGCCATGATCTCATTTGTTTTGCCCGAGCGAGCGTGCATACGGGAGTCTGTGAATCCATTTCCACCATCGTCTCACGTTAAAAGATGAAGCTTTCCGGGTGATTCTTAGATTCTTAGCAGTTTTATTCCGTCTTTTGCGTCAAAAAAGGCGCTGGTTGAGGTAACACATAACGCTTGAACGTGCTTGGAGATCTATCTATGTGTCATTTTTTTAGAAAATGTCAGACTTGTCGCTATCAAACGTCGGGTCTATGCATTGGAGCTAATTTGCTGGACCAACAAAGTGACGAAATAATTAAAGTATTTTGTATTCCATATTTACTTATTCTCACAAACACGCATGCACACAATAACCTGAATACGCTGAAAAAAAGTCGCGATTTCGACAAAACGGTGAGAAATGAATGCAATAGCCACATATTTGAATGTTTTACGAAGCAAGGCTATAATTTTTCTGAGCATTATAACTTGAAATAAACTTGTGCTGACTAAGTAACTAAGTTTTCTGCCACGCGGCCACAGTAGGCGACCACAACAAGGCTAGTGCGTAGTGACGACGTTGATATCCGAAGGGAGGCTGGCAGCCAACTCTATTCGATCCGATCTTACGTAACTCTACGAAACGCTGGTGTAAGAGAACACTGCCGCTCAAGGTACACTTTTGGCAGTGTTTTTAGGGGCAAAGTTTTTAGGCCAAGGGTCAGTCCCTGCTCTGTAGTACGAGCAGTAGTAGTAGTAGTACGTAGCCACCTCTTGTTTATTAGTTGGTCAATAAATGGCGTTCTGTGTATATGTCCTTGGGAATATTATAAGTAGATAGCGTTAGTGGTTTTCACAGATCCACGGATGAATGATGGGGGGTGGGGCAAAGCGTCCGTCCATTGTCAATCAATACGTGCGTCCGCGTTTCTGTCCGTCCGCCTGTCAGCCTGTATATACGTGCTCTCGTTCGCCCGTGCGTTGTTTCGCCCATGCGTCCGACCATCTCCTCATCTCTCCGTGCTTCTGTCCATGCGTCCGTGCGTCTGTCCTGAACGCCAAAGAACGAATGGATGGACGCATGGACAGACACTTTGCCCCACTCATCTTTCACTCCATGGATATGCGGTGTTTTTTCATGTTCACAGCCCTGACCACAAATGCTCCCGCCTTTGTGGGGACACAAACGTCACTGATCGTTGCCCCGATAGCGCGGCAACTATGAGCGCCCCCCCCCCCCCCGCGCGCTCCTTGTTCGCTCACAAGATCAGCGCTCTCGCAGACGACCCCAGCCGGAAAGGTGATGTTCGCTCCTCAGTAAGAGGAGGCTCGCGCGTTCTTCCAAGTATAAATATCGTTGTGAAAGTAGATGTGCTTTCACCTAACAACCTAACAACTATTTATTTAGCCGGCGTTTAGACGGGAGCCACGTCTTTTTCAAGGCAAACATATATATATATATATGAAAGTAGATGCGCTTTCACATAACAACTGTTTACTGTGCCGACGTTTCGACGGGAACCCCGTCTTTTTCAAGGCATAATACTATTTACACACGTTCCATGTCTTCTTATAGCCTGTCGAGACAGGAGGAAAGGGGTCAAAAGAAAAGTAAAAAAAGGAAAAAAAGAAAGAAAAGAGAGAGAGAGAAAAGGAAAAAAAGAAGAAGAAACAGCGAAACGGGAGGACAAACAATAAATAAAATATAGAAAATCTAGGAGATGAAGCAAGACCGACACGGCGTAATTAGAAAGGGGCAGCATTTTAACAGAGTAGGGCAGAGGTAGATGAGCAATGTCATCATTGTCAACAATACCTCCCCCGCACCCACTCTTCCCCAAGTGGGCAGTGAGCCGCCGTTCTTATATTTCACCTTTCCGTGTAGTCCGCTGTCGGCTCGTTGCTCTTTGAAGTTTAGGACAAGTTAATGGGGAGGGCTTAAGTGCTTCGAGTGCGTGCTGGTGGCGTCGGGAGGAGTGAAAAAGCCGGTGATTGAGGCACCGCCATCGATATTCATTATATGTAATGGCTCCTTGTCAGTGAAGGAACAGAATGTACGTTAAAAATTAGAGGAAAAAAAAGAACAGAGGTGGGGGGGGGAGACTGTACGACATCCTGGACATTCACCACACAGTTGCGGCTCACTGGGAAGACATGCGCACTTGTATGAAAACGTCAACGAAACCACCATGCTGCCCCTTTATAATTACGCCGGGTCGGTCTTGCTTCTTCTCCTAGATTTTCTATATTTTATTTAATGTTTGTCCTCCCGTTTCGCTGTTTCTTCTTCTTTTCTTTCTTTTCTCTCTCTCTCTCTTCTTTCTTTTTTTCCTTTTTTACTTTTCTTTTGACCCCTTCCCTCCTGTCTCGACAGGCTATAAGAAGACACGGAACATGTGTAAATAGTATTATGCCTTGAAAAAGACGGGGCTCCCGTCGAAACGTCGCACAATAAACAGTCATGTGAAAGCGCATCTACTTGCATATTTATAACCTTGCGGCAACCGCCGAAGTTATTCTTCTCCATATATATATATATATATATATAAATATATTTATATATATATATATATATATAAGTCTGAATGTCTACACGAATCTAAATTTCAATGAAACATATAAGGCTAAGGTTCTGGAGGCTGATGGAAAGCTATAATACCGCAATAAAGTGATAGGGAAACCCCCCAAAAATATCATGCACAGAAACACTGCATTAGGCAATACAAGAGCGTTCCTTCCGCTTTTTAAACCAATTAAACATATCCTATACAAGAATTCCGCGACAATAATTACCAATAGCAAAAGGTTTACCGAATCTGAAAGAAAAACATCTGTTTGGAAAACGTACTGCCACGCGCGTTTAATATTTTAATTCCAGGGCTTACGCAATAAGTCAGAAGCACACATGATGTCTCTAGTTTAGAGCAAGAACACAACATGGTTGAGAGGGTGCCAATGAAGCGACCTAATAATATGCAGTACGGAAGCACATACCTTCGGGTCACGAAAACAACGAATGTCGACGTCACCTTGACGAACAACATGGGTTCATTCCGTTCTTCGGTGTTCCTTAGGAAACGTCAGCACTCGCGAATTCGGTCCATTTGTCGCGATGACTTGCCTCGCAGCATCGAACAACCATGCAGATTTGCAGACGTACCTACTGCGATTACCTTGTGCACAAAGCGGATCACATATGCACGCTGCAGTTCATGAACACAGAAAAACACCGTCTTTCGAGACGCTAACAGGCACAGCAGCACGCCACGAAACGTTCGTCAAGCTTGGCAATCCATGTCTGTCGAGAGACGAGAGTAAGCGTAGGCACGTCTTTGCAGCGAAATACACTGGTATAAACGGAGTGACGTTAAAGCCCACGGCAGAAAGAACGAACAGGCCTGAAATTATCTAGTTGACATTGGTTTGGCACCAGGATGCCATGCCACGGTTCTTGGAATAGATAAATTCTGCCGATTTCGCGATACAGTTTACCGTAAATTAACAATCAGGTTGCTGCCTTCCGTTTCTCAACGTGCTAGTCAAACGAAATGGTAAGCGTCTGACTTTCAGCGTTTACAGAAAATATACACATGTGAGTCGTTCGCTTAGCTTTAATTCTGTGCACCCCTCCCGCCACGCACGCTCTGATGTGTCAACTTTAAGAAACGCTCAGCGAGTGGGCTCTAAGCAAGAAGACACACAAAGAAATGTGAAGACCATTCAACGGGAGCTGGCTGCTTGCGGATGCCCACCTTCATTTATGAACTCGGTGCAGTGACAACTGCAGCACCCAGCTCAATCTAACACGGTTTTAGAAGAAAACGCCCATCGGTTTACGAACCAAGCTTCATAAAACTCTCGCTGGGGTTTTGCGCCGGTACGACGTCCAAATGGCTCATGTTCCAGCACAAAAGCTCAGAGGTCCTCTCGAAAATATAAAGGTTGGGGTGGACAGACACATTTTCCCGGTGTAGTGTACAAACTTCTTCGCGAAGACTGCGAAAATGTACATGTTGGTGAGGCAAGCCACTACAAAAAAAAAAGCTCCGGAAACATTTCAATGCCGTCAAGACTGAGGAGGTGGCTTGTATTTCCCTCGCAGAGCATGTTGCGTCTACTCGACACGATATCAACTTAGATAAAGGCTGCATCATTGTCACGAAAAGAAAATTATTTCCGCGATTGCACATGGAACCTTTAGGCATGGTGACAACTGCGCATACACTTAACAGAAATACCGGAACACTGAACTCTTCCCCCCATCTCCGCTCCGTTTATGCGCAATGTGTGCAACACGTGGTGACAGGAGCAATAAAAGAGTACATTAGGCTGTTTCCTTCCATTATTAACAAGGCTCCCTGAAGGAAGCCAATACAAATATTAAATTTTTGTTTTACCTTGGTTGCCATTTTTGTTATTTGGCGCTATTTTTGTCCACGACCAGACGACACTTCATCGGACTCTTGACTATAACATTTCTTTGTATTTGTTCACGCAAATTGTCCCACCACGGTAGTCTAGTGGCTAAAATATTCAACTGCTGACCCGCAGGTTGTGTGATCGAATACCAAACGAGGCGGCACCATTTTTTATCAAGGCGAGAATGATTTAGGTCTGCGTGCTCAGATTTGGGTGCACATTAAACAACCCAAGGTGGTCAAAGTTTACGGAGTCCTTCAGTACGGCGTCTCTCAACATGATATGGTGGTTTTTGGGAAGTTGAACTCCTCATATCAACCAATCATTCACGTAAGGTACTGCCTTGACACACCAAATCAGCGGCATTGCTTACGACGTGAAGCGCTCAGGTTGAGTAGCACCTCGATCAGGGACCACAAGTTTCGATAATATAGTCTGATATTAGCCGTGTGTGTTTAATTTCTAAAAAAGGCAAGCCATATTTCACTACTCATCCACTTGCTGTAGCAATACTAAAGAGATATCTACATTAAATTGCAGACTTACCTCTTTCATTCTGCAATGTCCTTGCAAGAACAATGAGACTACAACAGTTAAATTGACAGCCTTAGTGACTGTTACAAATTATGAATATTTTTTCTTCTATGAAATCGTTCTTTATGTATGTGCTACGTGTATTGAATGTGCATTTTCATGTGTACTAATTTACTGATAGGGGTGCGGTGATTTTCATATATTTGTTTAACCTTGCAGTAGGCTTTTTCGTTCTGGTTTTGTTTTGTCTTCTTCTTCTACGCAATGCATATTGACTATTTAGGTAATCTGTAAATAAATGAATACATAAATAAATTATCACGTGGCACTCCTTTTAGATACGAAGACCTCCCGTCAATATGTTTGCACCGGTCAGTGCAATTCTGTTTAGCAATACTAGAACAGCAGTTTAAGCAAAAACGTTGTGTCAAGCGTGACGAAGTATTTTTTGCCTTGACGTACGGTTCGTGTGCCTATACGCGGCAATAGGCTTTGCACTGTAACGCTTCATAATATGTTTTTAATAACGCTATAGCAGTAAAGAGATTCATTCGTGGAAGTTCGGGTGCCAGAACGTCGGTAGTTGTAGCGAAAAAATTATCACACTTGCCTAACCAAGAAATTTAGGAGGTTGCAAATAGTATGATAAAAAATTCTGAGCCTTTGACGGGGATTGAAACTGCGTCATTTGGATGGACATGCAGTTGCTCTACCACACAGCCAACGTTCTGCTTGTGAACACATTGTGAAAATAACTTTCTGAGATTGGAAATGCGATGAAAGTAATCTTCATGCTGTACAAACGCACGCGTGCTGCATACATGCTTCACTATAAAACATAGAATATTGCAGCTTTAATTGCGTGATGCAACCATTCATTACTGTCGAGCGTCAAAACATGGGACTATCATAATGAATTTATACCTTAAAGCCAGTTACACCCTACAAAATAAACAGAAACTACTGCACCCTTAAGGCCACGTAGTCGGTGCTTTGCAATTTCAGAAATATATTATACACAAAACAGTTTAAAGTACGCGCTAGTAACAGATTGATGCTATCACGCTCAAATCTGAAGGCGAAGCCTAATTGTCCCCAAAGTTTTGTTTACAGAAATGCGCCTTCCCGCGTACCGTATGTTATTCAGAATCTAAACTGAGGCTAAGTTTAGCAAGAAAACTGAAGAACACGGTCAGGAAGCTTCTTATTCTTCTCTGGCGTCGTTGCGTAGATAACCATATTCCAAACTCACATGGAAGTCTAGTCCATTCTCTATTTGAGCGGTATGCGAGCTCTAATGTAAGCATGTGCTGGTTGATATTCCAGAGAACGAATTATGATGAGGTCCTTCAATAAAGGTATTCTATGGTTCGTGGGAGCGCTTGTCATTCTCTTCATGTTAGAAGATACAACTGTAGGTATGTATTTTTAGTCGTTTAAATGTGCAGTGTATAGCGAAATTGGGGATGTATGTATACTCTAACTAAAAAAAGAAACTGTGTAGATCACAGCACTTCTCGGAACACCCACCACAACTCAGCTATGTACCACTCATGCACTTGAAAACAGCGGGGTCCTATGTCTTGCAGTAAAAGCAATGAGTGAGACCTCGCACTTATAATTAGTTTTGCTTAATTTTCTATTTCGGTACTGTTTCAGAACGACGTTGTTTGTTTGGATGCACATGTAGATGCATCTATAAACTTCTGCAATACACATCGTTCGTGAGGCAGTGGTTTTATGACATGTTCAGGCTTCCCATCGGATAGGTCCTTCGTTATGGTTCTACACGCAAGATTACACAACTTTGGCAGCTTCGTTTTAGATGGACACCAAACTGTTTTGAGGACCCTGTACTTATATGTGGCGGCATATAAAAGAACCACAACGGGTCGAAAGTTTCAGAGTCCTGCACTACGGCATCTCTCATAGCCACGTTTTGATTTTGGGACGTGAATCTCTAGCTATTAGTGCTAGATTACACGAAACTGTGTATTCCTGCAAATCACAGCTCAGGAACCACAGTGGTAGTATGTATGTCTGTAACGCGTAAGTTTCAACAATTGAGCCATTCGGTATTGTGGTGGGCATAATGAAGTGCGCCCTGGATGCCGAATAAGGCTGACCCTTTGGAGCATTGGTAATTCTAGTGACACTGCTTCTTCGTACTGTAAAAATTTTAACCATATTGCAGCAATTCACATTAATTGAACAATAAATATACTTCGCACAGATTGAACCCGAAATTTAACTCCACGTCTGATAAAAAAAGGAATAGAAAACGTTGACAGGACACGGCAGAGTTCATAAGACTGCGTCCGTGCTGTCGAGTTTTTCTCTTTGTGTTAAGTCTCACCCACCGTTTATTACAGTTTCAATGACGCGCCAACCAGCCCCACAACTGCAAAACACTTCGTATAGGTGCTTTATTGTTGCCTATAAAATTATGCCATATCCACAAAGTGACTGATGATGAGTGGTAGAATATCCGGAAGTAAATCTGAAAAACCATAGATCATTCACATCATTGCGCCTCCAGATATTCATGTAAAGGTATCACAAACACGGGGTTCATAGTATATCAAATGAATGAATGATGATGAGTGGGCGAAGCAGAGAGCTAGTTCGGTGTTACCGTAAATAACCAATGAAATTGGATAGCCACTCATGCCTATGAGGGCCCTAGTGTGTACAGTTGTACACAGTGTATTGTGGTCGTAAATATAATTTGTGTTGATTTGTGAATTTGGTTTTGCCTCTAATAAAACAACATTGTGCTAATGAATATACTTGGGCGTACCTCAGCATATCACAGATATGCTTAGTTTTGCCTCGTTAAATGACTGGACACCAACAGACGTCGTTAAACAATACGAACAGGGAGATCCGCCAGAATCTACCAGCCATCGAGTCTGCCCTGCTTCCTATCAAACTGGAGACCACGTGGGAGTTGCGCGAGTGCAACCGAGCCATTTAATTGGTCGTAGAGTCCTAGCGGCTGGCTACGACGCGACAACGAACAAGCCTCAACCTCAAAAAACTTTTCCCCTATAGTGACACAAACTGAGAGACAGAAATATATCTATAAACTGAGTTGCTAAAAAATGAAAGTCGAGGCATGTGTGTGAAACTCCAAGCAAGGCTAAAGTAACGTGTAAACAGCAAACCAAAAATCACTAAAGTAAATGAATATCTGAACAAGGCAGTTATTCCGAGCATAATGACAGGAAGCACTTAGAACTTTACAAACTGAAGAAAATGCAACCAGCTCCACCTATGCGTGACCGATTGAACACTGCAGCTCGTAGCGTTCCTTCGGTAAGGCTAACGCGTTTTTTCTTCAAGTTTTTTAGGTATCTGGCATCGTTCTTCTTTTTTAAGCTTTCAATTGGTACTATATTTGTCACATTTATAACCACAAAACCTTTTTTGCAGTAGTGGGACAGGTAGTGAGTGCGCCATTTGTAGGTATAAACTTTCGCTTCATTATATTGAAGTGGACGCTTACTGCGACTAATTCAATATTTGTCACGTAAGGTCATTTATAATGATGATATTTTTATGACAAGCCACACAGTGTTTTGTGGCACGTTTTGCTTCAGGGGAAAACTGTTACCTTCATTTGGGTGGATCAGTGGTGAGTAGTTCACCGCAGACAATACATAAATGACCCAGTGTTTGGGATGAACACCCTTTCATGTTGTCCAAAAGCGTTACTATGTGTTCCGAGCATGGAGGGCTCGGACCAAGAAGAGCTTCGGTGTTAGAGGGAGATATGAAACCGCGACTTGTGTGAGAAGACATTACCGCCCAAGCACTCCATACAAACGAATACCTAGTGAAAGCTGAAGCGAGTGGCCCTGTTGTTTAGCAATGGGTTCAACCGGATGCTGTGCTGAAGCCTTTCACAATTATTGGTGACAAGTTCGTGCATCTTTATGAGGTTAGACACAAGTATCGCTTGGTTTTACCACAGTGTCTATTTCACATGCCACTCATTCAGATTCACGTGATCTCGGTCATGGAGGAACGTAATGATCGGTTAAATGTGTTTCATGTAATGCGTCAATCACAGTTGGTGTTCTCGAGCCACAGGCGCTCACAGATGTGGCAGCTGAGGTCAAAGTGCGGCATGATGAGCTCCCAACGAAAGCGGGCGTTCAACCCAGAAAACGCGCTTCAGTTATAATCAGAGTAATGGTGTTATACCCGCAACACCGCTTCTTCGGCGAGCCGTTGTTGCGTTTGACGTCGTGAGCTTAATCAGCGGCGCAGCTGGCAGAATCCACCTCCCACAAGCGCCTCTATTATCGTTCAGGATTCAGTGAGCCTATGAAAGCTGCCAGATGATTGATACGTTGTTGCTGCCGCCACTCAGCTCTCGGCCTTGTCTTTGTGCCAAGACTGCAGCATTGGCCCGGCGAATGCGAAGGTCCTCCACGTTTACACTGTCAGCACTCTCCTAAAGTTCACCCTGCCACACCCATGTCTAAGGCTTCACTTGAAACTGATGTGCGCGTGCTCGGTGGCACTGCAGCGACGTGATCGTCGATTTCACTTAGGGCACCTTAGAGTAGCAAAATAAAGTGGAACTCAATTATACTCACTATGTAAATATATTTTGCTCTTTGGACTGACTTAGACTTAGACTCGGAAAACTTTTTCAGCGCCGAACTCACCCAGACTCGCACCCACGAAAACTTTCTTCAACCGGACTAAGACATGACTCGCAAAAATATTACTCACCTGAGCACATCCGTACTCTGACTCACGGCTCTCTTAGCCTCGGATGAAGCCGTGAGTCTGAGCCTCAGTGAGTCAATGTGAGTCGACTCATTCGTGAGAACGGTGACCTACGCACAGCACATCCAATGTTCTTGGGCACTACACGTGTTATTGGGTACGACGCTGAGAGCGACGTAAATGATAGCTTATCAAATGAGAACCGCTCGTGACACAGATGGTGAATGGATTTTAGTTTCTTTTTGCCATATACAGCTCTGGCTGTAAAAAAAAAAACAAGGCGTCGGCCTCATTATTAGAGTAGCAACGGCCCTTAGCTGCTAACATCTAAGATTAACGGGATGCCAATATCAGGTTAATTCCCGGCCTTGTTTCTTTTTTTTCTCTCTCTAGATCAGGAAGTGAAAATTCACTTACGCGATTGATTTTGTTTAAAGATACCAGCATTTAGTTTCTTCTACGTGAGCCTAAAATCATGAGCACTGGGCACCACTAAAGTAAGAAAAAATAGTTGATCAGTATAGACGCAGGATGACAGCAGTTACTGCGGCATAATCGTGTAAGTTAAGAAAACCTTTAAGATATTGACAGCTCTACGCACAGCACTCGTAAGCATGACAAGCGCGAAATATTCCGCAAAATGTCGACTTAAGCCACTGGGGCTTGCGTAAATAATTTTCAGGGAGCTGGCTTCGAGTTCGGGTGGTGAATATTTGTACCGCTGTGATCGTTTTTGCTACCCATGTTGAGATTGTTACCACACCAACAATCTCTAAATAGAGCTTTAGCGAGCCACAACTTGGAGAAGACATGACCCTATCTTAAGCTGTGCTGGGCGAAGAACGCCTATCCTGAGCTTTCTTCTCGAAGCAAGACGCTCCTTAAAATATTTACATTAGGCTAAAGGAGGCCAAGGTGGGAAGCACAGAGCACTTGAAGCCACAACTTCGCATAGAAGAATTGAGGGTGTGCTTGAATAGAAGGAATAAAAAAACGAACAGTTTATTTCCATCAAGATTATTACCATAAATTGTCCTACAGTGCACGTTGCTGGACTCAGTGCTATGAACAGGATGTTCTTTAAATCAATCGCCACTAAGTGATGAAGCCCTCACTATGCCTACTAGACGACATATATTTAGTATCTAAAAGAAATTTATTACAATGTACTAAACCGCGGCTGACAACTAAAGCAGGAATTTTGGCGAGCATTTGAAAGAAGGCTTGCTACAAAAGCACCTAAGGTGATTATGACCATTCATTTACGAAGCACAGTGTTTTTTCGAACAATTGAAGAATATGTACTTATACATGTAATGAAGTTGGAAGTGTTGGTTATACATGTATGGCGTTTAATATACACACATTCTAACGACATACGTGCTCTGTCTTACGCCTCACATGCACCCTTGGAAACATGTACAAGAGGTTCAAGCTTGCTGTTGAACGTGTTTGCCCCACGGCAGGTGAACGTGAACTCGAGTAATTTATTTTGTACCACTTTTGTTAACTTGTCCACAATCACTCTAGAAATATTTAAAGCGAAACTTTCTGCTATCGTCTAACATCGTTCAACAAGATCCTTCTTAGTATGAGGTCAGGGGTTGCCTCAGCAGGGTGTCCTGTCGTACCTCAAGGTTTATTGTGTTTTGTTTATGGCTCGTTTTGCCTAAGTCATGCCACAATTCTCCCATGTTATTTTGTAGGCAAACACCCTCTGTTCATAATCACAGGGCTTTAAGTTTTTTAAAAATAACTGCAATCGTGTACTGGTGTCTCAAAACGTTTCGTATGCCCATACGACGCCCCTGTGCGTATAGCGGCTGCCTCACATTCAGCTCAGCCAGCATATTAAAAAATTGCCCGCAGCTTCCCTCGGGGGAACACTGAGGAGGATGCGGACCATATAATTGGTTAACGGGGTGTTAAAGTGCGACTTACTTGGGTCGATGGCTAAATTGGTTAACGTGGTTGTGAAATGGGGTGTTAAATTGCGACTTACTTGGGTCGATGGCTAAATTGGTTAACGTGGTTGTAGGAGGGGGTGTTAAATGAGTGAACACGTACACACGTATGCGAAAGGGCGGCGCTGGTCGAAGGGACGTCGATCATTGTGTTTGTGGATTCGTTGGAATTCATTTCACCGCGACCTTGGACGTCGACGCGCCGTACAAACCAACCGACGAGCTGCAACTGAGCGAGCGAGCGCCGACCTTGAGTATATATACAGCACGACGGCGCATGCACTGTCAGCTGTTGAATGTTCTCGAAGCGCGACGCCACATGCGCGTCCACTGGAGAATCAGGAGAATTGTAGATGTCGAACGCGGTGTGTAGAGGAGGAAGGGTGCACAGATGGTGGAGGAGTGAAGCGCGCGCGGTGTGTAGAGGAGGAAGGGATGCACAGATGGTGGAAGAGTGGGCGACGGCGCGACGGCGCATGCGCGCGCGTCAGCTGTCGAATGTTCGAGAAGCGGTGCGGACGGCGCGGACGGCGCGGACGGCGCACTACAAGGCGCGAGTATAAGATGCTCCGCATCTAAAAAATGAATTTCGTCTTTGCCTGTGACCCTCTCCGCAACCCCCCCCCCCTAGAGTCATCTGTGGATAATGTTATTGAAGTCCTTGCATAGTAGCATGGTTAGAATTCATGAATCAACTCTTATAGATCTTGCAGCCACAGCTGCATTACAGACGCTTAAGAAAAATTAACTTATTTTTGTAGCTACACTGTAGTAAAAAACACATTATGCTGTACGGTTCTAATGTATTATCTCGACCTCATCTGTGTCTTTGCTGTGTAGTCTGTTAAGTGTGTACAATCCGATAAAGATCTTGCTGCACACTATTGTATCCCTGCAATATGTTCATATGTAAAATTTGTTATGCCTACTATTTTAAATGCCACATCCTGCAGCTATCATTCCGTTGTCTAAAGGGCCTTCTGGACAGGGACGTCGATTTTCACTGCCTGGTGTGTATTCCGTTTCTTCTTTGCAAAACAAACAAGCAAACAAATAAGGAGAGCTACAAAGACAGTGATAGAAACGCTACTCTAGCGTGCTCAGAGTTGGTCGAAGTCAAAGAATAACTAGTAGAAAGAGATAAAAATAGATATAAAAGCGCAATTATCTTTGCGTGACGAAGGACGAGGCGATGTCTCAGAATGTAAACCGAAATGCATAAAAGCACCATGTCTTACCGCATAGGCACACATAGAAAGGCGTTAACTGTGCAAGCACGCGGGTGGCTTCGGAGATTCGTTTCGTGCGGCTATCGTGTGACAAGTCTGCGACTCTCCGTAGAAGCGATCTTTATAGGCGTAGGCGGCAATATACCACCTCTACAAATAAAGCTGCTGGCGATTCTAAATGGTGGCACTTGAATTAGGCTTATTGGCCCACGACCCGTTTGCACTTGAGCCTAGATGAAAAATGTTGTCAATAAGAATAAATTTTTTGCGCATAAATGAAATGGACGATTATATTATTTCTGCGGCATGCGCTTCATTTCAACGTGAACTTTGAGTGAAGGGAGAGGCAAAAAAGTTCAGTTATCATTCCTGCTACACTTAAATCCCCTACAATACAGAAATATACATTTTACCAAGAGAAAAAATCAGCAATCGCGCATTGTTGTGGAGACATACAATAAGCCGCCAATCACTTTCTAAGTGGAAATAACTATGCGCTGTACCATATTATTCCAGTATTTGCAGTAATATGAGCTTTTTTCTTGCTCTTAGTGTTGGTCTCAAAGTATTATCAATTATAATTCACGCATATTTTCAGCTATGGCTAAATGTCAATCATTTAACAATGATAAAGATGCTGGAGAAAAGTCTCAAGAAGCATGATGACTTGGACCAGTTCATTGTAGAGCCGCAAAGTGCGACAAAACACAATCACTTGATGGTGCTTTTTTTTCTAATGTGATGCTGCGCTCTATTTGGCACCGCACTACAACGAAACAATTGCGGTGTTGGAGAATGTTAAGGAAGGTACTTCGACTGGTTTGTGGTGAGCATAAAGAAAGATGACAAGCACAGAGATGACAATGTGTAGAATGGGGCTTTGTTGCTTCGTATTCCTGTTTTGTTCTCGCTAGTAATTGGGTTCACCTAAACATCAGTATATTATGTTTCCTTCGTTTGCAAATCTTGTTAATTTTATGTGTTATTACTCAAAATTCTATTTTAAACCTTTCGACCACGTGACTAACTGGATGAAGTGAAATATCTAATATTGAAGTTCTTGTCTCACAGGAAGGTTGCCAGGACCGAAAAGTAAGTGATCAATTCAATTTTTGAAATTACGTCTTGTCACGTGTACGCATACATGCAAACTTTGGAATACGCTATGTTTCTTTGCAAACAATATTCACTTAAGCCGCTGAATATTCTTAGGGAGCTCTATTAGGTTCACTACTTCTTAGTCTTGTTTCGCATAAAAATCCACTTTTTTCAACGTTAGGCTGTGTGAGGTCACTACAACAGGTGATTTTGTTCCAGTTATGGTGAAGCCTGTCTCATGATGTCGTAGTGAGAGGGAATGCCAATTAATTTGGAGATGAATATTTATATAGCCGAGAAGATAACCAGGCTTTTTATGAATTTTTAACATTCAGAAACAAAAACTGTACAGTGATATGGCAATCTGTTTGTGCACTAGTTTTATACTGGCAGAAACCAAACACTTTTAGTAAATATATTTTTACGTTAAATCACAGCAGCTCTTTCGATAACGTGAGTTTGAGAGGTGGCGTGAATGCTGATTTCGCCTATTTCTAAACTGCTCACCTACCTACTGAAACGATGTGCAAATACTACAAAACATTGGACGTTATTTTTAGCATTGCGTCAGTTTCTTTAGTTTGCTGCATGTTCTCTTCCCGTATACTGCCAGAGTGCCACAAATAACGCCTGCAGAAAAAACATTAGCATAATGGAAGACTGCCTTCAAACTTATAGGATTGAAAGAGGTGCAGTTTTTTTCATTAAACCTATAAATATTTGAATCATTTTGCTTTTACCCGTGTAAAGACTGGCGCACAAAAGGGACAAGACATTACTGCAAAGCCTGTCTTGCCGAATGTCTAAAGCTGCACGAATATTCCAGAGATTTTGTCGACCGTATAAAGTTTGATCTACAAACCAATTCGCATTATCTTCCAATACGACTTGATGATATATTCTTCACGATTACTGTTGTAATGAACTCACAGCAGCGTAACGCTGTAGAAAGTAGAGTGTTGCGTGAAACAAGACGGAAAGATTCCTTGTTTACAAGCTGTTGTGACTGACACAAAATATATGGCATGAAGAAAGCGTGAACGCACACATACAGGATAGTGGCTGTCACAGAGCAAAGCTACCTCACTGTCAATCACATTGTTACAAACATTGTGGTAAGGACACAAAACGTTCGAAAGTGTAAGTAGTAATTTTACCATATTACAAAGACGGGACACGCAACTCTGGGCGACTCCATGAGACAGGAGAATGTACGCACTGCTACAGGGGGCACGCATTCATTCTCCTACACATTCCATGCCCCTTGCACGAGATAAGTAGGGCCAACATCATTGCTTTCTGCTAGATCTAGAGGAGGAGGAGGATTGAAAGAGGAACGACAGGGAGGTTAGCCAGTTCATCTATTTATTTATTTATTTATTTGTAAATACTGCCAATCCCAAAGGAATCATAGCAGGAGGACATATACAATAGTTGAATACAACATAACACAAATTGTGATAGAATGGAAACACCAACCAAGTATAAAAAAAGTGCAACACAAGAGCGATTAGTGACACAATAATATAAAGAAAACAGGCTGGCATACAAACCGTAGGCGATGGAAGAAAAAAAAGGAGAAAAAGAAAAAAAGAAAAAGCATTGTGAGACTATGGTGTAAGCATTTTTATACAGTGGTGCTTTTAGAGCGAGGCGACAAATGCATACTGTGGTTTTTCTGGTATTTAAAAAGAAAAAAAGGTAAGAGAGACATAAGGATGAAGAACTGTGACAGGTGTAGTTTCATACATAAAAAAAAAACTGTCTGTCAGGGTTCAAGGTACGCTTTCAAGTGCAGTTAATAACTGTGTTGGTGATGCGCTTTCTATGATATGTAAGAAAAGGTTATTCCATTCTGTTATGGTCAATGGAAAAAATGAATTATTGTAACAGTCGGTAGGGAAGGTGTATTCAGTGAGCATCTGCGTATGGTTATGTCTGGTAGGGCGTGTTTGTAAACTTGTTATGAAGTTTGTGGCATCAATATTTACTTTGTTATGAACTATTAAGTACATAAATTTCAGTCTAGCTGTTCTGCCTCGGCGCTGCAGAGTATCTATACCAGCCATTTTCATTAACACCGTAGGTGATTCATGTGGCCCATACTTGTTAAAAATGAACCGTATTGCCTTTCTTGTACACCTTCAAGTTTAGCGATGTCTTGTTTATTAAAAAGAAACCATACTATGTTTCCGTACTCGAGTATCGGTCGGACAAATGTATTATAAGCCAACAGTTTGGTATCTATGGGGGCTAAACGGAGGCGGCGTCTGATGAAAAAGAGTCGTTTGAGCGCGGTCGCTGTTATGTGGCTTATGTGACTACTCCATTTAAGGTCCTCAGTTATTGGTAATTCTAAGTATTTATGTTCAGTAATGGCGCTTAATTGCGTGTCATTAATTTTATACGGGAATAATGATTTATTCCTTTTTCTCAACATTATCAGTAGGGTTGATTTTTTGCATTTAATGTCATTTGCCAATCGGAGCACCATTTCGTTACTGTTTGTAAAGCGCGGTCAAGGGCAACATGATCTTCATGCGTGTTGATTATATTATAGATAATGCAGTCATCTGCAAACAGTCTGATGTTGACATGTATATTAGCGGGTAGGTCGTTGATGAATATTAAAAAAAGAGCCGGAGCCAAGACACAAACAACCCTGTGGTACACCGGGTATCACTTGGGCAGTATCAGACGACTGGCCATCAATTTCAACAAACTGTAAACGATCTCCTAAATAATCAGTTATCCAAATAATTATGGGGCCATTACCTAGCGTTAACTTAAGCTTATAAATTAGTTTCTGATGAGTCACTCCGTCGAAGGCCTTTGAAAAATCTAGTAGTATAAGGTCAATTTGTTTTCTGGAATCGATGCCCAGGGACAGGTCGTGAACAAGTTCCAAAAGTTGTGTCACCGTAGACAATCCACGGCGAAAGCTATGTTGGAAGGGCGTTAGGATAGACTCAGCGTCAAGGAACAATGTTACGTGATTGAGAATAACGTGTTCAAGTATTTTAGATGCTGCGCACGTTATTGAGATAGGCCTGAAATTAGCTGGGTCATGCCTGTTTCCGGATTTGTGTACAGGAGTGATTCGAGTGGTCTTCCATTCTTTTGGAAGCTTACCAGTTGTTAGCGATTTGTCAAAGATTAAACATAGATACTTTGCGACCCATGCTGCGTACTTCTTCAGAAATGTGTTGGGAATATTATCAGGCCCAGAGCCTTTCTCGGCATCTAAATTAAGCAAAAGATTTAGGATGCCTCACTCAGTGATTGTAATAGGTTCTATATGTCTCTTAGCACATGCCTCCATATGAGGTGTACTGTTATCATCGCGTGTGAAGACTGATTGAAAATAATTATTAAGAGCGTTTGCAGTAGCTAGGCTTTCACTGAGGGAAGCTGTTTTTTCATCGGATGACTTGGGGTTGAGGTAGTTCCAGAATTTTGTAGGTGATGTTTTTATGAAGATATTTAGTTTGTGACTAAAGAAATTTTCTCTTGCGGCCTTTGAAGTTACTTTTAGCCTAATGATGGCATCGTCAAAGTTGCTTTTTGTTGACGTAGTAAACTTTTTCTTAAGTAATTTTCTTAGTCGCTTCACTTTACGTTTTGCATGAATGACGTCACGCGTGATCCATGGGTTATGTTTCTTTATCTTTTTTGCTTTTAAGGGTACGAACTTTTGAATGCATTGTGAGACAATATCTTTGAACGTATGCCATAATATTTCAATATCAGTTGAAGCCTGGCAGAAAATTTCGGTGAATGATGATAGTTCGTGTGAAAAGTGGTCGATAATGCTAGTATCGTCAGCATTGTGAAAGTCGGGAAAGGATTTAAGCACCGATTTGGAGCCTTTGTTGTTGACTGGTATACTGCACATTACCATCTTGTGGTCCGATATTCCGTCTGTTACCTCTATTTTTATTTCTTCCAAGGGAAAGTGACTGCTCAAGAAAATCAGATCTAGTATGTTCCCACCAAACCCATGATTGCGAGTAGGCGTATTAACTGCTTGGTGTAAGTTGAAGTCTAACATAATATTTAAAATAACATCTGAATGGGCGGAATGGTGCGCCATTGTTAACCAGTTGATATCAGGTAGATTGAAATCCCCGAGAAGGATTACTCGGCCCTGTCGAAGGTGATTATGCATGTATTTGTACAACAAAAGCATGGTGTCAGTGTGTCAGCAGCGGGACTTCGATAAACACAACCGACAATCATTGAACAGCAGCTGAGTAAAAGCTTGCAGAATATTGCCTCTACTCCTTCAACATGAGGTAGTGGCGTTAAATTTAATTTTTTGCTTAATATTAACGCAACTCCAACCCCATGTCTCTCTCTATCCTTGCGTAGAATCGCGTAATTTGGAGGAGTTACCTCCATATCTAGGATATCAGGGGATAGCCATGATTCAGTGATACCTACGAATTCTGGTTCTAGCGAAATGAGCAGATCTTCCAGGCAGTCCTTTTTGTTTAAGATACTACGCGCATTGATGTTTAGAAACGTTACTTCTGATTAGTATTTTGGCGGCGCGGGCACAATGTCCGTGCATCGTCTTGACTGTTTTTTGGCTGATCATCGGCATTATAGCTAGATACCGCAGGAGCAATGTCATCTTTTTGCTGTCCCAAATAAACAGCTCTCCGTATATGCGCAGTTTGTCGTAGTTCATTATGACTTTATCTCCCGGATGTTTGAATTTCTTCGCACAGCTCCATAATTTCCTTCTTACATCACGAACTCGACTTGAGAAGTCTTCGCTGATGGCAAATTTAGAGCCTTTTAATTTGAAGCAGTTTTTAAGCACTCTGTTTTTGTCTCTGTGATCAAGCAGCTTGAGTATAACTGGTCTAACCTTCTTTGTAGCTGGTTTGCCTAATCTATGAATTCTTTCTATAGCGACAGGTTCTGTTTTTAGGATGTCACTTATTATTTTCCCGTTAACAATGGTATCAAGCGAACTCGGGTCTTCATTTTTTTCTTCGGGGATACCATGTATAATGAGGTTATTTCTTCTAGACCAATTTTCTAAATCGTCTATTTTCATCTCTAGTTCAGATACGAGATTTCTTAATGATGTGATTTCCCTCATGCACAATGATATCTCATTTTCAAGAGTGGGTAGGCTTTCTAACTTTGTGTCAATGGTTGCCAATGTTAGCTCTTTCATTCTTTTAACATCTTTTGCTATCTGCTGGAGCTGTTTGGAAAAGTGCGTAATATTAGGTCCAGGGTTAGTCTCTACGTCACCAGCAAGAAGCAATAATTTCACAAGAAACAATCCCAAATCACAAAATATAGAACAAATCAGCCATGGGCATGGCAGCACAACTATGTAAGGGTAGCTGGTTCGGGAGCACATGCCATAATTTTTCATCACCTGCACGAGATAGATGAAAGGATTAGCGAGACACATCCCAGCCATGCTGCCGTGCCCATGAGCTGTTCGAGGGTCGTGTGGCATTCTTATAGCTTTGTGGGTTCATTGCGTCATCGTGGTGGCGCCATGGTCGTTCCCTGAAGTAATCAGTGACGACAAGCGCATGTGCGGTAGCGTCCAGATCACCGGGTTGAATGGCGCCTTCGCCTCATGTAAGTCAATGTCGTCGATTAGCTTGGTCGAGGCAGGATGTGTCCGAACACATGATCCATTGTGCACCGCTGACGAAGTCAACAGTGCCGCAAAAAGCTGCACGAGATAGATGAAAGGATTAGCGAGACGCATCGCAGCCATGCTGCCATGCCCATGATTGATTTGATTGATTGATATGTGGGGTTTAACGTCCCAAAACCACCATATGATTATGAGAGACGCCGTAGTGGAGGGCTCCGGAAATTTCGACCACCTGGGGTTCTTTAACGTGCGCCCAAATCTGAGCACACGGGCCTACAACATTTCCGCCTCCATCGGAAATGCAGCCGCCGCAGCCGGGATTCGAACCCGCGACCTGCGGGTCAGCAGCCGAGTACCTTAGCCACTAGACCACCGCGGCGGGGCGCCGTGCCCATGACAAGTGGGCACGGCACAATAAGTAGTGCTCGAGCGCTTTCGTTCGCATATGAAACACTAAACTTTGTCAGATATTTACCAGGACTATCCACGCAATAATAAATGAAATATTAGGTAACTCACTGTCATACATTTTCTATTTAGCCCCTTGAACGGCACATTTCCAATAATGTCCACAGAAAATACTCGTGCCTGCTCTCCCTTACGTGCCTCGACCTGACAGCGTTCAAGCGCTCAGATATATCATTGCAACAAAAATGATTTATTTGGACTTAATGAGAAATTAAACCTGCTCTAGCCTTGGCGAAGACAAGTCCGCGTGCCGAAACGTAGGCTTGATAAAACCGCTGTTTATAGATTTATCGCCACAAACTTCCATGTTCTTCTTTCTACAGCTTTTCTTGCAATTTTATTGCCACAGTTTCGAGATGCATTTTAAAAACTAAGGTATCCGATGTACAAACTGCTTTTAAGACGATGCATTGTTTTTTTTAGTGCCACGTATATTGAAAACCATTCCGATTTACGTCAACATAAATGGTAGTGATGTTAACATTATGCCTGGGTTCCTTATGATAAATATCTTGTCCCTAATTCCTTTCCAGGACGTCCAATATATACTGGACCTGCTCCTGAAAACCAGAGACAAGTTTCAAAGATGAGTGCGTATTTGCTTGCTCCTCTCACCACTAACTCAACATAAAGCTTAATAAGCAAGCAGACTATTCTAGATTTATCAAACTGCGTCAAACGAGAAATTGCAAATGTGCTTTCAATGTTCGTATAGATTTAGCATTTTAGAAAGTCTTTCTTTTAAAGACTGCCTACCTATACGCTATTGCTAAAACTGGACTCTGATGCTTTTTGTATACTTGTGATTATTAAGTGTGCCACAAGCAGCAACGCAACGCACTCAATATTTTCAAAATATTATTTCAGGTGTACTGTTAATAGAAGCAATGAGGTTGTTGGCCTTCGAGAAACTGGGCAGATTCACGACAACTTCATTTATATCATATCTTGTCACTTAACCACAAAGTAGAAAATTGTGCTGTTCAATAAGCCTGCAATATTACTGCGCATGGTTCTATATAGTGTAAATGCCAGACTGAGCATTCAGCCGATGGGCTCTTCTTAATCAATTCATTATAAGAGTGAAGTCATTGATGTTTAAAGTACACAAATTTAATTTAACTCAAAAGCTCACATTGAATGACTGCATGAAGCGTGATTTTAAATTAAGTCAACTACAATATTCTTCAGCAGCTCTACGAGATTATGCTGTGTGGCGAAACGGTTTAGAGAGAAATATTGACAATTGCCCTTTTCGAGTAGCAAAACACGTGGAAATCAATAGGAATTGATTATTTGATATGTGAAGTTTAACGTCCCAAAACCACCATATGAATATGAGAGACGCCGTAGTGGAGGGCGCCGGACATTTTGAGCAACTGGGGTTTTTTAACGTGCACCAAAATCTCAGCACACAGGCCTACAACATTTCCGCCTCCATCCGAAACGCAGCCGCCACAGCCGGGATTTGATACCATGACCTGCAGGTCAGCAGCTGAGTACCTTAGCCACTAGACCACCACGGCGGGGCCAAAAACAATACAGATTTCTCAGAAAGAATTTCTCTTAGTCTGAAAAGTTTATCCGTCTCTCAGTATCGTACCCAGGGGCCAATGCCATCATGAATTTTTTCTGCATTGCTTCTCGCTACATAAGGGTTACTGCTAACATCTTTTTGCACGCTATTATAAAAATAAAGGCTTTCAAAGACCCCGACATTGGAACAGTAAGATCTGTCTTTGATCACTCTTAACCTTAGCGAAGGTGTGTCGAGGAGTATTGGTTGGGACATGACACTTTATAAAAACGGCACCGCAAAAAATGGGACTAATAAATGTTACACGGAGCACAACCAATGGTATTGTGGGTCACCTCTACTTAGTTCTGTGTTTTGGGCTGTTTTCACGCTGTCATCGTAGTGAAAACAAAACATGTCTTCATTCTCGATTAAGCCAACAAGAAAGGGTTGTTTTCGGTTCATTTGAGTCTTTCGTAAGTGGCGAGCACATAGCGCTCTTAATGAAGGGCCATTCATAAAATTATTCACTTGTGTGTGGATGGTGCTTCTCATGCGTTCCTCTGTTGCACTGCATCTCAAAACGCTCGAGCTTTTCTGAGGCCCACCCATCTCGACACAATTTGATACTCTATCAAGAAGGCTGATACCCCAGTCGCACTTCCTTTGACTATGATGTGGAAATCACACGTTATCACAAGTTATCAGTGAGTGAAATGTCGGAGGGCCTACCATGAATAAATATTGAAAGTAACAGATGGGTTTTTATGGGCAAAGTGAGACACCTCATGCTTTTCTCACGGTAATGGAACGCCGTAAGAAGATGAACGGTGACGAAATGCAAAAAGGATATAGATGGCACCAGATTCAACATAAAGCGAGAATTCTGGTACGAGCGTACATTGCGAACCAATTCGACCAAGGTCGCGGTTGGTAAAACACTTGGGACAGTGCCGCGAGCCCAATCAGAAGCTTGTAGATGTGGACTAGTGAGAAGTGTATCTTTACGAGACCTTTCTAAGCTGAATAGTGGTAACCAAATGCCTACATACTCAAAACGAACGCTGACCTCTGCTTGAAAGTCAACCAGTGAACGTTGTTGCTCTGCGTAGCTGCACCCATCTCAAGTGAAGTATCTAGCGCTTGCTGCTACGGATTTAATCTTCTCAACTTGCAATGGAAATTTGAGAGGGGCGTGAGCCAAGCAGTTGTCAAAATATTATTTGAATTTGGGCTCATACTTCCCTGGTATTTTTTAGTTCCTAGTTTCATATTCCACCACTTAAGTTGACCGGAACTGTTCTTAATTGTCCCGCTCAAAAAAGGCATTGTGGTTACTTTTCATTGACTATTATCACCTGTAGACATAAGCAAGAAAAGTGTCATAACGTATTGCAGTTTTCTTTTGCTTCGTCCAAACATAACTTACTGCTAAAGAAGCTGTGTTTTGTATTTTGTGGTAACCTGTAGTCCTATGGTGCTTGACAAGAGCCTATTTTCATTTAGACCTGTTATCTCAAACAAAAAAGAACATGTGACGCTCGCCCGCAAGATGTTATTTACTCATTCAAACTGCAGCTTTTCGCAGTAAAAATGGTTTTGAAATTTCATCGAAGGTTTTATTATGGCAGCGCTGTAGGCGTTGTCTTTCACTGTGGCCGATGAAACAGGTATATTTATCCGGGTCAACGGGCTCAAGGAAGATTTCTACGAGAGTTGTCATCTGTGCACTCGGCATAACACAATTCTTGGAGAAGGTGTTGTTGAAAATGAAAGGTGAAGACGGCTTCGCATCGTGCGCCAACAATCATCGTTACGAGCAGTATACCATTAGAGTGGAAGAAAAAAGCAGGAATCAGTTCGGTCTCTGTTCTTTATATTTGGTACCAAAAGCTACGGCTACGACTGTGGAACTAAGACTGATACCAAAATGGTGACTGATCAAATAAAAAGCAGCGTTGGTTGCCTGAAGTATTTGCGAGGCCAGGATGACGAACTATCGTAGTGATGGCACCTGTCCTGAAGGCCCCCTTCGAAGCTACAGACTGTTCACCACTCGACCATCTGTGTTTGCGTGGCGATAGTCAATTCAACGATCTCGAAATAGAGGCGCTGAAGCCTTTGAGTGAGAGAACTTTCGAAGCCCTACCTTTGGATAAGATGGAATCACATTAACATTGCTGATTTTTTAACGTAATACAGATGTGCTGTGAGTGCAAAGGAGATGGACTCAATGTTTGACAAGAATATGAAGTGAATTTGAGATGTTGGGATATTTTCGGATTTCAGTTCATGGTTGAGAACACCACACTATCCAACTTTTCAAAACCTTAGCAAGGTTTTGCGTCGTAAAGCCAAAGGCGTTAATTATATGTTATACTGTAAACATAATAAATTGTTACGGTTTTGGGGGAACAAAAGTCTACAGAAACAATCATTCATATGTGGAATCTTATCTGAATCATAGCAAATTGGCCTACAAAATTTGCTTGTAACCATTCAAAGCTCTCGAACAAACGCTTCTGAAGTGCGGTGGAGTTCAACACGAGGCATTGAATTCACCGTGTCTCTCTCTTTTCCCTTTTCTTATCTTGCCTCTTTCTCGTTTTTCTTGTCCTCTTCCCCATCTCCCAGTGTAGGATAGCCAACCAGACGTATTTGTGCTTAACCTTGCCGTCTTCTTCTTTTGTCTGCTTCCTTTATTTCTAAGCTTTTGAATATGAGTGCATCTTACCACTGTGTTAAAGAGAGAAAAACTTTTGCGACAATTTTATGTGGCTGCAAAGCAACAACTTTTTTCTGATATAAAAATCTTTGTTATATTGCAAATTAAAATGTGCTGCTACACTCTATAGCGGATGTTTACTATTGTAAATAGCAAAATACAACAACTTCGATGACTCGAAACTCTTCTAAGGCTTCCTAGCAGACGCGTTCATGTGATTCTCTTTCCTGAGAGAGAGTAAATAGTAAAGGAACTCCGGAGAGTGCGCGTCACTTTTGTGTTGTCTTCGTTCTCAGCTAATTCTTGTTTCATCAGTCACATTTTGTATGTGGCACTGAATGAATAACGGCAATGATTTATGGTCCTTTATGTAAAACTACTTTTTTTTCAGATGAAAAGTTTGCCATACTAGCAAAACTTCCCAAGATGTTTCCGCATGGAGTTCCGAGTGCGTATCTTTTTGGCTTGCAAGTTCGAAAATAGTTATATATTTAAATAGAATAAATTATCTAACAAGAAGACATCCAGAAGCTCTAGTTTGATGAATCACAATTTATCGGGCCCTGAATAGTGTTGTTTTCTGTTACATTTCTTGGCATTTACGCTCACAATTTGTTTGCACGTTGTATTCCTCTACTGTATGGATGGGGACAGAAACGAATTCTACAGCATAACCGTGCGTGAACAAATATTAACCTTCTTTCACAATGCGTGCAACAGAAACCTGCTACCAAGTATGATAGCATACGAAGACATGTTAACTAGAATTTCTCAGCTCACTATCACGCATTGTATCAGCACAGCAGAGATTCAACTATTACATCTACTTCTTTGCTCCCCAGGCATCTCGCACCCAACTCGTCGTAAACTTTGTCAGGATACAAAGACAATATTATAACGCATCTGCAAGTCGCTTCGTCTGCATTGGATGTCCAGCGTGTTACTTTACATTAACGCATCAAGAGACCTTCTTTTAACTAAATGCAATTGCCAACTTGAAGCGGCCCTATAATTGTGAATTTCGGTTTCGCTAATTTCGAATATGACAAATTCGAGGCATCGGCATCCATTTGAGGTGGAGAGCCCAGCTGCATGACGGTGATAAGGTAAAGCCCGCATGGCGATTTCAAAGAGCTGGGGTATAGGCGGTGAGGTCCTCTTCAAGCGAAGAGAACATCATTCGGGGAATCAGCAATAAATATATACAAATGTGGAATCGTGGTGTTTTCGTTGTGCATCTCGTATCGAGGTTGTAATTCAAAAGAATTGGTTATAAATAGAACATAAAATGAAAAAAAAAGCAGGAGATCTCGCGTGCCGTTGGAATCAGCGTTTTCCGGAGACTGTGGAGGGAATGTAGCCAAGTGAAATTATAGCCTGCACATAATCAGGAATCTAGTATAACCATTCTGCTTAGATCTAGTCATTAAAGGTGTGAAACATATTTTTTGTCAAATGTTTTCTAACTCAGGCGCATTTTATTCTAACAACCTGAATTTCGCGTCGTTTTTACTTCACCGTGAGTCGAGGCAGCGCGTGATACCAGCAGGCACGAATTCTTCATACAAAATTGACTGAAGCGGCTAGTCGAAAGCTTAAGGCACCTCACTATAATAACTATCCCTATATTATGAAAGTTTCTAGACGGGTTCTTGCTGCCACGTCGATATTTATTTCAGTGTACAGTGTAAGAAATAGAAGGTGTTACATCAGGAAACAAATTGGCAACACCGAAAACAAGAGCCGAAAAAAAGCGACCGGCCAGCACAAGCGCTGACTATGAATGTCTGATCCTGATTCTGGTGCAGTGAATATATTTTACAACGCCATATAAACTCGCTCAAGGAACCGTGCTCCTAAGGTAGTACATATTTCAGGCTCATTTTTGATCAGAACGGTTGGTGTTTTCGTAGCCTATTGTCTTTAGCATATTTACCTTGAGCATTTCAAAGAGAAGTAAAAGGAAGAAAATCCAGTTCCTCTTTTTTTTCCAAACTACAATCTTACAGATGGACCGATCCGACTCCCACAAAGAATGCAAGCCATGTTTTCCAAGAAACCTTCACGTGGGTGTACGTATCTTACTCTCATACAGATATTGAGATGAACTAGTTCTTGCAGCCTGTTTACTTCGCTTGAAAGATGACACTCAAAAACTAGAATGCAGGGAACTTCTTCTAAGACATAGATAATTGCCTGAAAATTCCCAAGGTCTCTTACGCTTCTAGTGAGATTATTTACCTGCATGTGGCGTTTGTCTCCTCTACGAATTCCCGATTTATGTATCGAGAAATAATAAGGCAGATCTCATGCTTACCAGACGTTCCAAAATGATGGACGCACAGTGAAAGTGTTTATATCGGCTCACACTATGTTACCTAGAGCATCTGATTTCGTCAGGGAACACTACAGTTATGGGCAATCCCTAAAGGCGATGATATTCCCTGAAGGCCGACCACCCTTCGTAAACGCACAAACAGAATATATATATATATATATATATATATATATATATATATATATCAAAATAATTAACACAAAATAATGAACAGAAAATTATCGGGCAAGTTATCACACCTGATTGTAAAGTAAACATGAAGAAAGAAAAATAGATAACAATATAACTTGCCGATGGGCAGGAACCAAACCTGCGATGTTCGAATAACGCATACTGGGCGCCTTTAGGTACTATACGATGGATTCTTCGTCAGCTGCCAGCTCGTAATATGTTCGCGTGCTACGTAGTGCCAAACAGGCTCATAAAGAGTGTGCCACACTCGCCGCCATGGCTACTGGTGGTGCTCACAGACACTGCTACGTTTAATTCTCATATATACCAATAAAGTGGCTAGGGTGATAGCCGCCATGGTACCTCAGTTGGTAGAGCATCAAACGCGCTATTCGAAAGTCGCAGGTTTAGATCTCGCCCACAGCAAGTTATCTATGTTTCCACTTTTCTTTCTTGATGTTTACGTTACAATTAGTTCTAATAAATTCCCCTATAATTCCTTGGCATTATAGTTGGTTAGTTATCATTATATATATATATATATATATATATATATATATATATATATATATATATATATATATATACATATATATATATACGGAACAAGAAAAGAAAAGGAAAAAGATAGATGGATGTGCGAGTAGCCAAGTGGCCTTAGAGGCGTTGCTTCGCATCGCGAGCCACACCTATCGGTTTCGAAATTGCCATCAACACTTTAGAGTTGACAGCATTCTCGTACTGTGCAAAAAAGAAGTGAAAGTGTTTATATTGTGCCGTTTGGTGTTTTCTTAATTACTTGGTTGGACACGTCATTTCGATTACGTGATCAAGCGCAATTTTTTCGGAAACAAGCCTGCTCTCTAGCTTAGTCTGTGTATGTTCCTCTTAGCAACTTTTATGCCACCGTGGTATTTTTAGTACCGAGAATACCTTCTCAGGTGTTGAGTTCTTGAAGATTTTGGCCTATTTTCACATGGACAACTGTATTTTCATTTTTTGCAGATTTTGAAGACTTTTAATTTTTGTAAGAGGAACAATGAGCTGAAACTTCGCATTGCCGCGGAGTAGATGGCGAATATTTGCCTGGTCGTCATGTTGTCAGCATTGCCACCGCAATCTCTGAGTTAATCACAGATTTGGCTATAGTCAAGAGAATAGCGTGCATGTTTTTAGTTTTTATTTAGGTATAATAAACTTACATCTCACTTTTTAAGATTTTTAATATTGATGTTTCAGCTTGTTTATTAAAATAGATTTCATAATACTTCCGTGATAATAGCATTCCACATTATTCCGATCATGTTTGGAACTTCATACGGAGACTAGAAACCTAAACTTCAGGCTGTGTGTCTCTAATAACAAACAAGCCACTACATCAATGGTTTGTCATATTCCGACAAGCTGTACAATTTAAAGTACCTAGACGGTCAATTTAGGAAAAGACAGTGATATCTGGTCCAATACAAATCTACAGACATAAAGAAACCTATATAAAAAGTCATCAACAAATATTGATAGCACGTAGTCATCCGTATGTTGAACGTACTCTTTCGGCGAGATAAGAGCCGCTGCAATGAAGGTGACTTTCCAAAAACCTGAAAATTCATCGAGGTCGCCTTTCTAATGAAGCCATATATAACGATATTCAGTGAAGTTATCTGTCCTGTATTCCTTATTCCGTACGCCAGGAAATATTTTAAATACATGGTTGATGAGGGAACACTACCGCTATTATCTAAAATACTTGCCACATGGACAGCATTGTGATTTCCGTGAGATTTTCTCCACAAAAGAGAATATCCTTCACATTGTAGTGAACTCAGCTAGCCATTCCATCCAGCGCTGTACCTTTTAGGCAACAGTACTTCAACAACAGGAGTTATGCAACCCTTCTTACTACAGAATAAGATTTAGGCTGTGGTGACAAGATAAAAGGCAACATCTCGATTTCCTGAGAAGCTGTACAGATACGGTGTGCTGTGCCATTGTTCTGAGAAAAACGGTGTGCTGGTTCAAATATTGCCGGCTCCGGCGCGCTTCTTTTTGCACTTCTGGAGGCGGCGCTGTGCGAGGGGGTTAGTAGTTAAAGAAATGGGTCCCTTGAATTTTCAAAAAAAAAGGCTGCTTTCCAGAGCTAGTGATGAAATGAGCATGACGGAAGTAATGTGATTTCAGAAAGAACTGAGGAATGGAAGCTAAGTTTTTTTCACCTGATCTCGCGAAAGTGAAAAATGCTGGTGCATGGGATTACAACTCTTTTCAAGAAACAAGCAGTTTTCATTCAGTATTTCATGGCAGAAGTGACAGCCGGAAGCCGCAAGAGTATAGTCTTAGAAAGGGTATATAAAAGCCGTTGGCTAATGCCTGATAAGATACCGCGCGTGCGAGGGCTTGCAACCACGCTCCTATTGCCTCATATCCCAGTTGCGGCTTGAACCACGCAGCCTCTCTGCCACGCTGTCTCTTCGTTTACCTGCGTCCAGTGAAGACCGACAAGGCGCTTTCTTCCTTCTTCAAGATCACTGGAATCCAGGACTCACACGTGAAGTGATGTTATCGCGTGAACCCTCTGTGTGACGGAGATAGGCAGTTTAATTCATCTATGTTTCAGCCGTGTTCCTCATTAGCACTCGGGAGCTATTACTAGTAAATACAATAGACAATGCGTGCACAAAAGTTACTGATTTGAATTTTATACGCGACGTGACATAGATGATGAAAATCTCTACTGAGTGTCTATATATTTGTTAAAACAATAACATTACAAACGAATCCCGGAAGTGAAGTGGTATACATTTTGAAGAGCTGCACCATCTTGGCTATACAGAGTTCATTGGTTGGAACAATTAAATATTTCAGCGTAGCTTCTAATGATTTTTCAGTCATTTTTTCCACAATTATCAGTCGGTTTATGTAGTACCCATGGACGTGTTCCTGAAACACTGACGGGTGAAATCTTTATGTTAGAATGCTGTCCTGCAGCAATATTTCTCTTGCAAATTACCATCTGGGTGGGAGGCGAAAAGTTCTGAAAGCTGGTCACATCACATCACATCACTATAATACCTTAAAGACCCCCATGTAGGGGGTATTGCATAAGGGGTGGGTTACAGGTAAATGTACACAGGTTTTCAAATGGAAATGTGCGTGGTGACCTTCTCTTTAAATGTTGATGGACACGTGATGGCTGAAACGTCACAGGGAAGGCCATTCCAGTCCACTGCTACACGGGGGAAAAAAGAGGCAGAAAAAGTAGTAGTGCGAGCATGTGGCCGGGCAATTTGAAACGCGTGGGCAGTGCGGTGAGATATGCGCGTTGGTGGGACGATGTAGGGTGCTTGATTAAGAGGGCTGTGAAAGAACTTGTGTAGCAAACAAAGGCTGGTAATGCGGCGGTGCACTGAAAGATTCGAAAGACCAGTTTCACGTTTAAGGGATGATATGCTTATGTTATATGAATATGAAGAATGTATGAACCTAGTGGCGCGGTTTTGCACAGACTCTAATTCATTTAAAAGTATACCTGGTGCGGGCTCCATATGGAAGCTGCATATTCTAGTTTATTTCGGATTAAAGATTTATAGGCGAGAAGTTTGATGTCAGTTTGATGTGTTTGATGGTGTGCTTTGTGTCGCGTCAACAAGTGAAGATTCACGCGATGTGCCTCGCAGTGCATATCGTTACCTAGAAAATAACAGTTGTCAGTCCGCAGCCACAACGCAGCTCACCGACAGCGTCCACTTCTTCACTCTCAGTCTGAGGCACCTTTCATGGGTATGCCCCACTATGCCCTCTTTCAGTCAGACGAAATCACGTAACACGACCCCCGGCGGCCAAAGCACCGACCCGGCGAGTTTACGGGGCCACAGCAGGAGCAGTGTGGTAACGCTTGAGCCTTGATACGTGGACGATGTCCCTTGACAGCAGAGTGGAAGAGGTTGATGGATTATCAGGGACAATTTCATATGTATTGTCGGTCACTCGTCTAAGCCCGCGGTATGGGCCCGTGAAACGAGAGAGAAGTTTTTCTAAAAGGCGTGCATGTCGCGTAGGGGACAAGAGAAGAACGAGGGAACCTGTTGGAAAGTGTTCGTCGCGATGCCGCTCCTCGTATCGATGCTTCTGCGAGTCTTGCGACGCCATTAATCTGCTGCGGGCAAGCTGACGAGCATGGTCAGCTCCGGTAATAGCGTCGCGTGCATATTCAGAAGTAGACTGCGCAGCGGCTGGCAGGAAGGTATCCAACGGCAATGTTGGTTCGCGTCCAAACAGAAGGTAAAATGGCGAGTACCCAGCAGTGTCAAGCCGGGAGGAATTGTATGCAAACGTCACGTAGGGTAGTGCAAGGTCCCAATCACGATGGTCGGCCGATACGTATTTCGATAGCAAGTCTGTCAGGGTGCGGTTTAAACGTTCTGTAAGCCCGTTTGTCTGGGTGTGGTACGATGTCGTGAGCTTATGTTGGGTAGAGCAGGAACGCAGGATATCGTCAATCACTTTCGAAAGGAACGTACGGCCTCGGTCTGTCAGCAGTTGACGAGGGGCTCCATGCACTTAAATGAGATCGCGTAGTAGAAAATCAGCGACGTCTGTAGCGCAGCTTGTTGGCATGGCTCGCGTAACTGCATAACGGGTCGCGTAATCCGTAGCCACCGCGACCCACTTGTTTGCGGAGGCGGATGTAGGGAAGGGACCGAGAAGTTCCAAACCAACACGGAAGAATGGCTCAGATAAATGTCGATGGGCGGAAGATATCCGGAAGGTAGTCCCGACGGCTTTTTGCGACGCTGGCAAATTTCACAAGCGTTGACATAGCGACGTACAGAGCGTGAAAGGCCAGGCCAGTAGAAGCGGCGGCGCACACGGTCATATGTGCGAGAGACACCAAGGTGACCCGCGGTTGGCGCGTCATGGAGCTCGCGTAGGACTGTGGAACGCAGGTGCTTTGGTATGACCAGAAGTAGGTCGTGACCATTGGGCGATAAATTACGCCGATATAATGTGCGGTCCTTTAAGGTAAACATGCGAACAGAAGCGTCTTGCGGTGAAGATTCGAGCTGTTGTATCAGGCGGCTGACATCCGGATCGCGACGCTGCTCGTCCCCGAGATGAAGCAGCTGGGAGATGGAAAGGACGCAGCCCACAGAATCAGTGCTCGTAGGATCGCAGTCGGCCACAGGGTAGCGTGACAGACAATCCACATCTTTGTGCAGTTTTCCTGATTTATACACTACGGTGTAAGAATACTCCTGGAGGCGGAGTGCCCAGCGGGCGAGACGACCTGTGGGATCTTTGAGGGAGGCGAGCCAGCAGAGAGCGTGGTGGTCGGTGAGGACTATAAATGGTCGGCCGCATAAGTAAGGGCGAAATTTCGCGACTGCCCACACCAGCGCTAGGCATTCGCACTCTGTGATGGAATTATTACGCTCCGAGGTGGACAGCAGCCTGCCGGCATAAGCTATCACGCGATGCTGCCCACGTTGTCGCTGAGCCAACACAGCGCCTATTCCGTAACCGCTGGCATCGGTGCGCACTTCGGTCGGTGCCGTAGGGTCGAAGTGAGCCAGCACAGGAGAATAAGTGAGCAAAGTGGTCAGGTCGGAAAATGCTGCTGCTTGCGAGGGACCCCAGGTAGACGTCTCATCTGGTTTGAGTAAATTTGTTAGGGGCCGAGCGATTTCCGCGAAGTTCTTGATGAACCGCCGAAAATAGGAGCAGAGCCCCACAAAGCTGCGGACATCTTTGGTGGTTTTTGGCACAGGAAAGTCCTTCACAGCTCGAACTTTTTCTGGGTCAGGCTGTACGCCGTAAGCGTCAACAATATGTCCAAGTATTGTAATGCGACGGCGACCAAACCGGCACTTGGATGAATTCAGCTGAAGGCCGGCGAGACGGAATACATCAAGAATTTTCGGCAGTCTCTCAAGGTGCGCTTAAAAAGTGGGAGCAAACACAATCACGTCATTCAGATAACAAAGACGCGTAGACCACTTGAATCCATGGAGCAGGGAGTCCATCATTCGTTCAAAGGTGGCGGGGGCATTACATAAGCCGAAAGGCAAGACTTTGAATTGGTAGAGGCCATCGGGTGTTACAAAAGCCGTCTTCTCTCGGTCCAAGGGGTCCACGGCAATCTGCCAATAACCAGAACGAAGATCGTTGCAAGAAAAGTAGGCGGCATCATGGAGGCAATCAAGGGCGTCGTCAATGCGGGACAGAGGGTATGCGTCTTCCTTGGTGATGTTGTTAAGGTGGTGATAGTCCACACCAAATCGCCACGATCCGTCCTTCTTTTTAACTAATACCACCGGGGATGCCCAGGGACTGGAGAATGGTTCAATAATGTCCTTCGCTAGCATCTTGTTCACCTCCTTCTGAATTATGCTCCGCTCAAAAGTAGACACTCTGTAGGGACGGCGGTGAACAGGGTTGGCATCACCTGTGTGTAAGCGATGCCGGACAAAGGACGTCTGCCCAAGAGGTCGGTCGCCAAAATCGAAAATATCCTGGTAGGCCTCGAGAAGATGTTGTAGGGCTTCAACTTGCGGAGGCGGAAGATCACTGGCGATCATGTCTACAATTTTACGGCTGCCCGAATGTGTTGCGAGTGATGTGCGTTGCGGTGAAACAAGTGTGTCTAAAGCACGCACTTCAATTTGTGAATCAAGCGACGGACACAGGTGGGCCACAGAAATGCCTTGTGGAAGCACATGATTCATGTAGCCGAAATTGACAAGAGGTAGACAAGTTTTGTTATCTGTGATGCTGAGCACCGTATAGGGCACTGCAACATTGTGCGCAAGGAGTACGTCGGTGAGAGGCGTAGCGTAATAGTCACCGTCGGGCACAGCTGGTGAGCACAGAAAATCGACGTAAGTCACAGTTTTGGAGGGCAGGCGAACAAAGTCGCTGCATTGTAATCGGCATGTAGGTTGGTACGGGGCGGCACTGATTTGTGGCAGTTCAAGGCGGAGCACACCAGCGGAGCAATCAATCAGAGCAGAATTGGCGGCAAAAAAATCAAGGCCTAGTATGAGGTCGTGGGGACATGTTGCAAGCACGGTAAAAAGGACGACCACTTGGTGACCGGCTACGGTAAGTTGAGCTGTGCACATACCGACGACAGGGACTGTTGCACCATCTGCAACTTGGACGACACTGGTCAAGGGGGGCATGAGGACCTTCTTCATCCGACGACGAAAACGCGAACTCATAATACATACGTGAGCGCCCGTATCTATCAAAGCTTCAACAAGTGTGCCATCAACATATACTCCTAGAGTGTTCCAATTCCAACGTAAGGGCAACAGAGGATTTTTGGGTAAGGTCGACAGGGCAGCTTCACCTCCAGAAGCTGCGCAGCCTAGTTTTCCGGGGACATGCGGCGGTTAAACGATGGCGAGGGAGAGCGGCGACGCGTATTTGAACGAGAAGGGCGGCTTTGAGGCGGTGGCGACGACGGGACAGGGTGGCCGTAGTCCTCAGGTGCAGTAAATGCTGTAGACTCAGTGCGGGTCGGGTAACGGCGGTTTGGTCGATGGAATGAGTTACTGTAAGCGGTGTACGAGCCAGAAGACATAGATGGCCATTGGCTGCGGCAGTAACGAGCGATGTGTCCAGCGCGACCACAGCGGAAGCAGATTGGCTTATCATCAGCTGTTCGCCATTCAGACGGGTTCCTGGTTCGAATAGAGTACGGACGGCGACGTCTCATGTCCACAGAAGCTATCGAGGGACCAGTAATATCCAGGGTGGGTGCAGTGGACAGGATACCAAGATTTGCGAATTCCTGGCGCACAACAGCCTGGATCAAGGCGACAGCTGGCGTTGAGGCGTCGGGCAACGTCGGTGTGTTGGCAGCCGGGTAAGCGGCCTCGAGTTCACGTCGGACAATACGCGTCACGTCTTCGGTTGTAGACAGATGACAAGGAGGGGCTTCGCAAGTCGACGTTGCCGCGGTGTTGGGTAGGTGCTGAAACTGCTGCAAAATGCGTCGACTCTTCGCCTGCTCGAGACGGCGGCACTCTTTGATCATGGCGTCGATGGTCGTTACGTTGGTAAATACAAGCAGGCTGAACGCATCGTCGGCGATTCCTTTTAAAACGTGCGAAATCTTGTCGGCCTCAGTCATGTTGGGATCGGCCCTTTGACACAACGCTAAGACGTCTTGAATATAAGTCAAGTAGGGCTCAGTGGACGTCTGTGTACGTACAGCCAATTGCTTTCGGGCATCAAGCTGTTGACCAAACGGGTTGCCAAAGAGGTCGCGGAGCTGTTGTTTAAACATTTCCCAGCTTGTGATTTCGTGTTCGTGGGTCTCAAACCAGATGCGAGGGGTCTTGTCAAGATAGAAAATGACATTCGCAAGCATAACGGTTGGGTCCCAGCCATATTGCTTGCTGACGCGCTTGTACATGCTAAGCCACTTGTCCACATTCGCGTTGTCCTCTCCAGTAAAGGTACCGGGATCACGGGGTTGCGTTAGGGCGACGTACCGGGTTGCTGTCGTTGCTGAGGTAGGTGGCGAAGCCGTATCCTCACCCGGAGCCATGGTAGCAGACTTAAGGAGGCGTCCACTGCGTAGCTCCGTTGTCACAAGAGCACCCAGCACTTCCACCAAAATGTTACGTGGAAAATAACAGTTCTCAGTCCGCAGCCACAACGCAGCTCACCGACAGCGTCCACTTCTTCACTCTCAGTCTGAGGCACCTTTCATGGGTATGCCGCACTATGCTCTCTTTCAGTCAGACGAAATCACGTAACAATATAAACAATGATGGGACAAGCCCGAGCTTCAGGACTGGCTAAGTTCGTTGACGTGGAGCGTGAGAGGCCCAAGTATATCTAGAATGCTTTAACTTGAATGCTTTTATGTGTGTCCGCAGAGCTTGGTCTCACGTTTGAAAGCACCAGCATGCTGTATCGTGAATATCCTATAAAAAAGCATTCTATAACTCAAGAAGTCACTTTATGATTTCTGAGATAGCGAAGAAGTTGCCAGTTTCATCAAGTGGCCTCAAACGCGTGACCCTACATCACATTTATATAGCGTACGGGGATCCACTGCTATTGTACGCTTAAGGATTCACCACGTTTTATGTCACCGCTGCGGCCTTTGTCATTGTACAAATGATTATCGCTCGACGGTTCCAGGTACATCGCAAGACCACTTCAACTGCCGCCGACCTTGTTGCTTTCCGCGATGCAATAGGATTCAGTTTTGGAAAGTATCCTTGCACATGAACAGTATTTTGCAATGACGAATTCGCTTTGCAAATTATTAACCAGTAACTGCGTCCTGAAACAATGTTATCTTCCAGAAATTTCCGGCATATGGCGCAATAACGTGAAATAAAGATGTGCGTGCTGTAGCTAAATGAGGCTCAACTAGTGGTGCTGAAGCGTGCATTTTGTTTTCACGGCCATACATGAAATCAGTGCTTCGATGCGTAATGCGCAACTACACGCTTGACACTGCACTAAACTGGAGTGACGACACCGGCGATTACACAAATCAGACATGGTAAAGAGGTTCCGCGTGTTTCATAAAGCAAAAATACACATCGCAAATCTGATTTGGCGCATTCGTGTAAGTGTAGCCTTCACAAATTGTTATGCCCATACAATCGGCTGTACTGACATCGGTCCTATTTGTTAACCCTGGCAAGTGCCAGAAACTCCAGATCACATATTTTGTACATGGACAGCAAATACACGTGAATGACAGAAATATACATCTTTGATTGAACGCTACGGAATCAGCCACTAAATGTTGATATTGTGTTGGATCCTTGGCATGACGACAATAGTACAACACTGGCCACAAGATTGCTTACAGCTTTTCAAAGAGGTACTGGAACTGCAGGCACATTCCTTGAAATGCTTCAAGCTACGGGACAGTACAGACTCACCTCTTCACCTTCCCATAGTCATGCATTACACTTTCTCTTCCCCGTTCATTTTCCCCATCGTAGAGTAGCAGGCTAAAGTATACTAACGCCGATGGCGACCCCTTTACTTTCCTGTGAATAAACCTCTGTCTCTCTCTTTTACTACAGTTATTACTGGCAATATCTCAACGAAACCCATTTATTCATAAATCTCATGTAAAATGTGAGCAGTAAACTGTGAGTATATCGGGATTTAGAGCATGTCAGCAACACTGCTCTTCTTCTTTTTTTTTGGGCAGTCGAAAACTCCATCTCCTGCTTTCAAGGACACCAACTGATCAGCACTCCTAGTGGCCACAGCTGGGTACTTTCATGTCCTTAAATGAGACGTGCTATTTTTTGGACGAATAATAATTGTATAGAAGGGAATTCCAAAGCTTCTAAAGAGACATGCTCTGGGAGCTGTACTGCAAATAACAAATGGAACATTGTTAATGTCAGAGATTCTGATTCTGTTTGCACGATGGGTAAAATTTACACAAAAGGAATTTGAAAAAGCTACCAAAATACACCTTCTTTTTCGCAAAAAAAGGCCATCCAAGGAAAATAGACGTCAACCTGCAAAGTTCTCAAATATTTAGCTAGTATGAAGACTAAGGTTGGATTTGAGTCCGTAATCAGGTTTTGCATGAGAAAAATGCCTTCTGAAATGCAGCGTGCTGTTTCTACAATCTGTAACTCACGCCAAACGATTTATATCAGACTAAACTAATGGACACCTGCAATCAGTCAGGCCATTTGAGCACACTGTATCTTGCAATATAAATCAAGAACTTCAGCGCTAACGAGCAGCAAGCAACATACACAGCACCTAAATATCCCGAGCAATGCCCGCATGATAGACTGCAGCCGCCAAGTTTTCGCCCAGGTGGACTAAGTAGTCTAGGTAAGACGGTTCTCCCAATTTGAGATGCCCTAATCATGTGTAAACTGCCACTACCAGATAAATATGTATTCCCCTACTCTCTATCCGCCCCATGCTGAAGCAAACGCAGTTTTAAGGACCGTTACAATACATTATAGCCAGTGTTCGGCGTGCTATATGAAGCACATCTGCCAGACTTTTACAGCGGAGCATTACAGGTGCCTTACCCAGTGAAGAGGGTGCGACGGAGCTCTTTGGGTCACCTCGTCATAGGTGGTGCCGATTGCCAGAGATACCAGAAAATAAAACCCTCGCTGAACACTATGAAATGCTGAAGTGCCAGTGCCCTTTATGACATGTTTTCAAAGAATGTTTCCTGGGTGCTTCTGTGATCACCCGTGACCTCCCTACCCACCACTGAAAAAGAAAAAGAATTGTGCCCTGGCAAGCCCAGTTTTGTTGCTCTTAAACGCTAAGCCCTGTGTTCTGCCGCTACCATCACACCTCGTAAGCTGCACTGCCGGGTGCCCATTAGATTCGGAGCATCTCTTTGACTCACGTGTGCAACACCGTACGTACGAGCGCCCATACAAACGCGCCGCAACGCACTTCCCTCGCCACAGTTGCTGGACCAGTGCCAAGCAGGTCGCACCGCAGCGCCGCTTTAACGTCACTCTTAACCCGCGCGCTTTCTTCCCAGGTGGATGCTGAATAACTCTCTTTCTCACCCGCAGAACGCTCGCCGCAGCGTCCGCAGCTGCCGGCTCCTCTGCTCGCTTGCAACACACTTCTCTCTCACTTCACCTTCTGCACCACTCGCAACGCTCATAAAAACGTCAAGTGAAAACATTTTTTTTGGCTCATATGTTTGATGTCAAAGGTTTTTAAAATGGAACCCGCCTCCTGTGTCTTTGCGTTTTAAAGAAACGGTTACAGGAGTTTTAGTTCAAATTGTTCGTCCAGCACCAATGCCGACGCCCGTTTGAACCCGACCAACGCCGTGCGCACCACTGCTGCTTCGCAACCCATCAGGGTTTCCTTCGGGGAGATGGTCAACAATTATTTTATACCGACAGAGTTGTTCTTCCTTTTGTCGGCATGAAAAAGCGCCTAGTTCTCTCACAGAAGTGGTGGAAGAAGCGACCTTAATAATTCAGTTCATCACTTCTATAGGGTGAAGTAATACTGCCACTTTAATTCCTAGAATGTGCATGTGAAGAAACACACCTACTGAAGCCTTGTCGGGTGTTATTTGAAAAGAAGTTGAAAAACATCCATTCCGTGCCCCCTATTTGGCTTTCCATTCTCAGTAAAATTATCTTGATGGTGTCCAAGTGACTATAGATCGCACAACGATATTGAATGGATAAAAAGACATAGCAGGTTTACATTATACGGGTTCTTTTGTTCAGCGCAGTTCACGTTGCAATTGTCAGGTTAGAAGATTGTAATATATTATCGATATAAAATAGAGTGGTTTGAATTTTATGCACTGCTTTGTCCTAGTGCATCATGCTAAGAAATTTTAAATTTACTAGCCACACTAAAGAACTAGAGACAATACAAAAATTTTATCTAAAAGAGTGGTGGTCTCTAAATTCCTAGTAGGCATACCTTAGGCAATATTTTTGTAATAGTTCACGGCGAGATCAACTTTTAGACCAAAATGAAAATTGAAAATTTTCAGTCAGACTGAAATAAAGCATCGCTGTAAGAATCAAGAATCGCAAAACGTATTTGGGTACCTCACAAGAATGGAGGTCAGTAATCCTCGCCCTGTCGTAGTCACAGCTTTATCAATTTATTTACAAAATAGTGGAAGAGAGTTTTCGTATAGGATTTATTCAAGTAACTGAACGAGACGACAAAAATATGGCAAATGTCTGTTAGAATTTTGAAAGAGACTTTTTATTTAGAATTTTGTCAAGCTTCTGAAGAAGAAGACAGATATACCAAATGTCTGTCTGAGTTTATGGTGGTGGTTACTTTCACGTAATCGCTGAGTCGGGAGACTGTAATAAACAGACTATATACAAGTGTTATTTAAAATAGCGATCGCAGCGGCGACCAGTAAAGCTCAGAGCGTGACCAGAAAGAGATGTTTCTTCGCAGCTTCTGGTGCGCGCGCGCATACTTCGAGAGACTCGAATTATACATGTAGAATTATTCACGCCACCACTACCACCGTCACGGTGCATCTACATCTCAACATCACGGGCTGCATGCGTAATATATGCACGGTATCGCTGACGATGAAGCAACAGAAGTGATCTCAACAGTTGTATAATAAACACACGAACAACCTAATTTTAAACTATGTATCGGAACAGAAGTTCGTCTGACATCTCAACATGATGGGTCGGAGACAATTGCAGGACCCAAAAAACCCGAATGAGAAGTACAAGACGCGGGATCTTCGATTGTACACACGCCGTTGGTTTTCTTGAAAGGCCTGAAGGCGAGTGCGGGCTGTTTCACGTTTATGGGCAGTGTTGGTGCTAGCGTCAACAACATGTTCGCTGGTCGGTATTGCGGAAAACTATATATTAGTGTCCAGGGCAACGTTGGTCGGTACCAAACAACAGAAAAATGGAAAGTGACTGCTAGTGTCAGGGCATAGAAAATTGTACGCAGATGTGATGTACGGCTTGGCATCCCAGGCAGAGTGGCAGGAGGAAACATACTTCGAAAGCACTTCTGTTAGTGTTCTAGTGTTCGATTCAAACGCTCTGTGAGGCCTTCTGTCTCTTTATGAGACAACATGACAAGCTGGCGCATTGTTTCACATGACTGCAATGCAACGGCTATTAGCTTCAAGACAAACGTGTAACCATGGTCCTTAAGCAGCGAGCGAGGAGCTCTTTATCGCGAAACGACATCGTGCCGGAGCAAGCCAGCGAAATTCGTTAAACAGCTTGTTAGCAGATCTTGTGCAACGATGTAGCGCGTGGCGTATTCAGTAGCCACAGCTATCCACTGTTGCCAGATGTCGAAGGCGACAGAGGAAATGGACCAAGTAGATCTAAGCCAAAACTAAATAATATTGAAGACACCTGCGGAAAGCGCTGATCACGAATTGTGGCACCGATGCATCTCCCACGCCTCATTGTATCTTCTCTCAGAGCAAGGAGGCTGTGGCCAGAAGCGTTGGTGTATCTAGTTGTGAGTGCACCATACCCCAAACAGACTGGCCTCTAGAAGTTATTTATTACGTCAAGAACAGCCTAGAGGAGGTGCTGCGGAATGACAAGCAGCAGGGCTCGTTTGGCTGGATGAAACTTGTCGTGCTAGAGTGCACCATCTTGAAGTTAGAACGAGCGATGGCATTAGTCGGTAAACGATTCTTTTAGGCGCTGTATGATATTACAGAAGGAGACATCACTGCATTGTTTGTCATCCACGGTTCTCAGCAGTGAAACCTAGAATACGCAACTGTTCATGTCACTGTCAGCGATCGTGTCCGGTTCATTGACCGGTAGCGATACGGCAGTCAGCGTTCTACTGGAAGCATCCCGACTTGATCGTAAATTTGGTTACGATAGCCAAAAAAGCGCTTGTTATCTCAATATTACGTAGAAATGCACGCCTTTTAAATATGGCAGGCACTTCAAGACTGACCAGAGAAGATCAATGCGTTTATTGATTGATATGTGATTGGGGTTAACGCCACAAAACCACCATATGATTAAGACAGACGCCGTATTAGAGAGCTTCAGAAATTTCGACCACCTGGGATTATTTAATGTGTTCCCAAATCGAAACGCATGGGCCTAAAGCACTTTCGGCTCCATGTAAAATGCAGCTGCCGCAGACGGCATTCGATAACGCGACCTGCGGGTCAGCAGCCGCGTACCTTAGCCACTATACCACTGCAGCGGGACGAGAGCATTGCATTCATGCTCTGCAATGCAGTATTTGTGCTTGGCAGCTGTAAGAAGGCGAGCAGCATGGGCAATAACGTGGTCGTGTCCCTGCTGGCCTTTGGCGAGGACTTTCGCGCTCCCGTGACCACGAGCACCTTTTCCGGCCTCTGTCGAAGTGGTTCGGTAAATATTAGCCAATATAAGTGGCAATGTCAACAGTGTGACTAGACAATTAAACGTGTCAGTTTTACCGTAACCTCCTTAAAAAGCACGTCTGACACCTGAAGGCAAGGGAGTGGTCGAGCAACTGTTGAGAAAGCTTTCACGAACCTCGAGAAATTGTAACAGGGTTCAACTAAAATCAGAGTGTCTTTGACTGTGGTGTAAAAAATCTTTAAACTGCATAAGCTTCCTGTGTATTTGACAGCATACTTAAAGCTTGAACGAAGTCGCCCTAAACTCCAGAATACTTTTTGACAGCAACCTAAATGGAAATTGAACGAGTTTTACCGGGAGGCCACTTCGCAGAAATCGCCGAAAATCGCTGACCGCATCAAGAACACTGAAGGCGATTCTATAATATAGGTGAATGTACGAGGACATCGTCGAGGTCACAAAGTCATGATGTTCAATTGAATCCTTCCAGCATAAAATCGATCATACGTTAGAACGTGGCTAGGTCAATGCATAGAGCGAACTGCATATCCTTGAATTGATAGAAGCCATAGTAAATGCAAACGCAGTCTTTTCTCGATGTTTCGTATCCATAGCGATGTAAACACAGCGTAGTTCTATTGAAAGAAAGTATCGTCTACCATGTAAGCAATCAAAATCATCGTCAATAAAGGGCATAGGGTAGTGCCCCTTTTGCGTATTTTCATTCATATGGCGGTCGATTGATTGATAAGTAGAATTTAACGTCTCAAAACTACCATATGATTATGAGAGATGCTGTAGTGGAGGGCTCCGGAAATTTCAACCACGTGGGGTTCTTTAACGTGCACCCAAATCTGATCACATGGGCCTAAACATCCCCGCCTCCATCGGAAATGCAGCCGCCGCAGCCGAAAGTTGAACTCGAGACCTGCGGGTCAGCAGCCGACTACCTTAGCAACTAGACCACCGCCGCGGGGCAATTCATATATAGCGGTAATAAATACAGTAGCACCACATGTATTTCTTTTCAACAAGTTTATTGGGTAACGCTTGTTCAATGATTACACGCACTGTCGCTTGACCTGGGGGGTCCAGTACACGATGAAGCAGCAACTCCACCAAATATCGCAGGGTTATAACGTGGATGAAGGAAGCTGTGACGAAAGGACTCACACAAGTCAAGGTTCATTGGTAATGCGTAAGCATAAAGGACATGAACTGGCAATCCGGAACTGAAACTCAAGAGCGGAGGGTAGGTGGCGCGGGGTGCGAGAAGTAAGAACTAGCTTCAACGCAATGCACCAAACAAATAAAAAAAGGTCGCGACGTCAAGACGACGAAGCTACGAGGGCATCTGGTGCACCACTTCAGACGACGAGCGTCAGCCAGGGTTCCTGAGGCGAGCGTGCGACCAGGTCGAGTCTGTCCAAGGTCAAGCCCCAGTGGCCTGCTTCGAGTTGCAAGGACACGCCTTATGGCGTGGCTCCTGCCTGTGTGCAGCAGCCGGAAGCACGTTCGTGGAAGAGGCTTGTCTGGTGCTGCCTTCGTGGACCGTTGCTTGATCATGGTCCTCGTGAGTCGCTGCCCGCCGTGCAGAGTTGGCCGCCGAGTGTTCGACAACGATGCTGCACACGGTAACACATTCATGTGTGGCGACCATGCACCTACCGTGCCACCTCTGCCCTGCCAGACGACGGACACGCCAACGCGGGAGGACAGTGCTCCCAACTATGAGATGGTGTTTTTTTTTTCATTTCCACTTACTAGTTCGGAATTCTACTCGCGCGCCAGGGTCATGCAATAACGAAGTCGAACTTTGAACAAATTAGAACTGCCTCCTGCGCATGCTTACCATTGCCCTGTACATATAGCTTGTCTGTTTATTGCTTTTCTATCTCCTCTTCATTAGTGTGCTACGCAAAGTTTTTCTTTTCTTCTCTAACTCTAAAGTGGTACTACAAATCTTTTCTCATCCGGCAGCAGCAACCGACGTGACGAACGTCCATAATCATCACATAATTATGGCGTCTGCGAGACAGGACTAAGCTCTTTCATTACAAGAGCCTCACGCTGTTTGTGTGTGTCGGACGAGAATAACGAGAAGAGAAAGCTAGTTGAGCTAGGGAAGGAAATGGGGCTGAGTGTCGAGGCGTTATTGGCATGGGTGAGCCCGGAGTAAAAAGAAATGAAGGTGCAGAGAGCAATAGATTGATAGGAAGCCCAACTAGCAGCGCAGGAAGAACATGAGCGTGAGTTAGCTCCTATGGAAGCTGAGAAGCTACTCCTTGAGGGGTGATGTAGTGTCGCAGAGGCGTGGCTCCTGCCTAAATGCCGCGGCCGGAAAGCGGGTTTGTGAACGAGGCCTGTCTGGTGCAGCCTTCGTGAACCGTTGGCTGATCATGGTGCTCGGGAGTCACGGCCCGCCGTACGGAGTTCACCGCCGAGTGTTCTACAACAGTGCTGCACAGGTTAACACATTCCTGTGTGAAGACCATGCCTTACGGAGCGATCGTGCGCCCACCGTGCCACTTCTGCCCGTTCTGCAAGGCGACTGACACGTCACAACAGAAGGACAGTGCTCTGATCCCCAAAAGAGGCTGTATTTTTTCTTGTTTCCCCGGCCCAGTCCAGAACTTTACGCACACGACAGGGTAATACAGTGACGAAGCCGAACTACGGACAGTTTAGAAGTGCCTTTCTTCGCATGCTTACCAGTGACCTCTACATATAGTTTGTTCACTGTTCGCTTTCGCATTTTCTCTTCACTAGTGTGCTTCCTGAAGTTTTTTTTTTTCCTTTTCTTCAACTCTAAAGCGGTCCTACGAATTCTTTCTCGTCCGGCTGCAGAAAATCATGGGAAAACGTTCATAATTATCGCAGAAGCATACTGTAATTACAAGATGAAACTGCTTATTCGGCGAAACCTGTGACCCGTAAACTGAAGATGAGACACCAGCGATCCCCACTGACACTGATGCGGTGAAGAGAACGTCAGCCGCCGATCAACTGACAAGCGGTGAAGGGCGTCGAAATTTAATAATTTGACCTAGAATATTCTAACTTTATCGCTAGCAGTGACATAGGCTCCAGAATAATCTGTAATGTTTACGAAGTGGGTGCGTATAAAAAAACGATCAACTGCAGTTCTGAAGCTTCTCGACTACTGTAGGCCCTGTTTGCGCTGAGTATTCCTGACAGTGAAATAGGGCGATAACAAAACTTGAGGAGGGTGTGTGGCATTATCATCTGCGAAAACGGAGGAGAAAATCACAAGCATTTGTGTGGTGCTTTCAAAGAGATATGTCGCCTAATGGCCCATTGCCGACGTCGTTCAGGTCACGGTCGCAAAACAAATAGCAGCTTGGAGTGACCGATTGCTCTGGTTTGAGGTCTATGGTGGTCAGGGGGTAATACCATGTCGAGGCAGGTTGTATACGACGGGTAACATAAAAAATCTGAGTGCACATCTGCCGCAAAAGTCACGTGAAAGATTATGGTTAGGTGAAAGAATATTTTTCACCCACAATCATTGGCGCCTTAACCGAGGCCAGGATTTTTGTCACGCAAGAATACGATTTGCTTTGACAGAATATCAGACTGACAAATCGAGCTGCAGTGCTTTTTTTTTTTCGCATGAGCCACAGCGCAGCAAGATGGCATTTGTGAACCATATCCTGAAGCAATAGTTAATTTTGTGCTGATGTTTCAGGAACGTACAAAAGGCTGTCTTTTACCACCGCACTTTTCAACACTATTAAAAGAATGTTCACTGCAATAAGCAAAGATATTGTTCAAAATGCTAATGATCTAGATTCTCGTTAGATGAGAGTCTAGACTGCGAAGTGTCATCAAGTGTCGCGCCTTCTTAATGAATGTCTCGAGGAATGCAGAAAGTGCCCTCAAAGCGGTAAGGAGTGCAAAGCAGGCAACCACAAGAATAGCAATTTCTGGTTTCTATCGTTATGACGCATGCATATCATTTTAGATTATTACAATGCCACCGATGCACATACTTGTACCATACATATTGCTACTTGAAAATATATATTTAGAATGACACATTAGATTGCGAATCACCTCTATAAAAGTGCATTTAAAAAGCAAATACTTCTTATGGAATATTTGTGATACTAGTTTCTAGCGCCTACGTGGTGGAAATTTTAGATTACTGCAAGTATAATTATTACTCTTCTCTACTGAACCTATATCAAAAAAAGTCGAAGGAAGCAATGCGGCGTTCTACTTCGCATTCAAAACACAAAGTTTTTGTTAGATTAATAAAACATCTAGCACACAGCAACCTATATAAAAACATCTACACCAAACATCAAAGGTATCTTCATCAGTTCTGGTTTATTATCCAAACTACATGCAATGCTATTCACCTTAATAAAACTTCAAGTATTCTTGAGAATCTACATCAAACGTAAAATGCAAAAGCGTAATCGCGCCACAAGCATGCCGCCTTCTCGGCTGCTAGCCTGACTTTGGTTCTGGGCATGCATGTCTCAACCTAGCACTAGTGGTTGCGTGTCTTATTCTGGTTGTTTCAAACTATCGCTGAATATACAGTCAAAATACAAGGGTTAGGTGCCTATTACGCTATATTTGTTCATTTTGCGAATGAACAATTGATTGGGACAGTAACGCAATATGTGAAAATAAGTGGTCCTTGACAAAGACCCGCTCGTTGCGTATTTCACGTTTTGGAACATAGCGTGAGTATATGCTATGGCGAAGCAATATTAAGTTCCTTAAGATTACTCCTTCAATACACACAATTAATACTATCTTTTTATCCATTTTGTTTCGAGCAGAAGCGTGGCTCTGTCGTAAAACACCTGCTCGGCACGCAGAAACCAGGGTTAAACTCTTGCTCAAATCTGAATATTAATAGTATGACTTTAATTTCACTCTATCTTGAATGTTATAGGTCACGAGTTTGATGCTTTTTTTGCTGACAGCCAAGGATGCTGATACCGATGTCGCAGTTAGTGCAAAGTGAGCTTTTAACGCTATTCGCGTTTAAAAAACGTGATTACTTTTTTTCACAATAAAAAACATACTTTTAACACAATACATTTGCAATTACCATGCTGCTACAACGAACATAAGTTTAGAAAACCCGATGAAAATATTTCTAAAAGTTTTCAGCGCTCACAACAGTTTCCTAACCAAAAACTCGTGGGTTCAACGCCGGTACCGGTGGGTACATTTTGACGCAAGCAAAGCACTCGAGGTTTTTCTATAGCCTTACGGCAGTACGTATACAAGAGTGCCACGTAGTAGAATAATGAAAATTCTTGCACTAAGGCCTTCCTTCTACTATGGTTTTAGAGCGCAAAGCGTGCGACCATGATTTTTGTCACCTGGATCAGTCATGTCCGTAATTACCTTCAGGAAAACTTGATGATGCTTAGCCGCGACAGCTGCCACTTCCTGGCCAAAATTCTGCACGTGGACATGGCACCATAGCACTTCAGACACTAAGCATAACGAGATATTTTTTCAATTGGCCTCTGGCACTATTTTCGGAAAATAAAATCCTGTACTTCAGAGTCGGCACTGTTCAAACCTCCAAATGGAGTTCATCAGGCTTTCCATGACGTCATCACTCATGTATCATGCTCGTTGATGCGTTGACGTCATGCTCATTTTGAAGCTGTCTCTCAATCTGTTTTACCCTTGGCTTTTTATTCCAACACTTCCATATTTCAATTGGCCTGCGTCGTCTTACTTCTCATATAATTTATTTCATTTTGTACATTTGCTTTTCTGCTTTTTACTACCTTTCTTTCTTTTTATATTCCACTTTTTCAAAGGCATAGACGGGCACCATGCAGCAATAGGTGGTAGTTGTGAGCTTTTGTGAACAATACTTCCCAGTGTCGTTTTGTGCTAGTAAGTCCAAACTAAAATTGCACAACAACAGCAATAATAATAATAATAATAATAATAATAATAATAATAATAATAATAATAATAATAATAATAATAATAATAATAATAATAATAATAAATATGGTGATAATAGGACTACTTGTTTTTGTAACAACGTTAACTTCGCCTTGGCCACCATTGAAGGTAACTACGTTTTTTCTGAAAGCCTCCTAACCTTGTAATTTACTTCGAGTCGATGAGGCTTTCGAAAACGTAAACAGATTCACACGTTGTGCCATGCTTTACTATTTTGTCATTTTGTTTTACCTTGAACTCCATCCACACTTTCAGTAACATAACTCCTACTTCCACACTCCCTTGTCCAGTTTGGTTATTGTCTCATTACAAAGTATTAGGACGGCATTGAGCAAACGCACCGATGGACTAAGAACCACTGAGATATTGTCTGAACATTCCGATGTGATTACGCGCACACCTTGAACATTACAGATTGTTCTGGAATATATGTGAGTGCTAGTGATAGTGCCGAAACATTTGACAGCACATGTATAAATGCCGAGGCACACCACCGCTTGTCAGTTTATTGAGGGCTGACGCTCTCTTCACAGCTATCAGTGCAAGTGTGCTACTGTTATCTGACTCATCGGTTACTTACCACAAGTTTACCCAAATACACAATTTGATGTGAAAATCAAAGCTGCTTCTTTGGTTGACGTCATGGCCACGTGGCGTCTGGTGGAGGTGTTTTTTTCGAGTACTGGACACCACCGTCAAGCCATGAACCCAGCCCACATCACAGAGAAGACACCAACGCCAGCCAGGATCAGCGAGCTAGCCGCAAGCAACAAGGTTGTATACCAGAGTACGAGCTTCTACCTGACAAGACTCGGAAGACAAAGACATTACGTCAATCATGGCGACAATGTCAGTGCCTGTGCCACATGCACTGTTCCTGCTCCAGCTGCCCAAAGAGCCGCAAACTTTACGCGGTTCAGCAATCAAAAACCTGGAATATGACTTCGAAGGTTCCACTTAGTCGCTCTTTTCAACGACAGAACCAACGGTGAGAAGCTGCGGCACGTTCATTTCACCGTGCAAGACTCCCGTCCGACATAGTTTGAGAACCGTGAGTCGATGCTTCAGACGCCCGCATTGAACGTGTCACTACAATACAGGAGGCAGGCGTGCAGCTTCCCAAAGAGAATACTGCGATCTACACCGATGAGATAGCCCTATTGTTTCAGCACACCGACCACAGCATCACGGAAGAAAACACAGTGAGCTTCCTTAATCAAGCAAAAACTCTTCACCGGATTGATCAGCAACGCGTCAAAGACGGTCGAGGAATTCCCTTCAAAAGCTTCCGCTCAATAAATGCTCCAGTTGCAGACACGGCCAAACAACAGCAGCTTCCCCGTGCAAGCTACGCCGTTGGTCAAGCGCTAGGACCTACCCACAAGTGTCAGACAATCTGAGCTATGATAGTGCAGAGACGAGCTGCAAAAATCGCTACATGCAGCGCAGCCTCAAGCGTACTGCATCCCGTACGTCATACGACCGGAGGTCCTACAATTGCTGCGAGTTCCTCAGCTTCCAGAGCCTGAGATGCAAGTCAAGAACTAGGCTGCTACAACTCGCCGTTATGACCCTCCTCCCCGCCAACGCTAAGGCGCCGTATGGCCGCAGTTTCGCCCCCAGGCAGGACCGCCGCCTCATCCTTCGTCAAACTTAACGCCAGCTAAGCAGCGATATACGCAAAGGAAGACTCCTAATTGGCGTGCACCCTACCACTGCCAACTCGGATACCGCTGCAGGGAAGTTGGCCACACCTACCGCCATAGCCAATACCGGCAAACGGGGCTACTTCATTTTGACGTCAAAGCGCCGTGCCCAAAGAGGGATAAATGACCTCAAGAAATCACCGACTATGCCCCGCTGCGGTAATATAGTGGCTAAGATACTCGGCTGCTGACCCGCAGGTCGCGGGAACAAAAATTGCTGCGGCGGCTTCATTTCCGATGGAGGCGGAAATGTTGTAGGCCCGTGTGCTCAGATTTAGGTGCACGTTAAAGAACCCCAGGTGGTCGAAATTTCCGGAGCCCTCCACTACGACGTCTCTCATAATCTTATGGTGGTTTTGGGATGTTAAACCCCACATATCAAATCGGCGACTACCTCGCAGGAACTTAGCGGAGAAACCGATACCTCACCGTTCATCGCTGTCAAGCCGCTACATGTCACTGCAGCGGAGCCACTACGCCGGCCCTATTCAGAGACTTTCCCCGAGCGCATATTCGAAAAACTAAGGGCAGCAAACGATGGAGGTGCGGTTGCTGTTCGACGAACTACTGAAGGTTGTTTTGCTGCCGCCGACGACGACGCTGTATCAAGTTGAAAGCACCCGCCGCAAGACCAAAGGAACCTTAGTTCCAAACTTCCCAGCGCGAAAAACTCATGCCACAACGTGGAAGCAGTGAAATCAACTGACGTTGCCGTGATCCGACGCCCCAACCGCGAGGACAAACCAGCGACCCCGACATATTCGATAGAACCACGTCCCAGCTCTCGTTGATACTGGCACCAATCACTCCGTCAACGGTGAGCCCTTCGCCGTCATGCTAAATAAAGCAGAAAACACTCGAAATGGACCCAAAAGCTGGGCTGCTCGAAGCCTCCTGATAACACCAGTAGGACTTCGCACATCCCGAGTCACAATCAACAACCGGACTTATCCTGCGAATATTTCTTCCTACAACAGTGCTCCAAGGACGTGATACTTCAGATGAACTGCCTAAATCTGCATGGTGCCGTCACCGATGTGAGCTCTGTATCAACTACACTAACCCCAGAAATGCCACTGCCACCCCACATGACGCTGGAGAACCACGCATGGAACGCAATAGAACAACAGGGCACTCTGTCACCTTTATCCGACGTATACTCATTTCGGTCGGTATCAAAAAAGCCAAAACCTTAAAGGCGTCATCGAGGGCCATGAACACCTACTAACATAATGAACACCTACTAACATAATAACATGATCACCTACTAAACCATGATATTTGCATAAGAAGAGGCATATTGGAGCTGCGTGATGGCTTTTGAGTAAAGGAAGCAGCCGCCATGCCCATGGCGCAGCTCACCCGTCGACATCTTCTGTATTCCGAACAGCTATCTAATTCCCCGATCATGATAACGTCGTCCCTCGTCTTCTACTTAATTGTAACATCCTCCGTACCCCCACAGTGGCGCCTGACGACAAAGGAGACTGGACGCTCACATGAGTTTCGAGTACAAATTGTTCTTCAGTGTTATTGAGAGTTCCAAGTCATTACTAGTAGTGTCATGTGGGTCTTCTCCTGCACGTGATCTTCCAGTGGTGTTTTCAGCGCTTGTGCCACGTTCGTGCAATTGAGTGCGTTGACATCGATGCACTTCTGTTGTCACTGAGCAGGTTTACTTGGTATATAAATTCCCAAAGAATGCTGCTACGCGAAGATTGTAGGTGACCTTTCTTGAGGAACCTCTTCCGTGGCATTCTCTTCTTGGCTGAATTTTTCTGGTGAGCACCTGCCTTCTTCCTCTGCCTTGGCTTGCGTTGCATCATTCGCTGTTGTGATTTGGCCTTGGCTTTGGGCATCGGCAGTGATGCAGCCCGCACGATCCACTTTCTTTTCTTTCGTGGTGTTGGCAGTTTTGTCGAAGAGCTACACTCATGAGCTTTACAGGCAGTAGGCTTCTGTTTTCTCACGGCCTTTCCATGTCGTCTTTTAGTTTCTCCCGCTTGTTGATGTGGCTGTGATTTGATTTCTCCGGTAATATGTAAGCACTGCATAGAGGACTGCGTCGCAGTGAACATCGTGAACCTCAGTGAGTACTTATTTTTAGTATCTTTTGCAATGTTTTCTGAATTTCCAAGGGCATCACGCCATTCAATCGTAGAGGTCTCTTCGCCCACAAACACCCGAGCAGCCGCTCTGATGTTAAGTTGATGGGCATTGAACGTTGACGAGGGCTCTGAAGGCATCGAATAGGTCTCTAGAATTTCAGATGGTTCTTCATTGGTGGTCCTTCGTGTTGTATTCTCTGTAGTGAAAATTTTGGTTTCTCTTCTTACAACATATTGTTCTATCTGTCGTGTGGTTGAGCCATTAACCTTCTGTGTGGCAATATCGCAATCGATGAAGCATTGGCTAGATGGTTGCACCATAGGCGAAAAGAGCCCTTCCGCTTGCTACTTTGTTCTAATCCTCTGCTTTATCTTCTCCAAGTGAGCCTGCCGAGGATTCAGCGCATCTTCAATCTTATATTTAGCTTTGACTTTTGCCAGAATAATCTTACGCACAGAAACATCGGCTTCCTTCATTTCGGCTTCTAAGTGGGCGATATCCACCACATTTTCTATCTGTTTATGAATTCCTTTGAGAAGCTCAAACTGGTCAGTCAGAACGTGGTGAATATTCCGCAACTCACTTATTTGTGGGCGTTCTAGATGCAAGACACTTTCAATGCTGACAATGGAATCCACGACGGTCGTTCGTACTTTACTACGTATGTCGATCTGGGCCTTCATACTCTGTCCAAGTGTCGACACATGTAGAAAAGCACTGGCTGGCCACGCACTGAGGCCAAGTATGCTATACCGTCCTACCCATCACAAAGCATCGCATGATGAAGCTCCGGGCATCGTCAACATGCCACGCTGCACGGTCTGGGTCACAGGCAGGATCAGGCCTCGCACATAATCTTCAACCAACGGTGGCTTCGAAAAGGTCCTGGAGGATGCCACTGCGGTACAAATTCATGAAGGACGCTTCGTCTCACCTTCGAAGGTCCTTCCTCCTGGGAATCCCGGCACCAAATGTTGAGAAAAGAATCTAGCCGCCGTGCCCATGGCGAAGCTGACCCGTCGACATATTTTTTATTCCGAACAGTGATCTAATTCCCCAATCATGATAACGTTGCTCCTCGTCTTCTATACGAGTCGTAACAGCCTCCGCGCACCCACAGTGGCGCCTGACGACTAAGAAAACTGAACGCTCACATGTGTTTCAAGCACAAAATGTTCTTCAGCATTAGCAAGAGTTCCACGTCCGTCCTAGTAGTGTCATCTGGGTCTTCTCTTGCACTTGATATTCCAGCGGTGTTTTCGGCGCTTGTGCCACGTTTGTGCTTAACTTCTTCTTTCTTCGGTTCTTCTGCCCGTTGTCGCGTGGCCGCAATAATATGCAACATACTCCCAATGGGCCAGGACGATCACTAGGCAGTGCATTCGCGCTGGCTTGCCTTCAGAAAGCATAAATTTAAACGGGTCGTTTTATGGTGTGTGCTGATGCTTGTCGAAGGGTGCAGATGCTTAAGATGCCATCCCTTTCCGGGTGAACTGACAGAACCTCTCCCAGCTTCCATAGTAGGGAATGTGTGCCTTCATCGTGCACAACCACCTCCTCGTCACCTTCACAAATTCGAGGTAGTTTACGATAAGGCGCGTTGTGCGCGAATCAAAGTAGAAGAATGTAGGACTGCTTCCATCGGCTTCATAGCTTCGCTGTAAGACGCTCACGATAGCGCGCGCGACATAGCCGGCGGTTTCTCGTTGATATGCCGTGAGTATTGCTGTCTTCTTGCGGAAGGCACATGATCCGTCTCCTAATCAAGAAGTCTTACGATCTCTTACACCGTGTCGCGAGTGCGTTTCTTCCTCCGAGCACCCGCAGACAAGACGACAGTGACGAGTGTTGCGAAGACGGTGGCTACATCACCGAACGCGGATGCTGGTGATCCCAGCACCACAGCTCAAAGCAAGGTCAGTGACCCTTCTCGAGTAGCCGTTGCGATTCCCAGTCAAGGAACGATGCCGTGTCATCGCACGGTGGTTCTGCCGAAAACTACAGATCCCCACGTTTGCCGGCGCACTTCGCGATTGGAAGTGCTTCTTGAACGATTTCAGTGCCACGATTCACCTGAATGAAGACCTTTTACAGATCGAGGAAGTTCGAGTACCTTCATTCGCAATTGAGTGGTAGCAAAAAGAGCTATCGAGAGGATCCGACTAACCAAGGACAATTACAACATCGCAATCAAGATCTTGACGGAGTGATTTGGTCGAACCGATTCGCTTGTTAACGAGCACGTTGACCACCTGCTCGCTTTAGCGCCGGTCAAGTCGTCGGCAGACGTGAGGAAGCTTCGCCTGCTCTATGACAAGGTCAACTTCCGCGTCTCCGCGTTGACCGATTTGGGCGCCCAAACCTGACCAGTACAACGTGGTTGTCAACCACGTCCTGATGAAGTGTCTGCCGGTTGATTCTCGTGATTCTCTACCGCCAAAAGGTGCAGGAAGCACCGCAGTAAACGTCCGGCATCACAACACCTGAAAAGAGAGCTTGCCAGGCTGCCGAATTTTCGTACTTTCTGCGCTTTCAGATTGAGGTTAGAGAGGAAAGCAGGCCAGAACATACGGCGTCTCGTTCCTCGCGGTCGCGGCCTGAAGAGGTTGAACCTCTGTCAGCACTGATGGAACAATTGCGTACGGCGTTTCCAATTTGCTGCCGTATTCGTTACAGCTACGGAAGAGGTGTGCCTTTTATGCAGCAGTTGTCAGCACACCTTCGCGGACTGCGACGTTCAGCTCTCGGCTGAGGAAAAATGGGCTCGGTTGCGCAAGGCTCGTTGCTGCTACCGTTGCGGCTTGCAAAACCACATGGTGCGTTTTTGCCGACGTGCACGCAGCATCACCTGTAGTTAGTGCAACCGACGATACCTTACTATCCTCTGTGAATTGTTCACACACGGCGGCCCCAACCCGTACAAACTCGGATGACAGGAAGCCAGGACGACCCGCGCATCACCGAGCGAGGCACTAACATGCCTTCAGTAACATCAGCCCCAGGCGTATTTTGCGGAATCAACGCCGTTCTTCTTCAAACAGGACCTGTCTGGATCGAGCGTGGTTCCCGAATGTGTCGCGTGCGCATTCTTGTTGACAGCTGCAGTCTGCGCACATTCATCTGAGCAGATGATTCAAAGGACCTCAGATTCTCACTCATCGGAACCGAAGAACTTTCCTTGGTTACGTTCGGCCATTCGAAGCCCAGCGAAGTAACACGCAGTCGACGGGTATCCCAGTCGACGGGGCGCAGTCGACGGACATAGCAATAACCGTGGAGGCCTTGGAGGTACCCGAAGTTTATGCACGTACAAGTCCGCCGCTCAGTAGTGACAAGAACTATGATGCTGCAGACAACTTTAAGCCAAACACCTGGCACACACAGGAAGTAAGCGTCTTAGTTGGTTCCGTTGTGTACTGGAAGGTCACGACTTGAAGGAATAATCATTTAACCAGCAACCTGACGGCCGTGGAAACCAAGTATGGCTGGACCGTTCAGGGTACCATGGAACGCGAGAGAAGTACAGCATCCACAAGCGCTCTATTTCTACACTGTAGCACGACGTTTGACCTTTCTGCGATGTGGCGTCTGGACGTCATGGGGATCAAGACGCCTGCTGAGGAAAAGAGCAAGGATCCATCGACACTTGAGGCATTCGATGAGAGAATTAACCAGGTGCTACTGATGTTAGAGGATCCAGGAATACCTGCCGACAGCAACAATCGATTATCGATGAAGCACCGGCTGCAAGTACAGTTGAATAGGTTCAAACTGCAGCTTGAATTCCTGAAGGAGTATGAGAGGGCCATCAAGGCGTACTTTAACGAGGAGCATGGAGAGCGAGTCGAATAAGAGACACTACCAAGAGAAAATGTGTATTGTAAGCTTAATCATGCTGTCATACAAAGAGAGGTGGTTACAACAGAACTTTGGGTGGTGTTTGACGCTTCCTCGCACGCGCCTGGCAATCCGTGCCTGAATGAGGTCTTGTTCACAGGTACGAGGCTGGGAGTAGACTTTCTGCAACTGCTGCTCACCTTTCGATGTCACCCGGTGTTCCTCATCTCGCATATCAAAAAAGCATTCTTGCAGATGCTTATTCACCCGGAAAACCGCGACATGCTGCGATTCCCCTGGATTTATCGGTAGCCCACGGACAATGATTCATATCCATCTGTGGTGACGTGGATATTGACGCGGGTCTCGTTCAGAGCCTCGTTGAGCCCATTTTTGCTCGCAGCAACCATTTTACATCACCTAGCACTTTGTCGAGAACGATATCCAGAGGGTGTAGCGTTACTGGAGAAGACCTTTTACGTCGATGACCTTATCGGGGGACTTCCAAGTGTGGGTAAAGCTGCCATGGTGCACAATGAAGCGCGGAAGATATTCTCAGAATCAAGCATGAAATTGAGCAAGTGGGCTTCCAAGGCACATACCTTTGCGGAAAATGTTTATAGAGACAAGATTGCTTTTGAAGACGAAGCCAGAGAGAGCACCATAATGAAGGTCCCGGGTTCATTTCCAGGCTTTCAGCACCAAATGCTGAGGAAAGGAACTAGACGCCGTGCCAATGGCAAAGCTCACCTGTCGACATCTGCTTTATTCCGAACAGTAATCTGATGATGATAAAGATGATGATGACGTCGCTCCTCGTCTTTTACACAATTTGTAACAATGGCAAAACAAATGTAGTGCTGACAAACTTTGGCCACAAAAACAAGCACTTCAACGTTGGAACGATGGTCGCCTACATCGACGACTTGACAGATACCAGCAGTGCTCGTGTTCTCTTCGATACTGCCTAAGCTAACTTGACGAATGAAGGTCCTCAACCAGATTCTGACGTCAACCCGAGCCTTTCGAACTACGAGCAAGACCAGTTCGAATCACTGCTTCTGCAATTCAAGCAGTGGTTCTCGTCACCATTAGGAATTCGACAAACCTCAGGGGCGAGACATCACATCATAACAGAAAAAAGTGCTCGACTAGTTTGACGGCGCCCATACTGAATTTGTACTCATCAAGCTGGTTCTGTGAAGAAAAGATTCGACGAAATGCTACGCAACATCATTCAGCCGTCCAAGGGCTCACTTCAAGGTCCCTTCAGATCACACCGCACGGAGGAACCTACGGTTCAAGAATTCGACAATACCGTTTTGTACAAGTCCGCAAAAAAACACTTTGAGGCTGACGGCGTATCTCGCGCCTCTCTCGCCCCGCCGCGGTGGTCTTGAGGCTAAAGTACTCGGCTACTGACCCGCAGGTCGCACGATAAAATTCCGGCTGTGGCGACTGCATTTCCATAGGAGGCGGAAATGCTTAGGGCCCGTGTGCTCAGATTTGGGTGCACGTTAAAGAACCCCAGATGGTCTAAATTTCCGGAGCGCTCCACTGCGGCGTCCCTTATCATCATAATGTGGTTTTGGGACGTTGAACCTCACAAATAAATCAATCGATCGCGCCTCCGTCTATCAACCATCGAAGGACGACCAAGACGATGAATGTTCCTTGGTGCTCCATTAACTATCAGTGTCTATGGCTTCTGCGAGTGACAGCGACCCGACCTAAACTGAGGAGCCAAGTGAAATACTTCGAGGGCCATACCACCAACGACCTAATAGTATCCAGGCAGGGACTGGCGTCGTTTTTTCTAAAGACGATAGTCTTTCTTGGGGACCATTGACGCAAGAATTTTAGTCTGTCTGTCTGTCTGCACTAACAATTGTCTGTTTGTCCACTTTTAAGAGCATCGGGTACTTGAAACGGCCGACCCCGTCCACAGCGCCCACCAAAGTTGCCCAAGGTTCAGCGTTCATACTTGTGCAATTGTCAAATAAAAGCAATTATTACGCATGCCTGGGGCACCACAACAACACGTATATAATCTGCATGTGCGCCTTTTACTATAAAAGGCCTACATAATTACTTTCAAGGACCATAGTGGTTATCACGATGCTTTGACCATGCAACGCTTGCACGTAAAGATGAGTGTTTACAACGCTTTGCTAAGAACAAATTGTGGTGGCACCTACCCGTGCCTTGCGTTCTACACCTTTATCGCCTCTTAGACGGTCACGCACACCCGTCTCAGAGCCACGCGCTCCATTTTCCAAGAAAACTTCCAGGTGGCGCTCATGTCTCAGTGGGTGACCTGGCTTGATGCGCTCGTTCACCTCCGCTGCACGCTCGATGCACTCTAATGCAGGACCTCCAGAATACCGTTCACTGATTTTCTTCCGCAGGTTCCCGCCACTGACAGAAGTACAGCCTTTACAACAGAACTAACTCACGCGATCCTGCGGTACAGCCAGGCTAGTTCACTGCTGGACCACCACCTACCATCCACAGGTCGAATGGCCTCACTGAGCCTCCCAATAAAACCATCGCCGATATTGTTATAATATGAGTCAACGTCCAACACAAGACGTGGGATGCAATTCTTTCATACGTGGTCTTCCCGCACAACTATGGCCGTGCAATTCGGTATTTTTCATCATCAGCCTCGTATACCGGGATGGCTTTAAGCTCTCCTATAGTAGTGCACCTTTATTACTCTAAATCGTTACCCACTTTTTCTAAACAGACAGAAATGACGTAAATGTCGTCGTAAAACTTGTTGTACAGAAGGATCCCGGCCACAATTCTTGATGCCATGTTAAGCAACGTCAGCGATGAAGGAAGCATCGATGTGGCTGTCTACCTCCAGCACGCCAAATGAGCTAGACAACTTGGCCACAACTCTCCGGCATTTTTGTGTTGTGGCAATAGTTTTGAGTAACTGTTTCGCCGATTTCCCGTGAAATATCTACAGACCATCAAGACAACGCTGTGTCTGTTCAAGCAATGCTTTTTTTATTGTTTATTGAATCTCTCGCTTAAGCAGCAAAAAGAGAAGAGGCAGCATTCAAGGAGAAAACTTCAATGCAAAATAAATACCAAACATAAAGAATATAGAAGAAGCCCTGGCACTTGCAAATTGAAAATTCAGTTCTCAGTAAGCGCCATTAATTGTCTCTTTTTTTGTGATTAGTCTTGATTTGCGCTCACGATATCTCCCTAAATGTGATATAATAACTGGGCACAACCGAAAATTTATTGAAACAGGTAACAAATCTTGTTTAGCACTGGCCTATTAACTTGAAAATGTCAGCATGGGCGGACATAGACAACCGAGCGTGTACATGCATTCTATTCAGATGTTTAAGAGGCGTTGACAGTGGAGAAATAACGACTATGTCTGACGTGGATGTCACATTATTAGTGCTACATGGATGTTGACATTTTGTGGGGTGATGCGCGTGTGTGACTGAAGAAAAGGACGAAGAGTGATTTCCACTCGGTATCTGGTCACACTGCTGCTAGTTTGAAATATACTTAATCCACAGTCTTGTCGATACGGCGTCTTTTTTTTTCCGTAACATATTTGGTGGAGGTGGAAAATTCCCCGTCCTCAACACGAAGCTTCGCAGTGGCTGCACCATCCAACCTCCGGCCATGGCTTTCAATGATAACAATCCGACAACGTCAACAGCTGGAGCACCAGCTACAACGTAGCTTGCGATGTTCCACCCTTGAGTTCCGAGTACGTTCTCCACCCAGCCTGGCCTTGACGTCGACTACTGGCTCCACAAGTACCTGCGTGTAAGCTTGACTCACCGATAGGACCCTACCATGATGCTCACCAACGTAATCTTTTACTTGGATGGCACCCCACGTGTATGGTTCGACGCTCATTAGGCCGAGCTCACCAGCTGGGACATCTTCAAGGAACGACAAAGCGAAATCTTTGGGAAACCATCCGGTCAACAAATGGCCGCGCGACAAAAACTCCTCACCCGTGTTCAGTCTTCAACCGAGTCGTATGTCTCGTACATACAGGACGTTCTCGCGTTATGCCGCAAAGCGGACGAGCAAATAAATGACCGAGAGCGACAAGGTGGGCCAAATACTCAAGTGCATCGCGGACGACGCTTTCAACTTGCTCGTGTGCAACAACGACACGACCATCGATCTTATAATTAAGGAATGCCACCACTTCAAAATGGCCAAAAACAGCCGGAGTTCTGCCTCTGTTTTTGCGGCTCTCAAACATAGCTGTCACGTCAACCTGCACTATTCTCGGTGCCACACCACCCTTGCACAATAATGTTACACACATCATTCAGCGCGAGCTTGAGGTGGCCCGTCAGACGCCGTTTCATCCACTTCCACTCGACTAGGGCACCGTGCAAACACCTCCGGTGGTCTCAGTTATGCAGGCAATCATGCGGCAAGAAATCACTAACCTTGGTTTTCCTGTCGCCTGCTCCGAATCCCGACCGGACCACAGATCGATGCCTATGAATGCACTATGCCATGACTCATATTTTCTGTCCATATCCCTCAATACGACGGAATGGAAAACAGCAGAAGACTAGTTAATTTGCTTCCGCTGTCACCGAGCGGACCATGTCTCCCTCTACTGCCGCAGCACTTGCACGCCCCTCCCCAAGTTGGAGCCAATTTTCTTCTTCTACTCGCCCATACGCCTACCTCCATCGCTATTCGCCCAGTCGTGGGTATCCTGCTTCCGACGCACCTAACAACCACTCTACCGCTCGTTGCCCGTCACCGCAACGCCGTCACCACTCCGTCGCTCCAACCCCCCCGTATCCATCGCCGATTATGGATCTTCCCGGACGGAAAACTAGATTATGCAGCTCGTGGAGGTAATGCTGCAGCAAGTGCGACTGACCCAAATCCTCCGTTGACGCTCCCTACTAAAAAGAACTTGCTTGAAGTGCATGTGGATGGTCTTTCTTTGACAGCTTAAGTTGACATTGGAGGAAAGGTGTCATGAGTGCTCGTCTCTGTCGCCGCCTCAAAAAAGTACTCATGCCTGCCACAACACAAGCCGTCCGCGTTGCCGATTGTGGAATTGTGGCTGTCATTGGAATGTCGACCGCTCGTATTAGCCTTGCCGGCCGCAATGTTTCTGTTTTATTTACAGTGCCTAACAATTGCCCTCATGACCTCATTTTCGGGATGGACTTCTTATTGATGCATTCTGCCCTGATCGACTGTTCTGCTGGCACTCTCTGTTTAAAATTTCCTTTTCTTCCAGATTCACGCCCGAGCTCCCGGAAAGCCTTTGTACCACAGGCGTTAGTCGGATACAGCCAAAAGCCTTCAAATTCGTTGAATTGAGAAGAAGTTCCACCATTATTGACGATGAATATGTAGTTCCGCCTATTTCTGATGTTCTCCTGGTGCGCGACATCACTGCGCCACACACCGTTGTAACCATGGCCTCTAACCGAACATGTCTTCCCATTATCAATTTCGGCTTTACGCAACAAGTACTACCACACGGAATTTCTGTCGCCACGCTTTAACACATAATAGACGCCCACGTCACCGATTTTGTGGCAGACGCATGCGCCGATTTTCCATGTCACCCATGTGGCAGGATGCCACAACCCTCGATGAAGCCTTGCACTCCATGATTGACCTGCAACTAAAACCTGAGCAATCCGACACCCTATTCCGCCTTCTGGCTTCCTACTGCGAAATATTTGGCATGGACAGAAATCCCCTCGGTCAGACATTCCTGATGAAGCACCGCAATAATATTGGTGATTATCCTCTTATTCACTGCCGACCACACTGGGTGTCTGCTACAGAGCATAAGGTAATTTGAGGAAGAATTCAGCAAGATGCTAGCCAAAAGAGTTATTGAGCCCTCCTCGAATCTTTGAGCATCTCCTGTTGTGCTTGTTAAAAAGAAAGATATCGCATGGTGCTTTTGCGTTAATTACCGCCATCGTAATCAGATCACGGAATAGAACGTTTATCTTTTGCCCTGAATTGTTGACGCCCTCGACTGTCTTCATGGCGCGCGATAATTTTTCTTAATTGACATACGTTCTGGCTATTGGCAGATTGCGGTGAACGAGAAAGACCAAGAAAAGACTGCGTATGTAACTCCCGGTGGCCTATACTAATTCAAGATGATGCCGCTTGGGCTATGCAACGGCTCAACCACGTTTGAGCGTATGATGGACTCGCTATTACAAGGACTCAAGTGGTCAACATGCCTGTGCTACCTGGACGATGTCCAAGTATATTCGCGTACGTTTGAAGTGCACCTTCAGCGTTTGTCAGCGGTTCTCAACATCTTCTGCTCTGCTGGCCTTCAACTAAACTTGTCGAATTGTCACTTCGGCCACGAGCAGATTACGGCGCTCGGCGACCTTTTCGACGCATCCGGTGTGTGGCCGAACCCAGGGAAAATTCGTGCCGTCACGAGCTTTCCTGTACCCCAGTCTGTCAAGGACGTCTAGAGCTTTGTGGGACTTTGTTTCTATTTTAGAAGGTTTGTGAAAGATTTTGCAGCAATCGCTCGACCACTTACCAACCTTCTGAAGAAAGACGTGACTTTTACGGGGGGTTGCGCTTAAGCTGCCACCTTTTTTCACCTCATCAACCTCCTCACGAATCCACATATATTAGCCCACTTTGAGTCATGCGCTCCGACAGAACTCCAAACCGATGTGAGTGTTCACGGGAATAGAGCCGTCCTAGCCCAAAGCCAGTGGGGACACGACCGAGTTATCGCCTACGCTAGCCGCCTTTTCACAACTGCCGAGCGCAACTATTCAATAACAGAGCGTGAATGTCTTGCTCTTGTTTGGGCAGTCACGAAGTTCTACCTATAGTTATATGGCACAGACTTCTCTGTGATATCAGACCACCATGTGATATGTTAGCTTTCGTCACTGAAGGATCCTACAGGTCGCCTTGGGCGCTGGGCTCTGCAACTGCAAGAATATACCTATAGAGTTACATACAAGTCGGGACGCCTACTTCAGGACGCAGACTGCCTCTTCCGCTACCCTGTTAATGAATTGAGCACCATCCCTGACACAGACACCGATGCTTGCGTCTTTTCCGTTTCGCAGCTGACCCGCATAGATGACGAGCAACGCCGTGATGCGTCCTTGGTTGCTATAATCGAACACCTCATATCACCATTTTCCGACTGGTCTCATCGCTGATTCGTCCTCCACAATGGTGTCCCATACCACAAGAACTTCTACCCAGATGGACCAGCCCAGTTGCTCCTCATTCCAAAACACCTCCGCTCGGCAGTTTTAAACAAACTCCATGACCTTCCAACTGCTGTTCACCTTGGTGTGTCACACACGACCGGATTCACTGTCGCTTCCGTTTGCCAGGGCTTTCACACTCAGTCAGAAGATACGTTGCGGCTTGAGGTAAATGCCAGCGCTGCAACACACCATCGACAATTCCCACCGGACAACTTTAACCACTTGATTTTTCATCAGAACGTTACTTCAGCGTTGGCTTAGACCTCCTGGGTCTTTTTCTCTTGTCTTCTCGCAAAAATTGAATGGTTGTGGCTACAGACTATACCAGGAGCTACGCCATCACAAGAGCACTTCTAACAAGCTGCGCCACAGATGTCGCCGAGTTCCCCCTACACGACGCAATCTTACAACATGGAGCTCCATGCCAGCTGCTTACAGACCGTGGCCGCACCTTTTCATCAAAGGTGATAGCCGATATCCTTCAGCCATGTGAATCGAAGCACAAGCTCACTACGTCGTACCAACAGCAGACAAATAGACTCACGGAGCGTTTGAATCGAACACTTATAGACCCGCTTGCGAAGTATGTTTCTTCCAATCACTCTAACTGGGACCTTGCCATGCCACACGTGACATTTGCATATAATTCTTCTCGCCAAGACACTGCCGCTTACTATCCATTCGTTCTGCTTTTCGGCCAAAAACCTACATTACCCCTACATATAGTCATTCCATCTACCGTGACACCAACCAGCAAATATGCCCTTGACGCCCTTGCTCGGGCTGCCCACGAACGCGAAATCACCCGCACTCGCTTTCTGGCTTCTCAAGAGAACCTGCAGCGTTTGTACGATCAACAGCACCGCGACGTGCACTTTATATCCGGTTCATCGGTTCTGCTGTGGTCCCCGACCCGTCAAGTCGGCTTGTCGGAAGAACTCTTTCCCGCTACACAGGTCCATATCGAGTTGTTGTTCGTGAGGTTACTCTTTCCACATACGAAATCACCCCTGCTGCCTTCTCGCTTCCAACTGCCCCACAGACCACCGATATTGTACATGTGGCACGCTTGAAGCATTACCACTCTCCCGATGACGTTGACATCTAGATGCACCGAGACGGCACTTCTTCCGGCGGGGATTATGCTACATGCATGTTGACATTTTGTGGGACGATGCGCGTGTGTGCCTGACGAAAGGATGAAAAGCGGTTTCCGCTCGGTGTCTGGTCAACCGGTCACGCCACTGCTGCTCGTTTGAAATAAATTTGAGGTACAGGCTCCTCGATACGATGCCTCTTCTCTTCCGTAACAATACAACGTGACAAATCCAACGGTGAATAGGCTGATGAGAAGAAAATAAAAGGAAAGTAGAATGATTTAAGCCTGCTCATAACGGCCACGTTGTAACCACGTGGCACCAGTTTTTAAATGCAGTGATGCTCAAAGAATCACTGAATATTTGGCTAAAAAGAGAAGCACATGTCATAATTTAACTCTATTTCTATAACAAATATTCAACCAAACTGATTCGTATGTGAAAATTTATTGCACTAACTCAGAATAATAAGAACTATGCGTTCATCTGTGTCTTCAGTGTCGATTATTGCGTTCCTATCCTATCATTTTGTTACATATCCTGGTAATGGAACACAGATCTCGCAATCGAGTTTAGTAATGGACAGAACGTTTACGGCCATAACAATCATATTGTCACGGGGTCGTGACGTGGCCAAAGACAGAAAACTTTGTGTTGGGATTTAACTGTTTATTTGGGCAAACCTGTGCCCGGTAAAAGGAAAGTCTAACTACAGCAGCAGTCTTGCACAGATAGCAGTCTCGGACTAATAGCGGCGAACGCAGCGTCGGCCCTCGATCAACAACTGACAAGCGGCGAAGCGCGTCGGCATTTATACCCTTGCCGTCGAATGTTCTAGCGTTATCGCTGGCGGTGGCGTAGGTTCCAGAACAATCTGTACCGTTCGCACAGTGGGCGTGATCTTATCGAAATGATCTACTACAGTCCGGAACCTTCTCGAAACCTGCAGGCGTGGTTTGCGCCGAGAATCGTGTGGTGTTTCGGAACGATAACAAAAACTTGTGAAATGGAACGTGGCATTGCCCCCCTCTGAAAAAAGGCATCGTCCCGATGCTTTAACTAAAGATGAAGGTACAATAATAATTCAAGAAAGTACAATGAATAAATTACAACACAACAATCATACAAAAAAACTGTTTCAGTTTGTTAACGTGCATGAAACGGCTTGAGGCGCGCGACATGGACGACTTCAGGTCGCGATCGGCGTCGTTGAGAGTTCGTGATGCCGTCGGGGACAACCTCGTAATCAAGTGGGCCGAGACGTCAAACCACCTTGTACGGTCCGAAGTACCGTCGCAGAAGCTTTTCACTTGGTCCACGTCGGCGTATCGGCGTCCACACCCAAACACGTTCACCGGGCTGGTATTCCACGAAGTGTCGTCGAAGGTAGCAACGGTGGCTGTCGGTCGTCTGTTGATTCTTGATACGAAGACGCGCAAGTTGTCGGGCTTCTTCGGCACGTTGAAGGTACTCGCTCACATCGAGGTTTTCTTCGTCGGTGACGTTGGGTAACATGGCATCGAGCGTCGTTGCCGGGCTCCTTCCGTAGACCAATTTGTATGGAGATATCTGCGTCGTCTCCTGCACCGCCGTGTTGTATGCGAAGGTCACATACGGAAGAATGGCGTCCCACGTCTTGTGTTCGACATCGACGTACATTGACCGCATGTCGGCGATCGTCTTGTTAAGCCGCTCGGTGAGGCCGTTGGTCTGTGGGTGGTACGTTGTCGTCCGGCGGTGGTTTGTTTGGCTGTATGCCAAGATCGCTTGAGTTAAGTCGGCAGTGAATGCCGTTCCTCTGTCGGTAATAAGGACCTCCGGGGCGCCGTGACGTAGGACGATATTTTCAACGAAAAACTTAGCTACCTCGGATGCACTGCCTTTTGGCAGGGCTTTTGTCTCGGCGTAGCGGGTGAGGTAGTTGGTAGCTACCACGATCCACTTGTTTCCGATAGCCGACGTCGGGAACGGCCCCAGTAGGTCCATACCAATCTGCTGGAAAGGTCGGCAAGGTGGATCAATTGGCTGCAGAAGTCCCACTGGCCTTGTCGGCGGTCTCTTGCGTTGCTGACAGTCCCGGCATGTCCTCACATAACGAGTGACGTCGGTGGTAAGACGTGGCCAGTAGTACCTTTCTTGTATCCTCGCGAGCGTGCGGGAAACACCGAGGTGCCCTGCCGTCGGATCGTCGTGCAGGGCCTGCAGGAGTTCTGGTCGCAGAGCTGAAGGCACCACAAGGAGGTACTTAGCTCGAAGCGGTGAAAAGTTTTTCTTTTGTAGAAGACCGTTTCGTAGAAAGAACGACGCAAGTGCGCGCTTGAATACCTTCGGGACTTCGGTGGTCCTGCCTTCGAGGTATTCTATTAGGGCTTTAAGTTCCGGGTCGGCCCGCTGTCGTTCAGCGAAGTCGTCGGTAGTTATCGTTACCAAGAAGTAGTCGTCATCCGAGTCGTCGGGTAGCGGTTGGTCGACAGCCGCACGAGAGAGACAGTCAGCGTCAGAGTGTTTTTTTGCCGGACTTGTAAATGACAGTAATGTCATATTCTTGAAGTCTCAGGCTCCATCGTGCGAGGCGACCTGAAGGGTCCTTCAAGGTGGCTAGCCAACACAAGGCGTGGTGGTCGCTGACAACTTTGAAGGGCCTGCCGTAGAGGTAGGGGCGAAATTTCGACGTAGCCCAGATGATGGCGAGGCACTCCTTTTCTGTTGTGGAATAATTTGCTTCTGCTTTGGATAGCGATCGGCTGGCGTAACTAATAACCCTTTCAAGTCCGTCAGCCCTCTGCACAAGAATGGCGCCAAGACCTACGCTGCTTGCGTCAGTATGTATTTCTGTCTCGGCGAATTCGTCGAAATGGGCAAGTAATGGAGGCGTCTGGAGGCGATGTTTAAGCTCCTGGAAAGCGTGTTCCTGTGGCGTTTCCATCTTGAACTCCAAGTCGGCCTTGGTAAGGTTAGTGAGAGAATCGGCGATGCGGGCGAAGTTTTTCACGAACCACCTATAATAGGCGCACAGGCCCAGAAATCGGCGCACGGCCTTCTTGTCAGTTGGCGGCGGGAAATCGGCGATGGCGGCTGTTTTCCGTGGATCGGGACGAACTCCAGAGTTGCTGATAACGTGCCCCAGAAACAAGAGCTCCTCATACGCAAATCTGCACTTTTCTGGCCAAATTTTTAATCAATATGGTCTTCCAACATGTACCTACATATTGTGCCGCAGAATTTGTCGAAGTACCCAATTCTAGTTTAGCAGCCTTTAGTTTGTGATGGTTGTTGTAGTCTAGCCTCTTTAATCGTGTAATACTGAAAGCTGCTCTGCCTTTAGTACTAGCATTATAAAAAGTGATAAGAAGATTATTTTCGGCAGTGTGGTACATATAAAGCACTAATGCCAAGAACATATTGCTGAAAAACTTGAATGACACCTCTTGTTGGCCTCTATAGAGCAACGCTATAGAATCTATAATGGTTATAGGCAGAATTCGGATGATTTGATAAAGTTTAGTAATTTTGGGTATTTATTTAATAACGCTGGTTCACATGCTTAGTGTGCGTTGAACACGAACGCACATTGAACGTTCAATGACAGCTAAGAATAGTTTGATGCGTGATAGCCTCGCTTCCTGGCTTATTTCTGTTAGGTGATCCATTTTCAAATGGTGCTTATGCAAGTAATGTATGGCTAAGCCCCTGAAATGCTTATGTGTTTGTGTTTTTGAGAAATCGAAATCACGTCGAAATGATATGCGAGTTGGCATTGGTTTAAATAAATATTCCTGCTGTGCTGTATTTGGGAGCATGGAATATAAAAGAAAAAATGTTATAAAGTACATTGAATATTTTTTGAGTTTTTTTATTGTAAAGCATGCTGTGGAAATATCATCTTGCGCCCACGAAGCCTGCACAAAAGTACAAAGCACCAACACTACAACATTTGAGAAATAGGGAAATGACAATTGAGCTTGATAATTTGTTTACACGCCAGATAATTTCGGCTCGAACGTGATTTTTATGACGTATACGATGCAGCTTGTTCAATGCGCCATTGGTAGCAAGTCTAACAATTAACTTGTCAATTTGCAATTTTGTGATTGCCATCATAACCTATCTTTCACTTTGCTGTCACATGATTTCACTCTCATTGTTTGATAGTTCATGCCACTCTGCTCACAGCATAAGCGCGTTCTCTTGAAAGTGGATACTTAAGTGCTTTTGCCGACCTGTGAGCCATTGCATCAATTTTGCCTGCTTTGAAGCTAAAAGTGAGTGTAACTAAGTGATTCTTATGAGAAAATATTGATATTTTTAGTTTAGTTCTTTTTTCGTGTGTAATCTGGCCTAGGCGATTATATGAAGAGACGATTGGCCTTTGCTGTGGAATGGCGTGACCATTCTCTTTGCTTTTTCTTGCTGGAGTTTATTTCTCACGATATGATCGCACCTTGACGCCTGCCAGTTTCTCTGTTTCGTCCACATTTCAATAGGTAGCGTAAATATATGCATCTTCTTTTCATTGAGGGGGGGGTGAACAGCAAGAGGGAAGGCAGGGAGGTTAACCAGGCACATGCAAGGTTTGCTACCCTACGCTGGGGAATGGGAAGGGGGCATAAAGATGACAGAGGGAGGAAAGAGAAGAGAAAGAGAGAGAAAAAAAACAGGATTATCAGTCAATCGCCTGGCGCGTATGCAGCGGCGGCACTACACAAAAGTTAAAGGTGGTCACGTAGGCCTGTAGTCCTCAGAAAGCACAAGACAGTTTTGATTAAATTCATTGACTAAGCAATTCATCCTAACATATACATTGAGATTCGCATAGATTTTTATACAACCGGAGCATTGAGATAAACTGTAGTCCCGCCAAGCTATGTTGCATTATGTAATGAGCAGAGAGTGGTGGTTTCGGCGTTCCTTAACCGCTGCATCTTAACAAGCGTAGACAGCTTTCCCAAAATGAAAACGCAGTTGCCAGCTCAAGCTATCACACAGTGCTGAAAACTTGGTTTCAGCTCTTGGCATTGCTCTTCAATATACTAGTTATAGTTCTCGAAGTGGCAATAATACTGCCATTATTGTTTCAGTAATCATGATGACGAAAATGCAGGGTGCGAAGTGCGACTACATTAGGTCACATTAATCTAGGGGTACGCAGCACGGTTTTAGTGTATGATGTCGTCAGTAGAACCCTACCACAGATAATCAAATTATGAAGTCTGAGTATTGTTTAATGCCGATTTATTTACATATCTGTGTTACGCCATTGGATTCAATTACTGTTTTTAGGAGTTACCCATTTTAGTGTATCAACGACAGTGTTGCCTGGGTAAGAGGCTCTATTTACATTCTTTGCTTTTGGATTACACATGCATGAGATACTTTATAGGGGTTTCAGAAGCTCAACATGACCAACAAAATAATTCAGCAAACATCAAGGTGAAACCTTTTTGACAACGTTAACACAACCACCAACCTTTTCTGAAGAGGCAATTTGTCCATTTTACCCACCACCTCTCTTTATAATTTTATACACTTAAACCATTCGTGTCACAGATAATGCGGAGTTCGCATTGGATACGGTACGAAATCCCTATTTATGCAAATAATCAAATCAGTGCCCAAAATTCAATCAAATCTGGGCATTCTGCTTTGTAGTCAAGAGCGCAACCACACGACCAAGTAATTTCTGCAAAATGTTTCAGAAAATGCCTCAAAAACACTGTTATCAACCCAGGACTGAAATTAAGAATTGTAACATCACGTGAGAGAAGTGCAAGATGCGACAAGAGCTTACAATATCTGAAGTTCGTAAGCATTGGTGGCTAAAACCTTCTGTGATATTATAACTATATGAACAACAAATTATAACAAGCCACAGGTCCTTATCAGCAATTGAACTGCTTTATGTGTACACGTGTTGCTTACAGACGCATCAAAAGTTTAATTGGTCCGCATGAACTAGTAGTCAAACCCCAGACCTCTAGGTTTGCCGCGATAGAGGCTGCTGTAACCGATGCACTTCTGGCGCACATACGAGAACATAAATAAACGCAGATTAAATCAAACGTTGCACCACGACACACTCCCCAGTGAGCTGTCGAACGCATTTCACTCATCACTGGTCTCATTGATTAGCTATGCCTATCGCTTACTTGCACCGTTGTGATGGTCTAGTGGTTTATGTACTTGGCTACTGACTCACAGGTAGCGGGATCGAATCCCGGCTGCGGCGGCTGCAATTTCAATGAAGGCCGAAACGCTAAAGGCCCGTGTGCTCACACTTGGGGGCACTTGAAGAACCACAGGTGGTCACAATTTCCGGAGCCTTTCACTTTGGCGACTCACGTAGTCATATGTGGGTTTTGGGACGTTAAGCCCTCTATATAATTCAGTCATCTATCACGTATTTGAGCTGCATAGAGTTTTATAATATGGTATGCAATGCTTGCGGGCGTCGCAGGCATCTCCTAACGGGACCCCGCAAGGAGTTAGCGTATGACACATGCACAGTGGGGCAAAATGGAAACGCGAAAATTTGCGCAGGTTATTTCACCACTCTTTAGTAATGGCCGCGAGGGCCTTCACTAGAGAGGCCAGCGCTGTGATCGTTTCGACGTCACGCACAGGATGCGTAGTTGAGGAATACGGCAGCTTTGCCTTCGGGACACCGGCTTGCCCATGGCTGCACCGGTTTTAGTCGTAATTTCACGATGCAAATTATATACGAAAGTGCCACCAGGGGCACCGATTTGTAGTTCGCTTGCCCGTGTTATTAGGCCTTACCGCTTCTTTAAGCACTGAGCTTCATAACAAAAGGAAGCACGCACGGTGTCCCCAGTAAAAGCGCAGGAAATTCAGTGTCCTAGCAGACAAGGTCAACGTGGCATTCCATGAGTGAGGTCATCACGTAGGTGTGCGCCACGGTATGTCCTCGAGGCCAATACGCTTGAACAAATACGTAGGTTATCTCTTACGAAGAGCGCAAACTTTGCCGTTTTTTCCCTCAAACGGCGACGCTTACTGTGGGTACGTATTCAATGCTGGTAATTTAATGCTTGCCTATGACATCATTTTGCAGCTTTCACCATATGTTGCGCTCCGACGTATGACCAATACTTGAACTGCTAAAAAACTACATTCATGATCATCAACGCATGTAGTCCAGAGGAAAATTCACAAGCAAGCATCAACATTGGTACATCCTCGTCAATAATCGTGAATACTTTCATGTATCAATTCTCAGTTATCATATACTTCATTGTCAACACGTTTTACTGTCATACTACACTGATTTCTCCTAACGGTATTATGAACAGCCTTTTTTACAGTGAAAGCTGATATGACATGAGAACACAAGTCACATTCCACACCGCAGTTGGCCACCGCCGCCACCGGTAACCGCTATCGCATAAATTGCATAAAAAATAGCAAACAAAACAGCAAGGACACAGTAAATAATAACAACAAATTTGAAAGGATTCCGGCGTGCCAGCCGAGTATTCTACCGCCGAGCAACACCGGTGCTTTCATCTTAGTCACAATATAGCGTTAGGCAGGCTTGATTCGCGTTAGTTTGAGTAATAAATCGCTTTACAACATCAAAGGAACAACCAGGCGTCACGTAATGCGAGATGCCTTCGAGTGGATTGTGCAATGCTCCAACTCATTAGAAAAGCTTGTTCGTCAACACTTATTAACTGTGGCGCATACCCATCACTCATTACTTATGGCGCATAATTCTTCTTGTCGTGAGCCACAGCATAAAAAAATTGAACGAAATTTCTGGCAAGTGTGCGGCAGATACCACGCTTCTCCGAAGAATCACGAAGGATAGCATAGCGAATGATGGTCTACAACACAAACATTATGACTTTTTATAGGAGTAGTAGGTACCCAGCGAGTATGCTTGTTGCAGTTACCCATAGAGTGCTTAAAAATACACTGAAAGGCCACTCTTTTACACTTCTCTGTGACTGTGTTACGCGTTCCACACAGACATGGCGGTTTTTTTAGTTTCAGTCATTTAGTTTCATTTTTTAGTTTACGTAAGCCACGGTGATATGTACAGAGGAACAGAAAATTAATATTGAATCGAAGTGATGTGTGGGCTAGTTTTACTTTCCGTCACCAACAGCGAATAATAATTCCGTCACCAATATTAATAATAATAATAATAATAATAATATTAGCGGTGAGCGATGCCTTCACCGCTAATATATAGATCGAAAGCGTTACGCCATATTAGGTAGTACTATGAGGGTAAATATATGGCATTCACCAGGTATGAGTAGCCACCTTCAATATGACTCGTGAGGAGCCACGCTCTACTCTAGTACGGACAAGCTATTTTCTTTTTAAAACTCGAATCTTCCCTTCTTCTCCGCAGACTATTGCGTTCTCTACTGTGGAAACGTTTTAAAGGATCTGTCTATCACAGCTCCGATTCGGGACGAAATTGCCGAGTTTTTGCGTTTTTGTACCGTCTGAGTTAACGGTCAAACAGAGGACGATGTTCCTGATAATGTGGGCCTTTATGGTTGCACGTGGTAGTAACGCGGCAAAGGACTGAACATCTGTAAAAGCCCAACGGCAAAGGAAAAAAATGGACCAGCTACATTTTAGTGATGCGACGAAATGAAAAGGTGGAGAGGGTGACCGTCCCCTCATCTTTGCCCTCGCTTACCTCCGCCCACCATTTATCCTCCTTACCACGCACGGCTTCCTCTTTCCTGCTTTAGTATGATTCTTTAACATACACAAACTTGCTATACTTTACCTGATTCCCTACTTCTTTCTCTTCTGCTCAACCTTCACAGCACTACCAACATTCACTTACAATTTCTGGTTCCTTCCTTCGCACGTTAGAACAATTTCATGCCGCCTTTTAAAGTATGTTCAAAAAGACAAGTCAGAATAGTGTAACTGGGTTTCATTGTGTGGATTTCAGTAGTGAATAACTAATGGTCTCTGTAGTCTACTAGGTTTCACGTTAAAATACGATCACATTTAGTCTTATGCACAGCACTTATTCTGGCGAAATCGCCAGGTGTCTGATGGAACCCTAAAATTCAGCATCGGCCTCAATGAGGGCGATGCACGAAACATTTCACTTGACGTCACGTAGTTATGCTATATTGACGTTACAGTCATAATTGCAGTCAGAATAGCGAATGTTTTTGAAGCCATTGTTACGTCTCCCAGGCTTCCCCTATTACGCCATCACGACGTCATACAGCCGTAATGTAAAATTACGCCATCGTCCTATGACATCACCGCATGGTCAAAGGTGTGGAGAACACAGAGGCAGTACATTACGCGGAAAGCTACAGAAAGCTTGAAATGCCTTCAATGCTGGAGGCTCTGAACGATCCACATCACGTGCACACAGATTTCAGTGAGTTGCAGGACAAGATCGGTACATCGACTGAACAAAAGGCAGCTTTCGCATTCGAGTTGTGCTTGAATAACGCATAAGTCACTCTACCCATCTTTCGTATACATTTTTTTGCGAATTTTTTCCCCTATTTAAACAATAACATGTTCACTGCAAGGGCTCTGTGAGACAGAAGCACGATATCATTATGCAGCAATCGCAACGGACGATTTCAGTAAATTTGAGCACCTGCATTTCTTTATTGCATTTGTAAAATAATGTAGAAGAGCATCAAGCGTTTCAGCTTCCTGTAAATGTGACAGGGGCACAAGATACATAGGGCTTTCGTGTCTGCCCTTGAATGGCGTCAACACTATTGTTTTTTGGCAACTTAAATTCGTAAAAAATATTATTCCGCAAAGAACAGTATGTGTTTGAGTCAGTAAATAAATTTTGCATCGCTTGTCTAACTACAAATTGCAACAACAAATCAGAACGAGGTAATAATTTGCTAGCCTAAAATGAAAAGCCTATCTGGCACCTATATGGCACAGCTATATGAAACATCATATGGCACAGCGACACATATTGCGGTGAAAGAGTAAATGTATCGGGAAGGGCTGCATAGTAATATTTGTTATAAAACGAGCACCGGCAGGTGATTTTTCAATGTGACGCTAAAAATGGAAAAAGAAGGCCGCCTTTTCTGACCGATATGTCAACAATATGGCTGTAGTTAGAATGTAGAGAGAAGGGTTATGCTCAATGAATTTTAAGGCACTTGTTAATTTCGCTTGCTTGGCTCATATAAAGAGGCAGCACATTCAAGCATTTGTGAAAATAAAGTATACTAATGCATTACTTCAACAGAAGAAGGAACGATGAAAACGTCGCAAGGTAGTGCATGCAGTTAGTGGTGCTGGTTATGTGCTCTGTGTGCACTGTCGAATTTGCAATACATGAGACAAGAAAAGCGAAGTATCTGTGTAAAGTGGCAGATTTTAACGGAACACCGTTTAAAAATTAAGAGGAAGGTACAGTGTTAGGGTTTTAAGTAAAACAAGTAATTGAACACTTTTTACACTATTTTACATCGGTCATTCAGTGAATCTCCTATATGTTACAGATAGATCTGAACGAAGAGCTTAAGTTTCGCTGTCTTTGTTAATTTCGCAAAACTCAAGCAGTCATCCACCAAAAAAGTGTGAGGAAAAAACACAAGAAGGGTCCATAAAATAAATTAATGCAACAGAGATCCGAAAACAGAGCCCCATGACACTCCGGAATGTACGCCATTGAAGGATGAATAGTGGCCACTAGCAATTACAAACTATAAGCAGCCGAAACTGAACCACCTAATACAACAGAAAAGATTAGGTTTCAGGCTATAATGGTCACTAACCTGGTGTGTGGTGTCCTGATGGGGCCGCGCACTATTGTAGTGTGTTTTGACGGCGACTCATTACACTCTGTGTGGTGTGTTGTGGTATGGTAACCGACTGAATAAGCTGTTCACGAAACAGATTTAATGCGTTCTGTTGGGCACACACAATCTATGATGTATGCTTCGGATGAAGTAGCAGTGTAAAACAAATCTTCTCCAATGCTTTAGAAAGTGCAAGAACGTGCAATGAACTCATAATCAAGAATACGGTGCAGTTTGAATAATTAACACAAGCTGAGTTTCACATATGTATGAAAAAGCCACGAGCAATCATTTCAAAATAATAAATTGTGATAATATTAATATCTACTCAAATAGGTTACTGCATATACTTGTTAGTGAAGTGCGTTTGTAATTAAAAGGTGAACTTTTATGGTCAAACTTATGAAGGTAAGCCATCTTTCCAATTTCTTAGGCAGTTGGAAGGCTATATGCTTCAAGATATTGCTGAATGATTTTGTGATAGTTGCAGGCCCAACTACTGTTTAAAATTTTAGTTCTAACAGAATCATCGCCTCATCTATGTTGTGAATTGTGTGTTTGTCGATAACTAGTACATCATTAAAGATGACAAACCGAAGCAGGAAAAGGGCACAGATCTGGAAAGTGATCACCTGGTGTAGGAAAGAAATCAACTTCATTATTCAATGGGAAAGCATGTACATTTTTAGATGTTCGATCATCTTAATGGTCCTCACGCGCAACATAAGAATTTGTCGCAGTGTTCATGAGGTGACTTTTGCTCCATCTTTAGTGTTCACAGAGAGTTCCGCAATCACCCTCAAGACTAAGAGAGGTACAGCTCACACTAAATTTTCCTCAAAACTAAGAGTGGTGCAGCTCACACTGTCACGCTTTCTTGAAAAGAAATAGAAAAACAATTCTACACTGTATTGACCGCTGTTACCACTCAGTTCCAGAGCATTACACACATTATTCAAAGAGCGTGTTGTTCGTTGCTATAAGCGGCAAGCTTTCTTTTTCCACTATTTTTTTCATATAAATCAACACTAAGGTATGGTTAAAAGGTAATTATACCTTTTATACATTCTTTGCTTTCAATGACTGTTAGTTTAGTACAACATTTTTAAACGTGGAAATTACTCTGAGCTTAAAATGCATGACGGTGGAACAAGAAGTCTCACAATCACGAAAATAGGTCTTGCTGCTTTACTTATTTACAGCTTGCAACGGTCACCCTAAGATTAGACGTACCAAGAAGCCCAGCCTAGCACCTGTCTTGATTTGATAGCAGCTCGTGAATTTATTCAAATACTGCCTTGTTTTTCAGGAAAGAAAGAACATGAAGTTCTTTAGTCAAGTGATTCTCTTGTTGCTGGGCTTATTATTCTTCATCTTGACGTTGGAACCTACCCCTGTACAGGCGATATATTACCACCCAAGTACGTAACTTCTCCTTTTCAAATCAAATATATACATCCTAGAACTAAGCGGGAATGTTCTGCAGAACGTACTCAGTAAAGTGAAATTCATACTATTCCAGATCTCAACAGATAACCTCAGGTCAAAGATATGATGCAGATGCACTATTCATACATTGGCATGCGTACGTTTTTTCATGTTTATATGCACCCTAGAATCTTGAAGTCCACATTAGCGCTGATTTATTCACGGATCACAAAGTGTAATCACGTGGTCATATCATTCGTGCATTTTTTCGTGTTTTTATGCATCTACCGAAGGGAATATTGAAACGATGAATAGCCTATACGCTGGTGCTAATCTTTTGTCGAACAATAGCTTGCATTACGATAGTTGATAGGCTTTTCAGAGCATAAAGGGGTGCAGAGAACGCGCTTTAGAAAAACTCACTGAGAATTCATTCCACATCATTAGCAAATCAATTATGTGGTAGCGTTAGCACTCTGGAAATATAGTGACAAGTTCAAAACCTTGACCGCATCCCAGTAAACAACATTTATGGGAGAGATCAAACAACATGCAATCAAGAGAAACCCCTTATTGATCCACCAAGTGTTTTCATTTTAGTATGAATGCTAACTTCATGCGCCTGAGAAAAAAGTATTAGCTTCTGATGTATAAATAAAATGAACTTTAAGATTGGACAGCAAAATCAACTCCGCATGCTTTGCTACACAGCAGTGCGCAGCGGGGACAAGTAACCCCCTGTATGACATTTGAATCTCAAAGATCTTATGCGCTTTATGAGTTGGAGCTTACAATAATGCTACATTTAAACCTGATTGGTTTATCTCATTTTGCATAAAGCTTAGCGAAACTTTATGAAATAAAATGGCAGCACAAGATGTAACAGAAGTTCGGAAATAATGTACCTGGTTCCTATTCCTTTCCGGTTTTCTGTGTTTCGTTATTTATATTTGCATTCGCATCAACCTCATTTTCTACTATATTAGGTGCAGTAAATTTTAATTTGAAGCCATTTATGCATGAAGGCGTGCTGAAGCCCTCTTCAGATTCTTTACTCAATAGCACGTAGTAGTCAAACAGTCCATGTCTTGGAACTTTCCGCAAAAGTGGCATTCTCCATGAGTGGAATTTTACGACGAACCCGCATCATAGAAATAAAGACGAAAAATCTAACTTAGATCACATTTTTCATAGCTAATAATTTCTCAGATGCTATGAACAAAGTGGCCGGGGGATGTGCTATTCACCGCAGTGGAGTAGTCTGAAACATACCAGTCATTCCCTTCTACCGGGAAACAGCCATCTTTCAAAGGTGGTTATGTATTTTTTTTGACAGTATTAAAACAATTTCCCAGATTGCGCTTATTTGATACGATACTGAGTATTATAGCAAGACGCTTCCCGTATTTGCTGACCATGGCACTGTAAATTTTGCAGGCATCTGTGAATCACGATACGATTGCAAATTGATTATTATGCGTTGATAAAGTGTAAAAAGTGTAACTTGACTTTACACGCACGTTTGTAAAACATATCGTTAAAAATGTAAATTCATACTATAACCTTTGTGCTGCAACAAAATTTACCATTGTTCTTCGTGCAGTCACGTAAGATGTTACGGAGCCGGAAGACACTTTTGTTCTTCTGGCTAGATGGCATCTTTCGCTTCTTCCATCCCGGAAGCTTTAACAACCTTTGTCCGCTAACATGGATCAGTCACTGGGGAACTCAGCTGCTGTTCGGAAGGTTTGATTTTGGTTGATATGTGGGGTTTCACGTCCCAAAACCACCATTTGAATATGACAGACGCCATAGTGGAGGGCTCCGGAAATTCTAACCACGTGGGGCTCTTTAATGTGCACCCAAATCTGAGCACACAGGCCAACAGCATTTCTGCCTCCACCGGAAATGCAGCCGCCGCTGCCGGGATTTGTTCCCGTGACCTGCGAGTCAGCAGCTGAGTGCCTTAGCCACTAGACCACCGCGCGAGGCTGGCCCGATAGTCGACAGTTTGATTGCAGACCGTGTACCATGTGATGTCTGTTCACGCTGAATGACACCATATTTCTGGAGCTCTTCACAATGATGTTTCTCGTAAACATATTGTTGTTTTAGGACTGAAAACCGCGCCTGTTATTATTATAATATTATTATTGTGGTCGTTGCTGTCGTTTTATACAAACTTACGTAGTATTGCACTGATTACAAGATTCGCCCGCTTTCGACCAATTGATGATCTCATTAGATGAAATATACGCTCGGCTTTAACGTCCCAAACCAAATGTAGATACTCAAAAAACGCAGTAGTGGGGAGCCAATAAAATTAGACCACCTGTTTTTTTTTTCAGCGTGCACACAAATCTAAGTACATTGTCATCAAGTGGTTTCGCCTCCATCAATCGGTCTCGCTTCAGTCTCGCCTTCACGACCACGAATCTGACGCGCGACTTTCGGGTCAGCCGCCGAGCTCCAATAACCACTAAACTACTGCGGCGGCCCAATGTGAAGTGCTGGCTGATCTCACTTTATGTGATCACTTGTTTCACAGTACTCTTGGACAAATATTCAAATAAAATGTCCTATATTTATTTTCAGTGCGACAATCTTCTAGAGGCTCTCCCCGATTTCCATGGAAAGAACCAAAAGGAAATAGTACGTATTTGTCTAGAAATAAAACGTACATTATGTGTGAAGAGTTGCCATAAGAAAACTTCATGTTTATTCGGCGCAATCTGTTCGTAGGAGTGAGATATTGCGAATTTTCTGTAAAGCGTGGTGCGTGTTAAAGCCTGCTAGGGCTACCTTAATAACAAGATGGCGTTTAAGCTCGTTTCGCAGAAAATCCGTTGTCGGTGATGGCATCATCAGTTGTGAGTAATAAATATTTGTTGTCGGTCAGTGCAAATTAGAGATACATGAAAATAATGAATTATAATAACTCTTACGTTTGGGTGAGAGTCCATCACGGGCCGTCTGTGGGGCAATAAGGTATTCTACCACATGACTGCGCAATTGTTTGAAGTAGTTCTCTAAGACACACGCTTGAAAAATTTCATGCAAAGGGAGTGCTTTGCAGCAGGCATTTATATTGCGGGGCACAACTTTGTGCCTAATATGGCGTCTCACCAGAATTCAAAACATATGAACTGTAAAACAAGCGGAAGGTCTAAATCTGTCCTTCCAATAAAAACTTTGCAGCTATGCATGTGCGTATGGCGCCTTACGAATATGTAGTGGGCTCTTCATTCATTTCTAAATGAAAAAATGGTGTAGCTTATTCTTCACTATTTTACTTGTTCGGAGCATGCGAGAATAGACATAAATGGCTTGGTTAGGACCATTTCCTTGTGACATGTTACAGCAAAGCTCGCACGTGGTGCGATGTAAAAGTGCTACTGCTAAGATAAAATTGTTGTCATCCCTAAACAAAAAGCATCAAAAGTTTATCCTCTTAACGTCCCTGCTTTTGAGAAAAAAATTTCTCTATTTATCAATTCGAAGTATCATCAAATTTTACTCGTGCCATGTCTTGCGTAGCTCTTCTCTTTGGTGTCTTGAACGCTCACTCAGTATATGCATTACCACCATCTATATCCGAAGAGCATGGTAGGAGTTCGTCTCTCTCTTCCCCCTAAATGTCAACATTCAATGACCGCAAGAGACCTTTCACACTGTTTTCCCGCTAATAATATAGTCATTTTGGTAATGACTTGACCAACGCTTTTATTACACAAAATACCAAGCGATCAACGTGCCACTCTAACCCCTTCCCCTAAACACACACACTCGATGTGGACGCCTGCATATATCCGTACATAATATCTTCTTCAGGGGATTCAAAATGGAGAGAGAGAAAAGTTTATTGTGGGAGAAAAGTGGAGATGTCGTCATGAATCTACTGTCAGGCCTGCTACTCAGCGTTAGGAAAGGAGAGGTGGTGAAAAATGAAAGAAGAAAGAAGGTGTTTTTCATAAAGACGAGTAAGGTGGCGATGAATCAGAGGCTTGGACGTGTAAAATCAACTTATATTCTCTTATTGAGCTCTGCCTTGCGAAATTACGATGATCAAAACATTACTTCTCCCAAAAGAGAAACCAGCCCAGAGGTAAGTTACGCTGCTTAGAGGAGGTCAGCGTACGCTAAAGCAACGACAGGCCTAGAGTCACAACCATAGTCGAGTCGTAAAGAGGCAGGCGTCAATATTTAACAATGTACCTCGCGGATGGTTTCAATCTCTGCCGCAATCAATGTTGTTTGCTCGCAAAGAGAGGAGCATTTGCTGGTTTTAAAACATGATACGTGGAATGTCGCCGTTGAAGCATTAGATAACACAGACCCGCAAAGAAGCGTGCGGACGAGGCTCAGTCTCTCGCAAGAACTTGTTGATTACTTTTAGATAATATGCCCATGACAAGGGGGTAGTCCTAACAGAACCTTTTTCGAAATTCCTTGTATCGTACACATTATAAGAGTGTGGTCATGGAATTTATTTGCATAAGATATCGCTGACAGCCACACAAGATATATTCACGTGTCTCCAGGCTGCCACAGGCCTCCCTTATGGCACTGTCCTACACGGCCAACAATGCGCAGATAATGAAAAGGAAACTGCACACCTGTACGCGACTGGTTTACTTAGCTTGTATTGCACCTTATCAGAGTTGGTGGTATTCAAGCATGCACATGTGGGTTGAGTTCGTTAGGACGGCGCTGACGGTGAATCGGTAAAGATCAATATGTTGCAGCAGATTTTCGGAGGAGTGCATATTCGACAGTGTCAATAACTGGCCGTGAAAATGGCATGAGCACTAATGTAGCTTTATCGAATTGCTCGTTACCATGAAGGCCTCAGTGCCCCAAAATCTGCTGATATCTGATACAATGGCCAGTTTCCGGGGCTACATTGTATATTCGACTAAACCTTGGCTGGATAAAAACAATTCTACTGTTTGACTACTTCTTGAACATGAAAATACTATGCTCCACGTATGAACGCCGAATTTTAGACCTGAAGTGCTGAAAAATAGTCCAGTTGCAAGAAGGTGGCGTCAATTATTAACAAATTAGCTAGTGGATTTCTATCAATGTTGTTTGCTCGGTCACAGAGAAATGTTTTTTGGTCTTTAAGCTTGATATGTGAAGTGCCGCTCTTCATGCATTGGGGAACACAGACCCGTGAAGTAACGTGCAGATGTGACCTAATTTGTACATATATACAAAATTACTGTGTATTTTATGTAGTAAGACCATTAGAATTCCTACTGTCGGTTTCGGACCATTTTGCAGTATGTTAACTTCATACTTGAAGGTAACGATATTCATCATTTGCTTTTCAGTTCATATACCATTCGGTACAAGGAAACCAAAGACACCACGTCCTGGATCTAACGGGGCCGGTACGTATGTCAGTCACTTTTAAATGCGAAGCATTTGTTAGCGAACATCGGTGAGATTGAGCATATCTATCTATCTATCTATCTATCTATCTATCTATCTATCTATCTATCTATCTATCTATCTATCTATCTATCTATCTATCTATCTGTCTATCTATCTATCTATCTAGCCGACTACGACTTTTAGCTCTCGTGGGCGTTTCGATAATGGTATCGATACCAAACTTGGTATGGCATGGCAGTACTGTATGAAAACATATTCGTCTAGTTATAACAAGAAAATCATGACATGCAAGTCATGAATGTCATGATTTACATTAGATGGTCCTGCAGCTCTTGCGGTGGTTTCGTTCACATGGCATGTTGCAAAACTCGTGTGGTATGACATGATTGCATGGCAAACACAAGCGACAAACCTAACAAGGAAATCATGACACGCGTGTCAGGTAACAGCATGATTACATGCCATGCTCATGATGCAATCGCGACCGATTCACTAGCGTCACATATACCAAGTTCGGTATTACGCTACGTGAATGGATGACGAACGACTATGATGCAGGGGCCAACACGAGAAACATGAGATGCGTGTCATGTAACAACATGACTACATGCTGCGCTCATGATGCGCTCGCGGCCGTTTTGCTAGCTTCAAATGTACCAAACTCGGTATTACGCGACGCGAACGGACCACATAGGTTAATGACACATTCAAAACTATAACCATGACATGCGTGTCATGTAACAACATGACTACATGCCACACTCATGATGCGCTCGCGGCCGTTGCGCTAGCTTCACATATGCCACATTTGGTATTACGTGACGCCAAGGGATGACGAAGGTATGTGACTGGTGCAAACATAATAATCATGAGATGCGCGTAAGCTATGATGTTAGTGCAAACATAATAAACATGAGATGCGTGTCATGTTACAACATGACTATATGCTACGCTCATAATGCGCTCGCGGCCATTTTGCTAGCTTCACATGTACCAAACTTGGTATTACGCGACACGCGATGCGAACGGACCGCATAGGTAAATGACACATCCAAGCATGATAATCGTGACATGCGTGTCTTGTAACAACATGAATACATACCGCAGTCATGATTCGCTTGCGGCCGATGCGTTAGGTTCATATATGCTAAATTTGGTATTATGTGACGCTAAGATGACGAAGGTATGTGACGGGTGCAAACATAATAATCATCAGACTTGTGTCGTGTGAGAACATGACTACATGCCTCAATCCAGGTGCCAATAGATTTTGGCATGACGTGGTGCGCATGTTCACCAGCGTTCATTTCATCACGTCACGCCAGCGTTTCCACGCCAGGCGCCGGTCCTGCCATATACTCAAAGTCGCGCTGCGCTGCGTTGCTTTGACGCATGCGCGTTTCAGCGCATCCGGCGTGCCTCCGTCATGAAAAGAGCGAGACACAGCGTAGTCTGGGTAACGCATCGACATAAAGTAATGTTACTATAAGGCATGGGTGCGAAATGCAGCACGTTGCATTTCGCGCTGGTTGCCGTCGGGCCGCGCCGACGGACGCTGCTCGCGGCTGGCGTCAGACTGTGCTCGCGTTTCGTCACGTAGCGCCGCTGTGCCCAGCGTGGGCGCGCGTCAACGCTACATAGCAGTATATTGGGCGCTTCACGATGCGCTCGCGGCCATTTTGCTAGCTCCACATATAGCGAGTTTGGTCTTACGTGACATCAATGAATGACGAAATATATGACTGGGGCCAAGATCATCCTTCACATGTGTTACGTAAGAACATGACAACATACCACGCTCATAGCGTTCTAGTGGTCGTTTCGCTATCTCCACATATGCTAAATTTGGTATCACATGACGTGAATAGATTGCGAAGGTAAACGGCACATCCAAACATAATATTCGTAACAAAGAAGCTATTTATGGCATCATTTACCTCCACCTCGTAACATTGACATCGTTGCGTTCAGAGGTAAACGCTGCTGATGTCAGGTTTTTCATAACGCTGATTTGTTAAATGTGCCAGTGTGTGTTTACTAAATCGTGGGTAGACACGAAGTCTCAGTTCCCTGTGGCACATACCCGCATTTCAGTGGCACATACTCGCCCAAGGGTATGTGGCACTACCTGGCATGAAGTGTTTAACGACGTAGGCGACGAGATTCTGACATTGTTCAGGTCTCGACCAGCGCGTTATTATCGTGAAACTACCTTACCCTCCCATACTAATTTTGTTTAACATCAAGGTAAAGATGTAATTGCGAGAGCACACACACCTGACGTGGTTATTTAGATAGATAGATAGATAGATAGATAGATAGATAGATAGATAGATAGATAGATAAAACTGATTGCGTTACGCAAAATATGCTTCACATTTACAATAGTATACCAGTTGTGGAACTTTAGGTTGTCACGTTTCTGCCGAATATTTTAGATGCTGACTGACTGAGACGGCCGGTTGAAGTAAAAAAAATATACACGCCGTATCTGCATGTTTCACTTCAAATGTCGCCGAAAGACCACATTTGAAGTGAATGGGGAGAGAATAAAAAAAGTTTATTTGATGTACTGCGCGAGAAAATTAGTGAATTGTATTCTGAAAGCGCTGCGTTAAAAAGTCTGCATCCGTGCAGCACAGGCTCACGAGCGCATCGAAGCACGTAAGACACGAGCTCAATCTGGCAGTTATATTTGAAAACAAAGGAAGAGATGCGCGCCCACGGAGAAAGATGCGTGCCTGTTTCGAAGGCGATAAGGTGTAGAATGCAAAGCAACGGGCAGTTGCCGCCACCGTGGCGTCTTAGCAAAGCGTTGGAAACACATGCCTTTTTAAGCATCGCGTTGCACTTTCAGCGCAGCGTGAGAAACTCTATGGTACTTAGAATTACTTGTGTGTGCCTTCTCTAGTATAGAGACACACATACAAAACTTTGACGTACTGTTATGGCGCCTCAGATATGTGCAATAATTGCTTTTTATTATACAATAGCACAAGTATCAACCTGAAACTTGAGCAATACTGGTGGAGGGTGCTGATGTGGTTGGCCGTTTGTGGTGTCGCTTGGTACCGTTTAGGGTATCGCTATGGCGGACAGCCCAGCCCAGCCCAGCCCAGCCCAGCCAGGCCCAGCCTCTATGGTTCTCTACGGTTCTTAGAATTACTTGCCACACATACAACGCTGCACTCGCACGCTGCACTGTCAGCGCATCGTGAGAAACTCTATGGTTCTTAGAATTACTTGTTTGTGCCTTCTCTAGTATGAAGACACACATACAAAACATGAACGTACTGTTATGGCACCTCAGATATGCGCAATGATTGCTTTTTAATATACAATAGCACAAGTATCAACCTGAAACTTGAGCAATACTGGTGGAGGCTGCTGATGTGGTTGGCCGTTTGTGGTGTCGCTTGGTACCATTTGGGGTATCGCTATGGTAGACAACCCATCCCAGCCCAGCCCAGCCCACGGTGAAAGATGCGTGCCTGTCTCGGAAGCGATAAGGTGTAGAATGCAAAGCAACGGTCAGTTGCCACCACCGTGGCGTCTTAGCAAAGCGTTGGAAACACATGCCTTTTGGAGCATCGCGTTGCACTGTCAGCGCAGCGTGAGAAACTCTATGGTTCTTAGAATTACTTGTGTGTGCCTTCTCTAGTAGGAAGACACACGTACAAAACATTGACGTACCGTTATGGCGCCTCAGATATGCGCAATAATTGCTTTTTAATATACAATAGCACATGTATCAACCTGAAACTTGAGCAATACTGGTGGAGGCTGCTGATGTGGTTGGCCGTTTGTGGTGTCACTTGGTACCGTTTGGGGTATCGCTACGGCGGACAGCCCAGCTCAACCCAGCCTGTTGCCCAGCCCAGCCCAGCCTCTATGGTTCTCTATGGTTCTTAGAATTACTTGTGTGTGCCTTCTCTATTATGAAGACACACATACAAAACATTGACGTACTGTTATGGCGCCTCAAATATGCGCAATAATTGCTTTTTAATACACAATAGCACAAGTATCAACCTGAAACTTGAGCAATACTGGTGGAGGGTGCTGATGTGGTTGGCCGTTTGTGGTGGCGCTTGGTACCGTTTGGGGTATCGCTACGGCGGACAGCCCAGCCCAGCCCAGCGCAGCCTGTTGCCCAGCCCAGCCCAGCCAAGCCCAGCCCAGCCAAGCCCAGCCCTGCGGGCAGGCGGGCGGGCGGGCGGGCAGGCAGGCAGGCCGGCCAACCAAACTTTTTGCCTCGAAGTACCCAATGAGACTTAGTTCTCTGCCGGCCTGCCGGCCGGGCGGCCGGGCGGGCAGGTGGGCGGGCAGGCAGGCAGGCCAAACAAAATTTTTGCTTCGAAGTACCCAATGAGATTTAGTAGTTGGACCGTCCAAAATTGGTAGTTAGATCGTCCATCGTCGTGACGAATTTCTGTAGCACTTGTTCTTGTGTTGTAAGGGTGCGAGCCAATCGCCGACATTCTTCTGCATACCCCGCGGCTTCGGAAACTGGTGTGCCTTCGGATAAGTCGGGTCGGTATGGGAGAATGGTGTCGATTGGAGATGATGGTTCTCGACTATAAAGTAAAAAGAAGGGAGAAAAGCCTGTCGTCGCTTGAGGTGCCGTGTTGTAAGCGTACGTTACGTAGGGAAGGACAGGATCCCAGTTGGTGTGGTCGGAGGCGACATACATAGAAAGCATGTTGCCAAGAGTATGGTTGAAATGCTCGGTCAAGCCATTTGTTTGTGGGCGATATGCGGTAGTACAGCGGTGAATCACACGGCATTCTGCAAGAAGTTCTTGAATAACATCCGCGAGAAAAACGCGGCCTCGGTCACTCAAAATTTCACGTCGAGTGCCGTGGCGCAGAACAAAACGTTGCAGCAGGAAAGACGCAACGTCACGTGCCGTCGCGACTGGTAAAGCGGCCGTTTGTGCATATCTCGTGAGATGGTCGACGCTACAATAATCCAGCGATTCCCAGCTGATGTATATGGTAGAGGACCATAAAGGTCTATTACAACCCGGTCGAATGGTCGAACTGGGCACGGTAACGGCTGCGTTAGTGCAGTAGGACGGCTAGGATCGTGCTTGCGGCATTGGCACTCTGTGCAAGATTGAATGTACTTTTGAGAGAACGTGTACATGCCGCGCCATTAAAACTGAAAACGTAGCCTGGCGTAGGTTTTAAACAAACCGGCGTGCGCACACTGCGGATCGGCATGGAAAGCAGCACATATGCTGGCACGGAGATGCCTGGGTATTACGAGTAGCCATTTGCGACCGTCAAGGTGGTAGTTGCGGCGATAAAGTAATCCATCACGAATGGCGAAGTGAGAGGCTTGTCGGTGTAGTGCTTGAGATGGCGGGTGGGCGAGTGTTTCAGATAGGTAATTCATCAGAGATGCAATCCAAGAATTTTTTCGCTGCTCCGCAGCTATGATGATCGGTCCTGATAGTGGAAGGAAGTTGTCTTGGATGGAGACACTCGCAATATCAGTAGAAACAGGCGAACGCGAAAGAGCGCCGGCATCGGCGTGCGTCTGGCCTGAGCGATAAATGACACGGATGTCGTTCTCTTGGTGCCGTAAAGCCCATTGTGCCAAGCATCCTTGGGGATCTTTAAGGGAGGATAACCAGCAGAGCGCGTGGTGGTCAGTAACAACATCGAAAGGGCGGCTGTACAGATAAGGCCGAAATTTTGTAATGGCCCAGATAATCGCTAGGCATTCTTTCTCAGTTACCGAATAATTTGCTTCTGTTCTTGTAAGAGTGCGGCTCGTGTACGCATCAACATGTATTCTTGGTAACCAGGCTTTCGTTGGGCGAGTACAGCGCCAAGACCGACACCACTAGCATCTGTGTGGATTTCTGTGGGAGCGCTTGAATCGAAATGACGCAGTATGGGTGGTGTTGTAAGCAGTTCACGGAGCTTCGCAAAGGCATTGTCGCAGGTTGGAGACCACGCAGATAGATTGCGGTCTCCCTGAAGTAGGTCTGTCAGAGGCGCCATGATTGAGGCGAAATTCCGGACGGAGCGGCGGAAGTATGAGCAAAGCCCAATGAAACTACGCAGCTGCTTTAGAGACGTGGGCCTCGGGAACTCGTTAACAGCACGTAGCTTAGCGGGGTCAGGAAGAACGCCATCCTCCAACACGACGTCTCCGAGAATGGTCAGCTTGGGCGCTCCAAAGTGACACTTTTTCAAGGTGAGTTGGAGGCCTGCTTCAGAGAGGCAGCGTAGAACCTGTTCCAAGTGACGAAGGTGCGGGGGAAAATTGGGCGAGAATACCACTACATCGTCTAAGTAGCACAAAGACGTGTTCTATTAGAGGCCTCGTAGGATAGTGTCCCTCATGCGCTCAAATCTTGCCGGTGCATTGCCTAGGCCGAATGGCATCGCGTTAAATTCGTATAAGCCGTCTGGTGTAAAAAAGACAGCTTTTGGCCTATCATTTGGATTCATGGGCACTTGCCAGTACCCAGAGCGTAAATCAAGGGAGGAAAAGAACTCTTCGCCTTGTAAAGAGCCGAGTGCGTCATCGATTCGAGGCAAAGGATAAACATCATTTCGTGTTATTTTGATTAGGCAATGATAATCTACGCAAAAGCGTATCTTGCCATCCTTCTTTTTAACTAAAACAACAGGCGATGCCCAAGGACTGTGTGATAGTTAAACGACGCCTCGCTTTAGCATGTCACCTACTTGTTCATCGATGACACGGCGTTCAGTCGGCGAAACACGGTATGGTCGCTGCCGTAGGGGTGGGTGATTACCTGTGTCGATCTGGTGGCATACGGTAGATGTTCCACCTAAAGTTGCGCTGTGACTGTCAAAAGATGGCCGAAACTTGTCAAGGAGGCTCAAAAGCTGATACCTCTGTTGTGGGTTTAGGCCTTCGTCGATGACACGGTTGAAAATGTCGGTAGTGGAAGGGTCATTCACGGAACTACAGGAGAAAGCGCTGACTTCCGATGATTCATCAGGAATGTCAAGTGTAGCGATGGTTTCGAATGATTCTATCGAATCGATACATTCGCCTCGAAGCAGCGTAATCGTGAATAGGAACAGATTCTCCACAGGCACGTTGGTCGCACCACCTTGAAGAGTAATGAGAGCGGTCGGGAGCGGTGATAAGTGGCGATGAAGGAAAGCAGCGGAAGGCGTGAAGAATGCGGTAGCGTCGACGACGGCGGAACACGATACAAGTGCGAAGACAGTAGCGCGTGGAGGGATCTGGGTGTCGTCACTAATGACCAACTTCGCGTATGAAGGGCGATCGTGCACTGGTGTCGCACCACCAAGGGGACAAAAGGCGACTACGGCACGGGCGCAATCAATGACAGCTTGGTGATGGGAGAGAAAGTCTCTACCTAAAATGATGTCATGAGAACAGTGTGGGAGTACTACGAACTGCACTGTGTAGGGCACTCCTTGAATCACAAGTCTGGCAGTACACGCGGCCACAGGCTGCACAGGCTGTGCAGTGGCAATATGAAGACATGAACCCAAGTAAGGCGTTGTCACTTTTCGAATTGAGAGGCAAACTTTTTCGGCGATGACAGAAATTGCGGCACCAGTCACAATAAGGGCAAGTACGGGTACACCTTCGAGAACGGCATTAATTACATTCGGTGGCGAACGGAGAGGGCTTGTGCTTTGCGACGAGGACGCAGTTCTTGCCTCGGGAACTGCGTCATTTAGTTTTCCGCGTCGATTGTAGGGAGGCGTCGGCGCATCGGGGAGGGCGAGCGTCGACGTGAAGAAGGAGATCGGCGATCAGGAGCTGGTCGGTGGCTTGGTCGAGGAGCGTACAATTCGGGGTCTGGAGTGTATTGAGTGTACGTGTAATCGTTCTCATATGGACGTGGGTTTTCACGTGAGTGGAGTGGGCGGCGGCGGCCCAGACGTGCGACGTGCCCAGGTAGAGCACACGAAAAGCAGATCGGTCGGTTGTCGGCAGTGCGCCATGAATTTGGGACTCGGCGAAATGGAAGTCTTGGCGGCTGGGTGGCATAAACAGGAGCAGGCAGTGGTGGCGGCGCTTGGAACGTCTGAGGTCGTGGTCGTGCTGCTGCTTCGGCGTACGTCAATGGTGCATTGACTGGTGGCACCAGCTGCAGAGGAAGGACCTCAGACACTTGATCTCGTATAATAGTCCGTAGAGTAGGGCTAAGCGGCGCACTGCGCTCCGGCAGGCCAGAGATGAACGAGAGTTGGCGGGTGACCTCTTCGCGCACGAAATCTTTGATCTGCGGGAGGAGGACGGGGTCTTGTGAGGAAGTTAAGCCGGACATCGATTCCTGATGTGGGACAGCACGGCGGGTGACGAGAAGTTGCCGGCGGAGCTCATCATAGCTTTGGCAGAGCTCGGTAACTTGGGCGACTGTAGCAGGGCTTTTTGAAATGAGCATCTGGAAGGCGTCCTCGTCAATACCCTTAAAAATATGCTTGATCCAGTCCACCTCTGTCATGTTCACATCAACGCGTTTGCACAAGTTATTGACGTCTTCTAAATAACTTGTAAAGTTCTCACCAGGCAGTTGGGATCTCGACTGAAGGTGCTGCTCCGCACGAAGTTTGTGGAGAGAAGGATGACCGAAGACTTCGCTGAACTTTGCCTTGAATGCTGTGCAGGTGGGAAAGTCGGTCTCATGGTTCCGAAGCCATAAGTGGGCAATGCCACTGAAGTATATGTCGACAGTGGCCAGTCTCGTGGCTTCGTCGCATTTGTTCAAGACACTCACGAGTTTGTAAGTAGGCAGACAGTCGTCGACGGCGCGATCGGCAGCGCCACTGAATATGGGAGGATCCCGCTGACGGACCGCGCCGGAGCACACGATGGCCTGGGAAGCCATAGGAGGAGGGCTTGTGGCAGATGCAGTGGTCATGACAGCAGGTAGAGTCCGGCTTCGCAACTCCAGGATTGCAAGGAGACCCCGCAAACTCCACCAATTATAATAAAGAACTGAGACAGTCAAAACTGTTATTCAAGACCAGGTAGGAGCGTAGGCTTAGCTAGCGAAATCAGCGACAGTACGAGCCGAGCGCCTCGGGATTTGCACTGACAATGTGTTTGCCGAGATTTGCATGACCCACTACATTCATCGTTACATTTCCTATACTAAAAATCTGGGTTAAGGATTAACAGTCGATAATATCAGACCAATCACTGGGAGGTCCCGCCTGCGGTTCTTACCTTGGGACCTCCCAGTGAATCTGTGCCCATGCACTTTTCCATGTTCACGCTTGGTGAATAAAATTCAATTCAATTCAATTCAATTCAATCTGTCTAACATCTAACATGGTCAAACTAGTGGAGAGGGTCCTACATAGCCGAGTAAGTTTCTGGATGGCAGACAATTTAGTAATAAAACCAAACCAAATCGGCTTTCGTAGTGATTTTTCTAATTGGTGTGCCCCTGCTGATTTAGAGAGCCGAATAGAGCTCGCTCGAAAAAGAAGGCAACACGCTGCTTTAGTAACGCTTGACATAGCGAAGGCGTATGACAGTGTGGAGCACTTCATTTTCCTAAATACGCTAAAGAGATCGAATTTGTCACAATATTTTATTGAGCAGGTGGCAGATTTTTTAAAATCAAGAGAATTCTTTTGCGTCAAGGATGGATGTTTCTCATCTAGATTTAAACAAACGCGCGGAGTTTCCCAATGAGCAGTCTTATCTCCAGAGTTATCTAATGCTTTAATGAGCACAATTCCAACAGATCAAGAAGTTACTGGCTACATTTATGCTGATGACATTGCATTGTTTGCTGCTGACTGTGATATTTACTCACTACAACTTAAATTGCAAAGATATATAAACATGTTAGAAATTTGGTTGCAGTCAATTTCATTATTGGTAAATGTCAACGAAAGTGCGCTCTTGATGTTTCCACTTGCGGACCTAATTTCAATTTCAATTCTATATAAACTGAAACACATCCAGCAAGTAGACTCTATAAAATATTTGGGAATCATTCATAATGACAAACTTAACTGGAGTGCACAATTAGAGTATATAACTACCAAGGCACAGCGCGCTTCAGGCTTACTACGCAAGCTATGTAACCGGAGAAATGGGTAATGAAGGCACACCTTGATAATGGTATACAAAATGTACATGCGCCCCATCATGGAATTCGGATGCATGCTATTATCGGGTAGCCCTCCTTATAAAACAAAAGCTTTAGTTGTCTTGGAGCGAGAAGCACTGCGATTGTGTCTGGGACTCCCTAGGTGTGTGGCTATCAACGTATTGTACCAGGAAGCGCGCCTGCCTCCACCACTTTCTCGATTTCGCATTTTGACCACATAAGCATTTTTAAAATTTTATACCTTACCGGCAAGAATGTCTCAATGTGCTTTTATCGCAAACCCAGACGCCTTCTTTCTCGCTCATTAGCCACGGTTTCCCACACCTCAGATAATGTTTGTACAAACGAATCTACAAAGAACAAATGTGAACATTTATTATTTAATTGAGTCTGATCACTCGAATTGTCATGTTATAATTGAGTACAATGATATATTCCTCCAAAACGCCAAATTGCAATCTCTGAAATTTCTGTATAACATATTATTAGATTACTTTGGGCATGCAGAAACTAAAAATATAATAACCACAGATGCTTCAGTAAAAAATCAAAACGCATGTGTAGGCATTGCCTCTGATTCGCTTGACTGGTCCTTTTCAGTGAGACTGCCTGATTTTACGCCAGTTTTTGAAGCGCAGCTCGTGGCGATTATTTTAGCTTTTCAAAAACTTCCATCAAATCAAAACAACGCTGTCATAATGACGTATTCTCTTTCAGTTTGTGCAGTTCTGGCAGCATAAGAGAACTCTTCCATTCTGAGGACATTCAAAACTTTAATACCCCCGCAGTTGAGACTCCTGAGGTTACTATGGCTTGCGGAACACTGTGGATTGGGAATAAATTAATTGGTCGATTCCTGAGCACGAGCCGGACTTGATGGCCCAGTTTTATCCGTACTGCCAGATGTTGAATATATTACAGCAATAAGATATTGAAAATCAGCAATCTCCACTGATACGATAGAAAAAGTAACTACATGGAAAATATAACCACCCTAAATATCCATGGTTCATGGCGACCCCACTGGAGCCAGTCCAGGAAGCTCCAAGTTTTAATTACTAAATTTTGATGTCGTGCCCCCCCCCCCCCCTAAACCTGTATCTACACACAGCTGGTCAGACAATATCACCCCTCTGCGCATTCAGTGGAGAAATGGAGTCACTAGAAGATTATTTTTTTTATTGTGACCGTTACGCTATACTTCGAAAAAGGTTACTAGTTATTCCATTTCTGAAAATAGCCATTAGATTGACGGTGGAAACTGCACTAAGCTTTGGTGTCTGAGTTTTGGGACATTGCCACAAGGATGCTTTCAATGCCGTTTGTGATTATAATTGGGCATCCAAACGTATACCTTTGTGATCTTCAATCAAATAGTTATTATTTATTACTCCCCCCCCCCAAAAAAAATATTTTAAATGTCAAAGTGAAGTAAACTCAGCTGAGTGGTAGTAACAACACCTGAAATCTCAAAATTTCTCAACTTGACTATTATATTTTTTTTCGTTTGCTCTCTTTTTATATGGTTTTCCTTACATTAGTCATAATATAATACATGTTCATTACACATAGCTAATATAATGACAGAAAACTGCACTACGCTTTCTTGGCCAATCCTCCTGAGTGGGTATGAGCCATCATTCTAAGGAAACAAACAAACAAACAAGCTTACTGTGTGGTCTACCGGTCACGCCGCTGCTGCTGCTTTGAAATATATTTCATCCACAGCCTCGTCGATACGGCGTCTCTTTTCTTTCGTAACATAATTCGTGGAGATGGAACGTTCCGGGCCTCGCCATGAAGCTTCACAGTGGCTGCACCCTCCAGCCTCCAGTCATGGCTTCCAATAATAAGAACCCGTCACCACCTTCAGCTGAAGCGCCAGCTACCACGTACCTTGCGATGTACCACCCCCGTGATCCCGGTAAATTCTCCGCCCAGCCTGGCCTTAACGTCGACTGCTGGCTTCGCATTTACGAGCGCGTCAGCCTGTCTCACCGATGGGACCCTACCATGATGCTCACCAACGTAATCTCTTACTTCGATAGCACCCCACGTGTATGGTTCGACGCTCATGAAGCCACGCTCACCAGCTGGAACATCTTCAAGGAACGACTCCTAATTAAGGAATGACGCCGCTTCGAAATGGCCAAAAACTGCCGTGTTCGGCCTCAATTTTCCCGGCTGCCTAACACGGCTGTCACGTGTACCTGTACCGATCTCAGCGCCGCACCACCCTTGCACCAGAATGTTACAAGCATTGTTCTGTTACATGCATTGTTGCGCGAACGGACAACACAGGTAAATGACAAATACAAGCATTATAATGACGACATGCGTGTCATTTAGCAACATGGCTTCATACCACACTCATGATGACGTCAATAGATATCGCATGTATGTGATGGGTGCAAACATGATAATCATGAGTTGTGTGTCGTGTGAGAACATGACTACATACCACAGTCAAGGCGTCAATACATTTCGACATCACGTGGTGCGTGTGCTCGCCAGCGTTTATTTCGACGCGTCACGCCGGCTTATCGACACCAGGCGCCGGTGCTCCCACATACTTGAAGGCGCGTGGCGTGCTGCGTTGCTTTGACGCATGCGCGTTTCAGTGCATCCGGCGTACATCCGTGGCGAAAAGAGGCGGGCGCAGTGTTGTCTGGAAACGCATCGGTGCGAAACGCAGCATGTCGCATTTCGCACCAGTTGTCGTCGGGCCACGCCGAAGGACGCTGGTCACGCCGGTCACACCTGGTGTCAGATTATAGAGTGCCCGCCTTTCGCTAACGTAGTGTCGCTGCGCCCAGCGTGCGCACGGGTCAACGCTACATTTGAGTATATTGAGTTCTTCATGATGCGCTAGCGGCCGTTTCGCTAGCTGCACATATACAAAATTTGGTGTTAAGGGACGTCAATGAATGACGAAAGTATACCGCTGCCAACATAATTGTCCTGACACGCGTGTCATGTAAGAACATGGCAACATACCACGCTCATAGCGTGCTCGCGGTCGTTTCACTAGCTCCACGTATACTAAATTTGGCATCACGTGACGTGAATAGATAAAGAGAAACGACACATCTACACATTATAATCATGACACGGAAGTCATGTACGGCATCATTTACCTCTACCTCTTAATGTTGTGCTGATTTAAAATGACATATCAAGATTTCTCATTTATTCTTCGCATATCCTCGGTTCCCAATGTACGTGGGATCTGCCAATTTTTTGATGGATGCGAAGTGGTAGTGGCCAGTGTGCTTTGCGATGTCAGTGCATGCAGAGAGCACCAGATTGTCCCAATTTCTGTAGCTCTCATTTCCGGCGTCTATCATGATCTCAATTGTTTTTTGACGTGAAACCACAGAAGTTGCGGGTTAATGTCAATTGTAATTAGGCGTCATCTGCTGAATCTGATTTCGGTAACAGTATCCAGGGCTATCATCCTCGCGAGCACTTGCACTTTATATCAGCTTAGCCCTTCTGCTGATGATAATGATCATGTTGCTGTTGGAATTGTTACCCAGCTGTAAACAACTGGTTATGTAAATTAAAGCGGCTGTTTGTGTATGTCTGTTCGTGTGGTTGCACATATATTTTGCGCCCCTTCATTGTGTTCCAGTGAGTAAAAAACTACAACCCTGCCACTGTGCAACCGCATGCTTCACATAACTGATTGAGATGTACGTGGGTTCCGTCAAATATTTTTTCACCAATTTTTTCTGTGTTTTCAAAGCAAGTGTAGACATTTATTATGTGTAGGATTGAATTTAGTTGTGAGTAAGAGCCTATATTCATTGAATTTCACCCATTCACTCTCATATGCCCTTTTCATTATCATAAAAGATTCTGCTGTCTATTAACGAAGATAATGTTAGTGAAACCAGTTAAAAATAAGTGCAGGAGAGAGTACGACTTCGAAACACATTTGCCTTATAGTGAGCGATGGTAAGTTAGCGGGCTTGCAAGTGCGCGAAAGTAGATTAGTTCTAGCTTGGTTGTGATTCATAACCCAATTGTGCACTTGGCGATTCCTAGAAATAAGGTGGTAATAAATGTCAAGACTATCAGTAGCTCGTCTGTTTTCATAGTAGACAGTGAAAGAATCACCCTTCAGATTGCCGCTGAAAAGTCCTTAGAGTTACGACTCTCATTTTAAATTAATCATAGGCGTTGGTAGACAATGATTCATCACGCCGAATTACTAAGTAAAACTAAATGTTATCAGGAGCACGAAATACCTGGAGACATGACTGAAATATCTACCAAGACAATGCTCGAATGGAAATTGAAAGGAAATATATAATTGTGAAAGAGGCGACATTATTGCACCATCAGTTTCTAAAGTGCAAGTGAAAACCTGTAGAGGAATTGCAGCAAACCGCAGACTCCTCCTGGTTAACTTTCTTATTGATCCTTCATCAATTTATACAGGATTTGAAACTTGGTGTCTATAGAACTAAAACCGCCATAATAAGTATAATATTTGGGTCCTGTTCGGTAATACACGTGGTTAATAATGGCCATCTTATATGCAGTGTTTTTAATTTTGCGCTTGAAAAGGTGTAACAGGATTTTATAATGTCCACATTGGGAACTTGGAAAGAAAGACAATGCAAGTAAAGTTGTATACAGATTCCTGCTGGTATCGTGTTGTAGTTGTTCACGGCCTAGAAATCTCAGCGAAATTGACGAATATTTCTATATTAAAAAGAAATGGGAGAAATAATCAAGTGTATCTGCAACTGTAGAAAGGACTAATGTCTACAATAACAGGCACTATTATAGTTCGTTCTATAAAGACGCTTTTTTATTTTCTTAAACTGTGTAATTGATATCACTGTATGCAGAATAAAAAAAACCTTAAAGTTACATGACGTGTATTCCACTAAGGCATAAATTGGGTATGCGTGGTCAACAAATATTAAATATATAAATTTAAAATACAGCAAGCGAACGAGAAAATTTAATAATTGCAACGAATTCACATATAAAAGTGTTATATCTCTATGTTCAGTGCAGTACAGACATCTAAATCATTACTCAGGTGATCCATTTTGACTGCCAAATGAGAATCAGAGGCCCAAACATGGATGTGCTTATCTTTTTTATAAGTATTTGTTATATACATTAGACGCGTTTATTACAATAATTGTACTTTAACTAGCACGACAATATTTCAGCCAGTCTGCAACATTCAAAAATATTTTGTGTCTTATACCTGGAAGTTTTCAATAACGAACATTTTTTCCCACTTGCTCCTTCAATAAAAGAATGGCGTTCTCCAGCTGTGGTGAGATGTTATGTCCTGAATAAATGAAGATTTTCGTGAGAACAATGTAAAAGTGAAGAATAAAGTTGCAAAGAAAAGTGACATCGAACACATCGGGTGTTGTTTATTAGCTTCGGTATACTCATGTGTTTTTTTTTTCGAAAACAGTACGCAGTTGGTCAAGATAAAGCTGCGTCTCTTTTGAAACAGCAAAGTCATCTATATGGAGCACTGGTCTTCTGGAAATAAGCTGCAATGCAATCTTAGGCATATATATTTGCACGAAAGACATCAACATAGTGCATAGCAGAGGAAAAAGTAATCTTGCTTCACGCTGTCGCAACGCAAACAGCCAACTCCATTCTACGGAAATAATAAAAGAGGATATAGACACGTTATGATACAAATGTTGATGTGTTTGTTGACACATTGTGATTTGAAGTTACGCGTGCTAGATGATACTCATGCCAATCGCGTGGTTTGCGGCGCACGCGCCTGTGGGGCTTGAAGGACTTGATGAAGGCTGGATTGTGTCGTCCGTGAGCATTTATTTAACCTGATTAAAACTAGCTTGTTTTTTCAAGATTACCAATAGCTTCTCTTTCTCTTGGTGACACTCGGTAAGCATGCTGGTATATTGGCCTCACTAACTCGTCGATAATGATTCAATGTTTGACGATAGGAGTGCGTCGAACTTTAGACGACAACGAGAAACATTCGGTGAATTCCTTCACAAGGCCCTCTATTTGCTCTATTCGACTTGGTAGTAGCTCTGAGTGCACTTCAATGGCTGCAAGGACAAATTATGGCTGCAATTTATACTCATTGACTTCGGAAATGTGCAGCTCCGTAACCCGGACAAAATTATTCAGACTGGCAATAATGGTTCCATTCGCAACGTGCTGCATCTCGTTTCCAAAGTTTGTAAGCAAAAAGTTTGTGCATCCTTCACGTGACCTAACAAGACCTCGTGCCATGAGATTCCTTTTTGGAGTAATAAGGCAGTGTTATTGTCAGCAAATCTTTTGAAATCACTGAATGCTTTGTCGCTTACTGCGATAGATATGCTCAGTCTTGGCGGCACCATGACGTCATCACCTGTAATTCAAAGGTCATATACGCTTTCTTCAGTTTCAAAGGTAGCAATGGCGTGCCTAGTAGATATTGAGAGAAATATTCTCGCAAGTTGACTACAGCACTGTTAGCTTGTGAGAAATTCATGCCGATAATCACGTCTCTTGAGCATTTCAGTAGCACAATAAAAGTGGCGACATACGTAAAACGTGCGCTCGTGGTCAGTTCGATTAGTCACTCTAGGTTGAAATTGGTATTGCGCATTTCGACTATATCGAGCAAACAGAAAGCAGGTCGTAACATGAAAATTATGATATGAATCACAGGTACACTGTCAATTTTTATGAAAGAAACACGGGAGCATGTGCCCTGCGAGCTCTGGCGGCTGCTGAAAACGCGTTCAAATATACCGGCTGTGGCGGCTGCATTTCCGATGGAGGCGGAAATGTTGTAGGCCCGTGTACTCAGATTTGGGTGCACGTTAAAGAACCCCAGGTGGTCAAAATTTCCGGAGCCCTCCACTACGGCGTCTCTCATAATCATATGGTGGTTTTGGGACGTTAAACCCCACAAATCAATCAATCAAAACGCGTTCAAATGAAAGCTGGAGCAACCACAGCCTCTTTTCGCGTCATCGCTCGGCGAGCAAAGCAAGACTGATGGTTTTGCTAGCCGCGAGATTACGTGAAATGAGGAGGCACCATCAGCAGCGCACGCACTAGCAGAAGCGCCAGAGCACGCAGCCCACATGCTCCCGTGTTTTCTTTCATAATAATTGACACTCTACGACGTAATTTACAAGCTGCACTCATGCTTCGCTCACGGAAGGTTCACTAACTCGATAAACATCGCAGGTGATATTGCATGACGTTACCATATGAAACATAAACTACAGATTCTAACGTGCTAATACTGGCACACATGTCACGTGCAGCATCACTCGCATTTATGCAGCTCTTTCACATTCCATAGATTCAAACAATGTGTGGGATATGCTGAGTTTTCGAGTGTTAGGTTGTTGCTTATGCTGACTTATAGACAGTTAATAAACGCACCACGACTGTTTTCTATTATGGACGTCTATATCTGCGGTACCAATTATGATAGCAAAATATGACACGCCTTCATAGTCACCGAGTTGCTGAGAACTTTCAGCTCACTCTTGACCTGAAGAAAAGCGCTTGAGTATATTTTTTGTGAACTCATGCTACGAAGCCCAAATATCAACGGCCGTGGCCAAAACAAATACTACTGAATAGAGGTTTCCTGAACGTGAGCTTGAGTAAACTTGTGAATATTTAATTTGACTTTCTTTTATGCTATATTTGGCTGCACATCTTATACGCGCATCTTCGACGCATTAATATTATAATCGCCTAGATATGCACCTCTATATGTTGCTTCATGTTTCACTTGTGCTGCTTCGTAACTGAATAATTTGCTCAGAGTTAGTCCTGTACCCACGTCACATCACTGTGTTTTGCCCATTGTCTGCACCTTGTGTTTCAAGAAAAATGTGTAAGGGCTTGCTCATGAAGAGAAAGGCGACATATGATGTCGTATGAGTTACCTGAGAATGACCAAACACTCCACGCTAAGCTCGTATTCCACCACCATGTCATTTCTGTGTGCTCCTGTGGCAAAACACCATGGTAGCAGTGTCGGCTCATTCAGAGAGCGTGTTTCTTTGGAGCGTAGGTGAGGTCTCCCGGAGACCGCGTCCCCTTCTATTGGCAAAGCTGGTTCTCACGAGCTAGCTTAAGGTGCCACCAAATTGATGTCTTCAGAGATAGAACCAAAAATTGCTACATGTGGGCTGTCATTAGAATAAACGTTTTGGTGGGTGGCCTTCTCTAGCTCAAGACTGCAGCGCTACTCACTTTAGAGTCTTGGAGACGACAAACTGACTTGTTTACACGCTGGCAACAGTGCTACCCGAAGTTCAAGCAGTCTTCGTGTATTCACGCTTCCATCTCTACCTAAATTACTACCTTCTCTCAACAAAATTTTTCAGAAAAATATTCTCTCCTCGCCACATTGCTTGATTCAAGTACTTCACTTATTTAAAAAATTGTGACCTCAGTTTTGGTAAAAAATGGCAAGTTGTTTTATATGCTCTAGTTTTTCAGCAATATAATAGAACAGTAGACGTAAATTTGTATATGTACCTAGCTCGTGAAATATAGCACACCTGTGCCGTCTCAGTTTTATTTCTGCACGTGTCCTTCAATAGAAAAAGCTCTCATAGCTGTAAGTAGAACAAATATTCTCAATTGATGCATCATCACTTGCAGAAATTCGATCATCGGCGTCCAGTGTAAGCAGCGTCAACAGGATTGGTGCAAAATATCAGTGACTGATGACATCACTAGAAAATGTCCTCATGGCATCAGAAGTTGCAAAGTTTTTGACGTCAGATGGACGTCTGTATATAGTCAAGTGACGTAATGCGAAAGTAGACGTCATCACATCGCATTTTCTTTGTCAAGACTCGGGTGATAAAGGAGGTGGTGAATAACCAGTTAAGGTGCACACATTTCGCAGTACCTCAGGATGCTCTAATTATTAATGCAGCAAGTCAGCCACGTTATCTGCAAAACTACCTAAACGGGTGAAGGAATGTTGAATAGGCGGAATTTGAAGAAAAATACGATGGATTTCAGCTTCCACACATCTTAGCGAATCCGGGTTGGGCCCTGCAAGTTTTTAACTCCCATGGAAAAGAGTTGGACAGGTAAGTAACAACCAGCTGAGTGTTCGTAAATTGAACGCAGACATGAACAATTCATTCGTCCTAGGTAGCAGTAATACATGAAACTGAAACATGTCGAGGTCTGTTGGGCGCTCGTTCATCTTGCCCAGGCTTTCGCAGAGGTTTGCTTAACTGTCCTGAACTAAAGGCCCTCCGCATTATTTTTAAGTTTGAATACTAAATGCTTTGATCATTTTAACTGAAGTAGGTGATGGTTTGTGGTGCATTAATATAACAGAGGTTGTCGAATGCCTCTGGTATTTGGCTGTTTGACGCATAAGGCACCCTTGATAAGGACGCTTCCAAGTTTCAGCTTAGTGGCTCATCTCTACCCCGAGGACGTATGCCCATTACAATGACTTAACCCATGCGGCAGCTCAGGTTCTCAACATATACTTGAACACGATGCATGATAAAGGTTACGCGAAGACACGATGAAGAAGTACAAAAAATGCCTATATTTTATAACAGTGCTCTGAAACATTGTGGAACCCGAAGTGAAACGTTCGCTAGTCCCGCCTGCCTTCTAAATCTGTCCTTGACTTCTAGAACTGCGAGTGAGGAATGTGGTGCGACAAACTACGTGAGTCAGAGAACTAGTTCTAATATGCAATGTTATGAGCACGGCTTCCACTATGGCAACCACCTTACGGTGTGTTGAAACGTTGACCATAATAAAGATCTACCATTGAAAATGCGTCAAACAAGACAGTTCTTCTAATAACCTTAATGAAGGCACTAATTGATGGCAGCGCATCACTCCACTGGTTACAGACCGCGAAACAACTCTGCGGAGCAAAATCACTCAGGAGAAACTCTAACAGGCACCAGTCTCAGTCGCCTAGCCTTCTTCATTTTATTTTTTGGAAGTAACGCCTTAGTTTACACACCTACATATTGCAAAAACAGCGGAATGACAGTACGTTTATTGGCACTGGTACACGCTGGAGACACTGGTACACGCTTGTAATCCTTCCAAGACCGAGTTATCACTCGGGCTGCCCACGCACGCTGAAATCGCCCGCACTCGCTTTCTGGCCTCTCAAGAGAACCAGCGGCGTTTGTACAATCAGCTGTACAGTGACGGTGCACTTCTTACCCAGTTCATTGGTGCTGCTGTGGTCGCCAACCCGTCAAGACGGCTTGTCGGAAAACTCTCTTTTTTGCTAAACAGGTCCATATCGAAGTCCTTCGTGAGGTTACTCCTGTGACATACGAAATCGCCCTGCTGCCTCATCGTCTTCAACTGCCCCACAGACCACCGATATTGTACATGTGGCACGCTTGAAGCCTTATCACTTTACCGCTGACGTTGACAGCTAGATGCGCTGAGATGGCTCTTTTGCCACCGGGAATCATGCTACATACATGTTGATATTTGTGGGACGATGCGTGTGTGTGCCTGATGAAGAGGATGAATAGTGGTCTCCACTCGGTGTCTGGTCCACCGGTCACGCCGCTGCAGCTGGTTCGAGATATATTTGATCCACAGCCTCGTTGATACAGCGTCTCTTTTCTTCCGTAACAATGTATTGACAAAATCGCCCACCGGAAGGACAAAATTGCTCAATAGAAAACGCATGCAGGCCTCTAAAAATGTGTTTGTCTGTTCATTTATGATCCAGATAAAGTATGACTTTCTTTCACAAGTACCCAGCTTTCGTGCAATACATTTTGAGGGGTGCTCCTTAGAATGTCTTTAGAAGAATTGTCCTTAGAATGCCCGCTGAATGGTGGCACTTGTAAGAATAAATACTCGATGAATATATTGGTATGGCTGTACTTGGAGTGTTCACAAGATAGAAGGACGGATTGATGGACATACAGATGGACACATAGACTGACGGATAGGACAGACAGACAGAAGGATGGACGCGCGGACGCGCGGACGCATTGATGGACGGGAAGACAGAGGGACAACCACACGAACAGACACACGGATGGACGGACAGACAGTTGAACAAACAGACAGACGGAAGAACGGACGTGCAGACGGGCGCACGGATGGACGAACTGACCGTCACATGGATAGGTGGACACAGGGTCGGATGCGTGGATGGACGCATGGACGGACGGAAGCATGGACGGACTGACGATCGCTTCACCCCACTAAACATAATTCACTCTTTAGATACGCTGTGATTTTTCTATACTGCCCTAGGAGACTTTTTTTCCCCTAGTGTTAGTTTTTCATGGCAGGGATTTCTTCTTGTACTGCAACAACTTTTGCTGTCTATCTCTAAATCAATCAATCTATTCATGTACCTATCTATCTATCCGTTCATCACCTGTAACACATACCAACATACCAATAACACATACTCGCGGGTAGATATGTGCCACTAGTATGTGGCTACGTGCCACAGGTGATTTACAATCCATATCTACCCAGGAATGGTGATAACACTATTCCGTATGTTAGTGCGTGGGTGTTAAAAATCGATGGTGAAGAAAAAATGTCATGGTGCCAGGAGGAATCGCAGACCAGCATACTGCGTGACAACTAAATATTCTCTCCCAAAGCCATCCAAGATTTCACAACCGGTTTTAAAATAGATCGTAGTGTTCATGACGCGTGAATTGGGCATGCACGGAGGGCTGCTCAGTTTTATAAGCATCAAATATGTACTCCTACGATACAAGAGTCACTTCGTGTTAAGATCAACTGTCGTTAAGCACAATGCACTGACGGTCACTGACAGTTTTTATCAACCAAAGAACGGCGTGAACAGACATTGACCATTTTAATTCGAGACAATTAGGAAAACTCACAGGCTTCTTTACAAATGGAATGACGAGGAGTGGGCGAAGCAATAGGTCGTAAGGTCTATAACATCTACGTTGATGTCGCGGACTAGTATGAAGGAAGAACAGATGAACGTACGAGCTCACCGACAGACGGAGGGGTGGACATATGCATGGACGGACAGAGGGCAGATGTGCGGCGTTTGAGAGATGGATGGACGGATGGACAGACAGATGACGTGGCTGATCGTGTATTGTGTCGCCGTGTATTCGATTACCTATGCGTTAGTATTTTGCACTTATGTTTTCAATTTTTGTTGCGCAGATGCTAGTTTCGTCTTAGGATTTGTCGGGAGTGATGAACACCCACTGGGTAAGCCCTAAGAACCTTCACCGTGCAAGCTGGCATCGTGAGCGCTGGGCAAACTGACGCATAGAATAAATATTATGGTCTCAGATTAAATAAAATCGTGGCACTCTGCGTGGCCATCAATATTTTACCACACAGCCACACTAGGTCTCACGACCTGCTTTAGAAGTACGTCGTAAGTTTTGTGAAATGTCAAGTATTGTTGCGTTGCTGGCTAATAAATTTCATAACAGTGCACACGTACTCTTCTTATACAGCTGACGGGTTGGCCTAATGACAATTTTAGGGAAGCGTCATTCGCTAAAGCCCATTTATCTAGCAATGTCCTGGGCATCATTCCTTGGTAGTAAATGCGCTAGATATCAACTTACCACTTGATGTGTCAGACAACCTTATTGCTGTTGGCATCATAACGAAACAATAAACATGGCCCAATCTTAACATATGCCTATGAGTAGATAATTCGGATATATATTTAGCGTCATTTCGTAACGTTTCGATAAATAAAAAAAACATTACATCAGAGTCAGGGTCGCTCCACAAGCTTCACGTAACGCCGAGTCCCAAGGTACGTGGAAACGTCTGAATTTATTCACTCAACATCTTAAAAACTGATGCAACAACTGGCCCCACAGCCAACGCTTCTCATAATTTTCAATTTTTTAGAATTCTGTTAGGTTTCGAGTTATTTTATAGCAATCAGGTTGATCAAATGTTTGTGCGATACACTACTGGCTAAATAAAAAAACATTTACTTATAGGAGTGCTGCGTTCACAGCAGATGATTTAGTAGCTCTTCTATGGTAATGAAATTTTTTTGATGAAAAATTAGGGTGAGAGAGCAAATTATGCCTCCGTGCAAGAGGTATTCCTCTCTCAAGAAATATGTGATGGTATTTTATAGACGAGATTTATGACGCGAATATTGAGTTTTATCAGGAGGCTAACTAGAACGGCTCTAAAGAAAAAGATGGGCAGGTCAGTACTGATGCATGATACCGAACAGCATGAATGTCAGAGGGAGTCCCTTGTGGCGAATCTTGCTTTGAAACAACGCATTTTTTTAAAACTGTGGAACGTTAGGAAAGCTCCACATTCTTATTACAGCATTAGGCGAAGGCCTTCCTGGTTCGTACCATATTCTAAAGCTAACTGTGGCTTAAAAGCCTTGAAAACTGTAATTTCACATCTTTTAACATTGATGCAAATAAAAACATAGCAATATTTGATATACATATGAAACAACTTGAGATGTTTCTCAGCCAAAACGGCAACGTGTGGTTAATTTCTTCTAATTGCTTCGGCAAATACACTTCTAAAACAAAACACACTATATTAGCACTGATGTGAGCAATGTTGTTAATATACGTTGTTATTTCTTATGTGTATTTTGTTTCTTTACAAATAAAATACGTGACATTTTACTTAGCAGAGTTTTCAATTGTATACCACTTCAGAACTTGTGTTTTCATATACCTAATATTGCACACAGTTTTTTTTATAATTTTGAGTGTTTTTCAGCCGCTTAGCAAGCTGTGTATTGTTTTATCAATAAATTGCAACTAATTTATTTTTTTAATTGGTTGCTTTTTGTGTATGCCTTGCTCACTTTTATGTACACTTGAAACTCTAATGTATTGTGCTGTTTTTTATTATTTTATGATTTCCTGAAGTGTTCAATTCCAAGTCCAATTATTTTCGTACCTAGTGCTCTGCCGTTTCCTGCGATGCCACGTACAAAGCAGTCGTAGCCTCGTCAAGCTAGTTGACATAGCAGATTTTTGCTTCTCTCCCTGCGTTTTATATCAGCAATGCTGTATAGAAAATGTTCAGTAAACTGAAACTGAAACTCTTACTACTAGATAGCAGGCCTTTAGCGACTAGCCAGAGACACGTCTATCAGAGAATGGCACAGCTAAAAAACTGACCACCTGTCAAGCAAAGACAGCACAAAAAGCAAGAATAGTCTCCATTCGCTTTCACTGGTGCTCCTGCTTGTGCCATATATTCACGCTACCAATGTAATTGTGCTAAGAGACTCTTTACTACAACTGAAAGAGCTTATCACGACAAGACAACAATGGTGTGTGGGGGAATGCAGCAAAGATCTCGTTGACGGGGATCTCTTGGCGAGCAGCAGAGAAAACGCATCGAGTGGTAGAGCAGCGAGCCACTTCCCCACGTCTCGATCCGGTGCTGCTGGTCCAGGACCCATCCCGGCTCCCACGATTCCCAGAGAATACTAGGCTGGGCATCACCACACCTGTCCCCGGCTGTGGTTGCCAAGCGACATTCCTAGCGAGCGGCTAGTGTGGACCCGGCGCTGGCCCGTTGCTTTCCGAGGTGCCATTCTGGGCTGCTACCATTCAAGCCACCCTTTGTGGCACTGTTCCTGTTGACGTCCCCGGTGCGTTACCAGGGGCCGACACTGCTGCACTGGGTTTCTCCCTGGCATGTATCAGCTGAGCCGGGCCATGCACTCGGTCCTGACCCAGAGGAGGCAACTCATCCCCCTACCCCAAGCATCGTCCCCAAGTCCACGCGACCCTCTTCCGGCCCGCTGAGACGAATACCACACGGCGTGCATCGACGACTTGGTTCCGTGCACCATTGCAATGAGTATTTGTTCGGTAGTACGCCTGACGAGGTCTCGGAGCTTCGCTCTTCGACAACTTCACGACTCTAGCACCGGAATAACTGCAAGTTGTGAGTCTCCAACAAGTTCATGTTAGTAACTTGTATGTGCATGTATATACATGTCGTGTAGTATACTCCGGTGTCTGTGCCGACATGTATATAAAGTGGTGTCGTTTCGTTTATGGGTGTTTCCTGTGCCCGACTGACTAACCTGCGCCCACATTTGCCCACAGTAATATAGAGGGTGTTCAAAATATTCATTTGGCTTTGCTTGAAATTCAGCTTCTCGAGTTGCGTAAAAACCACGTTTCCAGATTAGTTGTGTATGCATAGAAAAGAAATGAGATGATAACTACCGTTGCGTGTCACTCAGACTAACTGAGTTTATGTACTGAACAGTTAGGTGACTGCTGGCTGTTGGTATGCTTACAGTGAAGGGGTAGAACCATGCAGTCACGTTTTTACGCAGTTCAACACAGAATACTCGTTCTAGCATGTCTGTGCTTCCAAGTTTTTCAATGGAAAGTACACTTATTTTGCAATTTTTCGCACACAGGACTGTGACCAGTGGCGCAATGCTCTTCCCCTATCTGCTGTGGTGGTTGCTTGCCACGCTTAATTTGATAAACCATCTAAGGCATATGAAATGTTTAGAGGGGTTACCGTATTACTACCGACTGGAAACAGCCAGCATTAGGTGTTCTTCCCATTGGGGAGGAACACTGCGCCAGCCTTCCCCCTCTCACAAGTGTGATCAAAAAAGTTGCAATGAAACTTGGGTAGTAAAGGCTATTTTTGCATATCTCCCACAGCTGAATAGCCAGAACACTACCAAGCACAAATTTGAGCTCGCGGTATCACTTTACTTCACAAATATTCGCTACATCAGGTGCACCATATTCATTGTTTACTGATAAACTAGCATGTACAGTTTATTAACAGCATTCCAGTGCTGTATCCTCTTATTTTTTTGGGTGAAGTAACTCGTTAGCTTATTGAGTTGTGGAGGCTCAGTCACCCGATAATTGTTTTCACTGTATTGATAGTAAGCCAATTATTTAGCAATACCACATAAAGCACGCTATTCGAGCCTTCGTAATTTTCTGAGCCCTATCAGTAGCTTGATTGCATCAGAACAGAGGGAAATGCATTTTGTTTCGTCAGGATATAAGAGGAAGTTAAGATCTTTTGTTCGTCGTCAATTACGGTAAAGCCAGCTAGCGTTTTTACACTCGTTTGAGTGCCTATTCATAGAATTATATAGGCTGATGCCTGACGTTAGGCATATCAACTGCTTCTGCCTACAAAAAAAAAAGCTGGTGCTCAATCTCTTTCATATTTGTGACTCATGCGTACCATTTGGGTAATTTATAGTGTCACAGACGCTAATACTTTAACACACGTTTCACAATATGAAAATTTATATTTAGTATGAGGTATTACATTAACTGCACAGTAATACTGGCCTTGGAAATACGGAGCACATTCCATAAAATATTTTTGCCATACGTGCGTTACACATGTGCGGAATATTCGCAAAAATGCTATCATAGTTATTATACAACCATATCAGTATCGTACAGAATTCATGGGAATCGTCACTGCTCTCTGCAGCGCAAAAATTAAACCCCGCAGTTACGTTGCTATCGTGCTAATATTAACAACTTAACCGGAAATGGTTTCTGCACAAAATAATACGCTTGTAGTAATCTTTTTTTTTCAAATTAGACCTTTTCGTTTCTTTTCAGACTAGGCATTACAGTAAAATTTTAAAAAAGCGAATAATATATTATGGTGCTGGGAGAACACATGACGCGGCTTTACACGCTATTCTGTTTCAAGTACTGTTCGAGTACCGTCATTTTAACGCAAACTAAAACATGTGCAACAGAGCAATGAAAGCGGTGCACAAAGCACCTCATTTTGTTTGACAAACACGTGCGTGCAACTCGCTAACAATTTTTACATAACATGAAACCTTCGTTGCGACTTATCACTAGCGTATATTTTCTGAGGTCTATTTTAAAAAAAGAGCACTATATTTAAAAAAAGAATGCTGATCTTCATCTAGTATATTAGCTACGGTTTTGGATCCTTGAATAGTTCACTGAAAAACAAGCCCCGCCACAGTGGTATAGTGGCTAACGTACTCGGCTGCTACACCCTCAGGTCGTGGGTTCGAATTTCGGCTGCGGCGGCTGCATTTCTGATGGAGGCGGAAATGCTGTAGGTCCAGTGTGCTCATATTTGGGTGCACGTTAAAGAACCCTAGGTAGTCGACATTTCCGGAGCCCTTCTCTACGGCGTCTCTCATAATCATATGGTGGTTTTAGGGTGTTAAATCCTACATATCAATAATTATCAAATCACTGAAAAACATAGACACACGCAAGAAACAGACATAAAACAAACGCCAACTTCAAGCTGAGGTTTATGCTCGAAATCTATGCCTATCACTCAACAAATAACAGAAAACCACATCTTCACCCAAGAACGCTAATTATGCTCCCGGCAACCATAATAAATCAGTATATAATACGCTATGTTAGCTTGCCTGTAAAAGAAAAATTTTGAACCTTAAGAGCAAAGCATATTTTGCAGATTTGCTGCAAGGAAACACTGATAGTGCGGATACTACATTAATGATCATAGCCTTCGAGAGGCAATAGGTAACTAATTGTAGTAAGGCACAACTTAAACTGGCTAACACGCACTTGAACGTTCTGCTGAGTTAAAGAGTGACGGCAAACCTCGAAGTGAATAATGACGAGTTAAAAAGTGGTGGCACCATTCATTGTTACCTTAAATCACCCGTGCTGTCGTTCACTCATGCATGTATCTGAGTAACAATTTGATGTGCAGTTATATACAGCCTTCTTGGTTATAAATGGTATGTTGTGTTTAGTGGAGCTGTGAGTTTTGTTTTGCTTCATTTTATGGCTCAGTGCTATCGGATCGGCCTAGCAGTTGGCAATTACAAGGTGTGGGCATGTTCTTCTCGTGATCGTTGGTTGCTCCCAGTTATACGAAAGGAATTGTAGATTATATCGGTACGTCTACCACTTAACAAGCAAGTCGATGTCTCTGCTAACCACCATCATGTTTATTGTCGCTTACGTATAGTAGGTGCTGGTGCGTGATGGCAAAAAGTGATTGTGCAATCTTCATGGTCATCAGGGTCACCGTTATCGTCGGCGCATAACGCCAATTTTAGCGGCAGCGGAAAAGAATAGACCATAGAAAGTTCGGCCCTAAAGCATCCCACTGCTACTGTGTTCTTCTTGTTGTGGTTCTGTTGAAACACTGACGCATAGTGAAATTGATGTTCACAAGGTGATTCAGACCATGAATTGGAAAGTTCTTATATGATGATTCCTTAAGAGACCTGAAATGCTCTCAGCCTAATGTTCAAGCATATGCCGGTTTTGCTGATGTATCTACGTCTGGTACAAATAGGAATCAACGTATCAAATTGCGAGAGAGAGGGACAAACCACAAACGATAGGTAGACCAACGCTGTGTGTAGTTCCTATTGCTTCACTGGCGTTATTGCAACATTGCACATTGGTATTTCCTATGCGATTATACATTCCGTCTTTCCTTGCCTGTTTCTCGGCTGCATGTTGTTCTCTTGTATGCTATGCCTCTACAAATATTGGGAATATTTGTTTACTTTTAGGAATTGCCACAGAATTCAATACCTTGCTTTCCATTACCATGATTGGCAAAAATTGAACGAAAAGAACTTCTACAGAACGAGTGATGTTTTGCCAGTGTTCGTGGGAAAACGGAGCGTCTTCTGTAAGACCTAAAAATAAATAAAAAAGTAGCACGTGTGCCAAGCGGAAGGGCGAATTTCGGTTATGCTCATTGAACATTTTAAGCACCTGAACCTAATTGTCGGTTAAGCTTAGTGCCCAATTGACAGTCAAGTAAGTATTCGCAAGCCTTTTAATGTTTTGAGTGACGCCACATAGCGGCATTTTGTTGGATTTGTCTACTTCGATTTAAAATTATAGACGTATTTGCCGAAGAGCAACCTCATGGGACACGATGCAGCAGCGGTGCTCACGGCGTTGACCTGGTTGAAACGGGCATTGACGCGGGTACTGAACGAACAGTTTGAAGTGAAGCTCGGCGTAACGTTTACACGAGTAAACGTGTTTTTGGAACACAAAGGCGCGGTCGGCGGGTTTGGCTTTACGTATGTTTCATCCTTAGTGCACGGGAGTAGGAAAAATGCGTAAGTGCGCGCTACATCAGAATACCAGAAAATGAAGTTTCCTACCTCATTTATGAAAATCTGAAAATCCTACTATGGGGATCTTATCTGAGGCACGTTTTTCATAGCCCTTTTTGTGTTCTTTTGCTGTTTCGCCTACCTGGTCATGTGACAGAAGTGATATATATGTAGCTACACTTCATTCGAACAAAGTTTAGTTCTGAGTGGCGCTTTTTTTCTTTGCTTTTTTTTTTGCTCTAGTGTCTGTGACTGTGCGCACGCCCTTAGTCAGGTAAAAGAGGCCTCTAGCCTTTTCACTTCGTTGACTTGGAGGGGGCGGGGCGCTATAGAAAGCTTTCTTTTGTGACTTTCTAGTCAGCAGTAGATCACACGCTGTTTGAGAGGCGCCCAATGATCAAAATATTCTTCACTACGTATAATAACTTAGCAGGAAATTCTCACACAAGCCGACTCCATCAATGCTAACTGAATAAGTTGGACGAGTTACGCACAACCGTACAAACGTAGTTATTGATCTGGTTAAGAAAACGTAAGAATATTTATACGTCACGCCATATGCTCCATTACTGACACGCATTATAACGCCCACGAAAGTTAGTATATAGTGCAGTTCTGTCAACAACATACTTTGATACCAAGGCGTACTTGCTCCTCACGTCAAATTAGTTACTTAGTCTTTGGCTGAGGCGAACCCAGAAGTAATATAGCTTTGTGTTAATGGAAAACATTTCTCACTGCTCCCGTTTCTTCTTTTAGATGCGTAAGCATCTTATACACTCGCCTGTATCGCCGTCGCGCCTCCCGCCCGCTTCCGAACAGTCGACAGCTAGCTCGCGCATACGCCGTCGCGCCGTCGCCCACCATCTGTGCCGCGCGCGCTTCGTCCTTCGAGACATTCGACAGCTGACAGCGCATGCGCCGTCAGCGCCGTCGCCCTGTGTGCCGCGCGCGCGCTTCTCCTTCGAGAACATTCAACAGCTGACAGTGCATGCGCCGTAGCGCTGTATATATACTCAAGGTCGGCGCTCGCTCGCTCAGTTGCCGCTCATCGGTTGGTTTTTACGGCGCGTCGACGTCCAAGGTCGCGGTGAAATGAATTCCAACGAATCCACAAACACAATGATCGACGTCCCTTCGACCAGCGCCGTCCTTTCGCATACGTGTGTACGTGTTCACTCATTTAACACCCCCTCCTACAACCACGTTAACCAATTAGCCATCGACCCAGTAAGTCGCAATTTAACACCCCATTTCACAACCACGTTAACCAATTTAGCCATCGACCCAAGTAAGTCGCACTTTAACAACCCGTTAACCAATTATATGCTCCGCATCCTCCTCAGTGTTCCCCCGAGGGAAGCTGCGGGCAATTTTTTGTCTTACATTTGCATATATTGATACTATAATTAGATCATTCATTTTCCACATAGCAGAATGTTGCCACTATTAAAATTTAGTGCTTTATTTATTCACTTTTCTTCCTAATTATTTAATCATGTACTCTAAAGAGCAGTGGGCATTACATGGGGGTGGTGGTAGAAGCATGCACACAAAAAATTGACGTCAACAACAAAGTAACAAAGATTCGAAAAAGAACAAATAATATGGTATCATATTTAAAAACGAAGAAAGGTAATTATAGGGAAAGCTGCTCTGAAAAGGAAGTGTAAGAAAAGAACAAACGAGTCTTCACATTTCAGTCTTGAACAGAAGTCGAGTGATCGAGACATACAGTCAAATAGATAAAGCACATTTTAACCAGAGGCACATCTGAGGCAATTTTTTGAAGTCAGTTATGCCCCACGGTGAACCTTTCTTTTGTAATCAAGATCTGCGTAGTTATATATACAAGCAATATCATTAAGCAGTTGATTCAGATAATTCTAGCCCGTTTTGTCAGCAAACATTACGACCCATTTGATAGTATATCAGAAATAAATCCACATTATGCGGGGAAACTTTACAATCTAGAAGACGGAAACATCGACTAAAACTTGTGCATAGTATATACAATAACCTAACAGCAATTGATAACTCAGAATACCTACTAGCAACAACATATAGATCCACGAGATGCCAACACACATAATATGCGAGAATACGCATTCAATGCCACAACTTTTGCCAACCCCTTTCAAAAACAATTAGAAACTGGAATGAACTTCCCGAAGATATCGTAAACTTGTGCGGTAACAGCGCTTTTTCATCGTTTTGACATTGTTACTTGCCCATTTACTTTTAGTACCTGTTTGGCTCGTGCCCTGTTGCACTAAAGTATTTTTGATTGCATGCAGTAATTAAGATATGTTGCTATAATTTTCCAGATTGTATAGGGTGTACTATCGCTGAATTGTTAGCAGCCATACTGGACTTTGTATGTATACCCCCCTGCAGTAATGTCACTATGGCGTGTCGGGAACTCTGTAAATAAATAAAATAAAGAAATTAGCAGCAAGAAGTAACGGTGAATAGAACAACAGGTTTGTTCGGGCACCTAAAGGTTCTGATTGGACTTCGTTGTCCATATGAGCGAATATTTGAGGCGCCACTATTAAGAGGGCACAACCGCGAATATATTTGATAGAGATTGGGAATGAGGAACACAAGTGAGAACAATCTGCAGGACTGCAGACTGCACACTGAAAGACAGCAATTTTAGAGACGTTTTTGTTTCATTTATTTTAGTAGTTGAAGAGTACTTCTTTGTTATGAAACGGGTGCTTTTGTTCCGAAGAGGCTTTATTGTATATTGAAAAACGTGTTTGTTCTGAAGAGGCTCCATACTTGAAAAACGTGTTCAAGTTTAGATTGCAATCAATTATTGTAAGCTAAAGGTATAGTACGTTACGTCTCATGAATCCAAGTATGTTAAAAGCGCTGCTTGCGATAGTGTCAATGTGTATGTTCTGTGAGAATTCTCGCGTCATTGAACACCTACCTACATAAAGCAGGCTGCATCGTCAACTGGTTTCTCATTTGACATTAAAGATTAGTTATTGGGTTTAACTTTGTAGTGAAGGAAACGACCTTTGTTTGCTCACGCCGACTTCCATCTGCCAGTCATGGCACCATTTACCTATTATAAGGTTATCAATGTGCAAGTTATAGTCACCTTCCCTGTTAGTCATCTTTCAATATATCACGCAGTCGTTAGCGAATAACCTTACCATGTAAATAATAAAATTAGCTATATCACTAATCTAAATTAATAATTAATATGGTGCCAGCACAGATCTCCGAGGCACTCCTGATTTAACGCGGGCTGATTGATATGTGGGGTTTAACGTCCCTAAACCACCTAATGATTATGAGACGCCGTAGCGGAGGACTCCGCAAATTTTGGCCACCTGGAGTTGTTCAACGTGAACCCAAATCTGAGCACATGGGTCCGCGTGGTTTAACGTGTGCTAACGGGGATGTTCGTCTTTAACTAAAACTGATTGGTACCACTGTGTTAGGATTCAAATATCCAAATAACAACGTTTGGGTTTATGTTAAGGTTGGTAAGCTTTCTTATTAGTCTGGTATAAAGAACGTTTTCAGAGGCATTTATGAACTGAACAAAAACGGCAAGAACTTGCATCTATCATATACAAAAATACGAATGCCAATAATTACCTCACGCAATTGTGTCTCGCGAGATTGACCATGTAGAAAGTGTTGTTGGTTGGCAAGAAAGGAATTTTTTCTAAGTATTTTATGATTGCGGGTGAAGTAATGTGGTCAAGCAGTTTGCTTTCAATACCAGTTAGAGATATCTGCCTTTAGTAGGTTGAGTCAAAAAAGTCGCCAGATTTGAATTGCGCGGGCTATTTTTCAATCATCGGGTACACAGCCTGCGTCGAGAGACTGTCGGAAAACGTCACTTAACATAAGACATAACTTTAACTTCATTATCTTGAGCAGCTTCGGGAATATCTTGTCCGGACCTGCGGCAGAATTTAAGGAAAGGCAATCAATGGCTGCTGTGATACCTTGTGAAGTGATAACATTATCTTGAAAGTGGAAAAGTAAATTAGTAGCACGTAGTTTAGGTGATATGGAACCTTCATCCGTAGGCACATAGCTAAAGAAATTACTGAATTGTGCCCCAGTGTCTGACGTGACAAGGAGCTTTTCATCTTTCGCTATGAATAATAGGAACTTCAGGACGTAAATATGGCACACAACTTCCTAAAGGTTCTTGTTGCAGCTTCTTGAAATGTTCGAGGTATGATAGTTAACATTTATCTTTTGCTGTTTCGTTTCCAATAGAGATATCTGGGCGTGTTCACGGTAACGCTTACAGCTGTTTTCAGATGCTGTTGATTACCCTCGTGAGTACAATAGTTTATTTTGGTTAGTACAACCTCTTAAGTGAGTCGTAAACCACGTACTGTCTGTTTAAGCAGTTATGGCGACTATTAAAATTTATTTTTCTTCTAGTAAGATAAGTTTATTGTTTATAAGTGTCCAGTTTTTGTGTCAACCACACACACTAACAGAGCTTAAGAAATAAACAAAACAAGAATAGAGTTGGTTTGACATTGAGTCAATACTCGATCGACGAAGTGTATATTTCATAGAACGCTTGTGCCCGTGTCTCAAACTTTTTATTTGTCTTTTTCGCAAATTCTGTGAGCTAACGCTGCCTCCTTGCGAGAATGGATAACGTCTTTAAAAATCTTCGAAGTGCACAACCGCTACTTCGGGCAGTGGCTAGGAAACATGGCACCACCTGAAGCAGCACAGACAGCAAGGCAACAGACTTCTACTCGGACGGCTTCGATTCATTGTATGATGACTACACAGTCGTCATGAGCCGCAATGCAACAAGCAGACTGTTACGAACATCGTCGACAGCGAGTTTATCCACCGTACAGGCTACGACGCAGTGTTGGCCGCACGCTGTGCTCTAAATTGCTCTGGACCCTCGAGCCAGCCTACGGCGGCTTAATAGGCAAGTCCTCTCTGCATATCTCGAAGAACTTGCTCAATTGAGATTAAAGACGTGAGGATCAACTTACGCAAGAATGTTCTGGCGGTTGATTTTCTACACTGTAGTGCACTGCAAATCCCACAGAACATAACGAAAATCGACAGAGTCACAGTTAAATAAGTGATCCCCATTGAATGTAAGGCCTGCGTTGGCGTCATTTATGGCGGGGACATTTTATTTCCAATTGCACTGACAATTTTTCTATCTTAATAAAACCAACTACCAACGACATCCTCATCAAGCACATTGCGAGGCTCGGTCAGTGACGTTGTCTGAAGATTGTTCTTGAGGGAGACACTCTTTCACCACACGTAAAAGTGGTCACGTTCGCCACTAGCTCCCTCTATACATACCGAAGCCCTTACAATGATACAGATGTTTCAAGCTGGGACATGTCAAAGGAGTATGTACGAGCAATGTTGTATGCCCGTGGTTTGCCTAACCTCATTCAGAAGGCACCCGCGACGCAACTGCGTTCGAATGCTCTAACTGCCACGGCACTCACAAAGCGTCGTCTAAAGATTTTCCGCGAGTGCGAAAGGAGCCCGCGGTGCTGAAACGCGTTGTGCGCGACAATTCAACGCACAGAGAAGCAGCTGCTACTGTCAGGCGATGTCGGCATCACCACAGATAATCATCACGATAAGTGACATCTGCCGATAAAGGCACGCCATCTCCCGCAAAAACAACTTGCCAATGATCATCAGCTCCGCGAAGACGGATGCACCGAAAACAAAAGCAAGATCAACACTCCTACCTCGTGAAGTGTGGCCTTCCCTTCTATGAACACAGCCTAGTTCAGAGGTGCATCGAATCTCGCCAACCTCGATGCTCTCACGAACCACTGATGCAAAGACAACTGAGGATTGCCGGGTCACTAACATGTTGCAGACTCTTATGAGCCCGATGCGCATGCTCTTAAGCAACATGAATACGCCGTCAGCGCAGAGCACACTGCAGGTGCTGGACACTTTGAGTCCAGTTCTTGCAGCTCTAAGGTAAAACTATGGCCCACGACATGTCATCCTTTTGAGAGGAGATCAAGAACGCATCTATCCTTTAGTGGAACGCCAGAGAACTTAGGTTGCGCGTGTCCGACTTCCAGCAATATGTATTGATGAACTAGTTCTCCATAATAGTGATTTGTAAACTGAGCCTGCCAGCTCACATCAGACTGTCTGGATATGACTGCTTTATGTCTTCTACCCACGGAGAGTGCATCAAGGTTGTTGTGTTCATATGACACGACTCAGCTTTTGTTAATCACCCTTCTCTTTTGTTCATCAGGGGGTATACCCTGACGAAGGAAACCAGTACGTTTGCCTAACAGTAAAAAAACAAGAAGACCAAATTCACAATGATTGTAGACAGCTTACTTCATCATGTTGTCTAGACTGCGAGTATTTGCGCGGAATTTTGAATTGCCATGGGTGATAATTGGTGACTTCAGAGCCCAACACTACTTATGAAGAAACTCCAGGGCCCACACTAGAGGTAGACAGTTAGTGTCGTTCGTTTCTGAATTCGAACATATCATCTTCAATGACGGTAGCCCTACTTCTCTGCATGGATCGACCTTTAGTAATTGCCTGGACCTCACTCTTTTCTCACGGTCGTTCACCAGAAGATTGCACTGCTTTTTGGAATTGCAAACAAGGGGTAGTTACCACATCCTAACATACCTGTAGATTGACGGCTTCCGAAGTCTCAAGTGCTTCAGAGCCGTCAAGTGTACCGATTGGCAAAAATACAAGCTAATTATGAAAGAATATGTTGGCAGTCCATCCTTCAACTTAGAGGACGCAATAAAGAGTGCGCTAGAGTTCAGTTTACGTTCTCTTTCAGTAAGCTCATCTCGCATTGAACTAGAGAAACTCCAAGACATCAGTCGTCGTGCAGAACGACGTTATAGACGCAAAAAGTGAATTCATGATCTGACAGTGCCCAGACGCACACAAAAAGAAAAAAGAGCGTCACATGAACATGTCTAATAACCGACAATGGGTATTTTTTGCGAGTCTTTGGACCGAAGAAAGCCTCTGTCACTAATCTGGAGAGCTGGCCGGGGTCTTCGCGCAACAATTACTCAGCGTTACCCTTTATATCTCTGGCACTTCACTAACGCTGCGAAGAGATTGAGGTCGAAGAATCTTTCTGTTGAAGTATTGCCTGCGGGGCAAATTAAACTGAGACGAAGGCGCCTGACTGTTTTGTATCCTCGCATGATCCCCGAATAAAGCGTTCGTTTTCAATGAAACAACTAAAATCTGCGCTTGCTTTGTGTAGACGTTATTCAGCGCCAGGACCTGACGACATCACCTACCGCTCTCTGTGTCGCCTAGGAGACCATGCTCGGAAGGCAATCTTGCTGCTGTAAAACGACTCCTGGCAAACTGGCATAGTTCTACAGGAATGGAAGTAAAGTCGCCTGTATCCACTTCTCAAAGCTGGCAAGTCGCTTTGTACATTTCTTCTTACCACCCAATCGCCCTCGCAAGCTGTGTGAGAAAAGTAATCCTAATAATTTTAACGCGTCTGGAACGTTACTTAGATTTCTACGAAATATATCCAGATGACAAGTCCGGGTTCAGACAAGGCCGCTCATCCATTGACAATGTAGTTGACTTGGTGAAATACGTAAAGCATCAGAACGCCTGCAAACGGTAATCTGCTGCTCTGTTTTTTGACGTTAAAGGGGCTTACGATATATCATATTGGAATGCATTTCCCGACAATATTGTTATTGAAAAAAACTACGTTAAATTTAAAGATTTATTGCCGCAGCACTACTGTCTGCAGGCGGAATAGCAGCCCCGTTATTTGCGAGATTATCTGCCGCCTAACATTTCTTGTTTTCCTTATTTGTATTTCTTTTTTGTGTTTTTGTTGTGTTTTTCTTCGTTTTTTCTAGTGGTATTTATGCCTCCCTGTGACCCAGAGTTACTTATTGTCACCCCCCCTTTTGTAATGCCCCATGAGGGGCCCTTAACGTTAAATAAATGATGATGAAATCATATCTACCGACTGCCAATGTCACTCACGAAGCAATTCTCAGTGCATTAGAAGGAGTAGGACTCGGTGGCAAGATATATAAGTGGGTTCATGGCTATCTACAGAATAGATCATTTCACGTGCTGACAGCGAATGGCCCGACACCCTAGTATTACAGTAGCCGACGAGTCCCGCAAGGCGGAGGGCTGAGCCCAACGTTGTTGAACCTTACACTTATTGGACTAGTTGGCAAGCAACCAAGCAGCGAAGGACTTCCAAGTATGGTGATGACATATGTGTGTGGTCATCAGGCATGACTCGACTTCAACTTCGCACTCGACTTCAGAAGGCAGCATCAGTGACATCTTACCATCTACGTAAAGAAGGACTCGAAATCGAATGTGGAAAGTGTGCAGTCGTGGCTTTGACCTGAAAGCCAATGTCCGCTTACGGCTTTTCAATTATTGGGCAGCCGTGTCAAGGAGCCCGAGTCACAGGTTCTTTGGAGTCATAATCAAACAAAAGCTGCCTTGGACCTCACACGTAAACTACGCCAAAAAATGACTCATTGTCTTTGTCACTTGTTCAGGTTCCTTCCCAGAAAATGTTGGGAGTGTCTGTCAAGTTTATGTTACAGCTGCACACGGTAACATTTATTGGATTTCTGCGGTACAGCCTACATGTTATATCTGACATGCGCAAAACTAACCTATGCACACTCCGAATTCTTCAATCCCAGGCTCTTAGGATATAGTAGGACTTGGTAGCAAGATATATAAGTAGGTACATGGCTACCTACAGAATAGATCATATCACGTGCTGACAGAGAATGGCCCGACACCTGAGTATTACTGTAGCCGAGGAGTCCCGCAAGGTGCAGTGCTAAGCCCGACGTTTTTGAACCATATACTCCTTGGACTAGTTCGCGAGCAACCAATCAGCGATGGACTTCCAATGTATGTTGATGAAATCTGAGTGTGGTCATCAGGTATGACTCAACTTCAACTTCGCGCTCGACTTTAGAAGGCAGCATCAGTGACCTCTCACCATCTACGTAAACAAGGACTCGAAATCGAAAGTGGAAAGTGTGCAGTCGTGGCTTTCGCCGGAAAGCATAGTCCGCTTACGGCATATCAATTATTGGGCAGCCGTGTCAAGGAGCCCGAGTCACAGGTTCTTTGGAGTCATAATCGAACGAAACCTGCCTTGGACCTCACACGTAAACTACGTCAAAAAACTGTTGACTGCCATTTGTCACTTGTTCAGGTTCTTTCCCAGAAAATGTTGAGAGTGTCGCTCGATTTTATGTTACAGCTGCACACGGTATTATTTATTGGATTTCGGCGGTACAGCCTACATGTTATATCTAACACGTGCAAAACTAACCTGTGCACACTCCGAATTATTTAAGCCCAGGCTCTTAGGATATTCCTTGCTTTAGCTCGCTGTGCATTGACGGCTGAAACCATTTCATTGCACAGGACTGCTCAATCATGACGTATTCACCATTAAACGATGCGTACGTACCTCGGGCAACAGCTAAGAATTAATTGCGATAGTGCTCGCCTGCAGCCTTCTTACTATGAAGCTAATTCTTCCTACCACTTGGCAACTCTCGCTACTGATCGGCCCAGTAGCGAAATTTAGTGCGATTGGACTGTGCGCATCGTGCATCGTTTACGTCAGGCTTTACGCCTGTGGAGAATTCGGTGTATCCTCCATGATGCCTGACACTTCTGCAAGTACATCTTTCAATTTTGGGAATACGAAAACATTCAAATTTGCCTTCGTCAGCTCTAAAACAATTGATCTTGCACCTCTTGCACCAAGTGTACAATAACCACGTGTACACATGCACGAATAGTTCAACCACAGCATCTGGTTCTGGTGGTGCGATGGTGATTCCAGCTAAACGATCACTCTGCAAATGAAGCCTTAACAGTCACTACGTCTACGGCAGCAGAACTTGCGGCTTTGTGTGGTGCCCTAGAGTACATAATCCCGGATACTAAGTGAATGGGCTGTGTTTTTCGACTCAAAACCAAACTTACAGAGCATGCAATCAGTCCTTTGACGAGGTCGCCATGAACAGTTAACATACAAAGCTGTCAAGCTTCTTCACCACGTCACAGAAACAGGCCACGAGGTCAATTTTCAGTGGTTACCTGGTCATTGTAGGATCAGTGGCAACAATTTCACAGACAACGTGGCTCGCACACCCCACCAAAAAAAACACACTCTTCCAATTTTTTGTCAAGGACAGGCGCTGCAAAGCAACTTTGTCACCTGGCACGTTGTCTGTGTCTGCTCGAGTGGAATACTCCAAGCATAACCCATACAAGACTCTACCAAATAACCCTCGACTGGAACTTCGACCCCGATCCGGACTTCGTCAACGTGAAGCTTCGCTTCTCAGTTGCCTTTTATTGGGGGTTGTCTTCACCAATAATATACAACCCTCATGAAATTGACCGACACTGCAGGATGCGACATCTGCCACAAAGAAAAAAAACATCGACAATCTGCTATGCCAATGCAATCAATTTGCCTATGAAAACCCAAGCTTTCTCACGCATTGCAACAATCGGACAATAAATCACTCTTTTTGAAGATGCTACTGGAGCTCCGTCCTCTTCTTTCGTCGGCTGAAAAGATAGTCAAAGCCGTCATGTACTTTTCGAAGACTACAGGTCTATGCGAACGCCTTTACCTTTCGTGTATTGCCAACGCTGCATACGCGTCAGCCCATTGACTGAGAATCCTTTTTTGTATTCCTTCTCTTCTCTTTCCCCTCTCTCTCTTTCATCTTTATACTCCCCTTGTCATTCCTCCAGCGTAGGGTACCAAACCACACTTGTGCCTGGTTAACCTTCCTGACTTTTTCTTGTTTTTCTTGTCCTTCTCCTCCTCGTTGTCAACGATAGTTTTCTTTGTATCACGTGTTTATTTATGACTACAAAATTCACAGTATAAATAGTTAAATATTTCAAGTTAACACTATAAACCGTAGGATAACACTCCGCAATGCCAACTTTATGTTAAAATTACGTGAGGAATTTAATAAAATGTGTAACCCCAGTGTTATCAAATCAGTTGAACAAGCCCTTTCGCCAAAAGTGGTACGTAAAGGTACTAAACAGTTTAGATACCAAGAGAACCTAAGTAGTGTAGTGAGTAAAGTCGCAATAGTGTTGACATCAGCCGCTTGGTGATCAAGGTGAAAAAAAAATTGGCAGATCTCACGTACAGTAGAAACCGAGAATATGCGCAGCACGAATGAGGAAAGTCGATCTGTCACTTAAAAATTCGCACACGTCACGAGGTGGACGAATATATTACACAGTAAACACAAGTAGAATTTTCATCCTGACTCAGGCTTTTAGAAAAGAAGCAAGTGTGTTGTTTTTAGTCGCGTACCGACTGAACCAATGAGGTTTGCGGTACCAGCACCAGCACTGGTAGCCATGTAAATTACGCCATACACAAACTCAATGCCATCATAATCATGCATGTTTGTGTCTGAAACTTGTGTTCATACTGCATTTACGTCACGTTTGCACCAGTCATACACCTTCGTCATTTAAAGCAATTTTAGTATATGTGAAGCTAGCGAAACGGCTGCAAGTGTGCTATGAGCGTAGCGCGTAGTTATGTTTCAGAAGTTCCGCATGTCATGATTATCATGTTGGGACGTGTAACTTGCCTTCATCGTCTATTCACATCACGTTATACCAATTTTGGTACATGTGAAGCTAGCCAAACGGCCGCGAGCGCCCTATGATCGTAGCGTGTAGTCTTGACACACATGACATGCTTATCTTGATTGATTGGTATGTGGAGTATAACGTTCTAAAACCCCCATATGATTATGAGAGACGCTGTAGCGGAGGGCTTCGGAAATTTAGACCACCTGGGGTTCTTCAACGTGCACCCAAATCTGAGCACACGGGCCTACAACATTCCCGCCTCCATCGGAAATGCGGCCGCCGCAGCCGGGATTATATCCCGTGACCTGCGGGTCAGCAGCCAAGTACCTTAGCCACTAGACCACCGCTGCTGGGCCGACATGCTTATCTTGATTTTCACGTTCGAGCCTGTCGCTTACGTTCGCCATGCAGTCGTGCCCTTACCATACCAGTTTTTAAATATGTCATGTGAACGAAACCATCGCAAGAGCAGCAACACCAATAAATGTAATTGATGACAAGCGTGAGTTAGTTTGCATAATATGACTACCAATTTACGCCTGTTATACAGTCATGTTATGCCCTACTAATGTTTGGTATACATCCCATTCGCGAAACGGTCAGGAGAGCTAAAAGCCGTAAGTAGGTAGGTAGGAAGGAAGGAAGGAAGGAAGAAAGGAAGGAAGGAAGGAAGGAAGGAAGGAAGGAAGGAAGGAAGGAAGGAAGGAAGGAAGATAGGTAGGTAGGTAGGTAGGTAGGTAGGTAGGTAGGTAGGTAGGTAGGTAGGTAGGTAGGTAGGTAGGTAGGTAGGTAGGTAGGTAGGTAGGTAGGTAGGTAGGTAGGTAGGTAGGTAGGTGAATGGACGAACGGAGGGACAGATGGATGGATGGATTATCATAATGATACACAGGATTATCATTATTACTTCAGTACTTACTGCCTCTCTCCCTCTACAAAAGGCGCACATGCTACTGCATTATCAAGGCCAAGTAGTGGGTGCATAGCAAGTCCGAAAACATTTGATACACTAAGTCTTAGAAGTACGCACTAGGAACAGGGGGAGGAGGAATAAATAAGGAAGGACAGGGAGGTTAGCCATATTGCTTGCGCGTTCGACTCTACGAAGTTGAACCTTAAGCATCTAATTTTTCGCATAAACTTGGTGTTGTAGCACGTCTTTGAAATGTTCGTAATAACCAACAATAATAGATGGCCTGCTGTGCGTCTAAAGATGACCCCCAATGAAAGGACAGCCCTGTTAGCGTAGGCTCAAACAGGATGGATTCGCACAAAGTTGCCAAAGATTGATAAAAAATTCTTCGTACTCAATAAGCGAAGCCTATTGTGTATCACTGCATTCTGCCATTTTTAATTCAACACTAATCAAAAGCTCGTTACGCAAAATTTCCGGCGCCGGTGTCGGCATCGTTGGTTGTGTGTAAAAAATCATCTTTGCGTGACCGAAAAGTTCAGAAAGATGCAAATAAAAACTTGGCATTGGCCCCCTATCTGCTTGTTAAACTGCAAACGTCCTAGGAAGATGAAAGCATTGCGTCTGGAGAGAGGGAACAAAACGTTTATTTGATGTCATGCGCAAGACAATCGGTGAATGATATCGTGGAGGCACTGCGTTAGAGTCCTTCGAGCGCGCAGCGAAGGCAAACGAGCGCTTCAAGTCACGTCACACGTAAGACATGAGCACTACCTGGCAGCTATCTTGGAAAACAAAGCGCATGCGCCCTGCGCGCCTGTCTCTGAGGTGGTCAGGTGTAGAACGCAAGGCGACGGTAGGTGCCACCACTGTGCCACCTTAGAAAAGCTTTGAGAAACACTTGCCTTTTTGTGAGAGCATTGCCTGGTCAGCGCAACTTGATAAACGCTATGGTTCTTATATTTACATATGTATGCGTTTTTAGTAAGATACACACATATAGAATATTGACGTATTGTTATGGTGCCTCATATAAACAAATGATTGTTTTTCAATTGACAATCACACAAGTATGAACGTTCAATCTTCGAGCAATATTGGTGAGCGCTGCGGATGAGGTCGGCCGTATGGAGTATCATTTGGTCACTTTGGTTTCTTTTAGGGTACCGTTAAGGGCGGACAAACAAAAAATGTACAGACAGACAGACAGACAGACAGACAGACTAAATTTTTGCATTAGAGATCACCAAGAAAGACAATCGTCCTTAAAAGTTCTGGCTGCCCGTGGGGCTCGAACACGGATCGGGTAGGTGTGAGTGGGTATCAAACCCGGGTTACATGCGCGGCAAGCGGTGTTCAACTACACACCCATGTTTCTTGTTTTCTTGCATGATATTTGTTACTAAGCGTATTTGAAATTGCAACATTGACGTTGATATGCGATCACACAGTGACAATAATCTCGCAGCTACTGTACAAGTATTCAAACACTTGCATACATATAAGCTTATCTAGGTCAAAAAAGGATAAGAAGAGGTTTTGCCGTTCAATAGGCTGGGAAGAATGAGCACCTCGTGAAGATGGGGTGCCAGTCTGGTTGGAAGTCAAGTTATTCATGACTGTCTGTTAGCTGTAGAGCCATACGCATGAAATGCATACTTGATACAGTGTGCTCGTGAACTCTGGGAAACTAGGTCCCCCTGCCTGGAAACGTCAGTGAAAGTTACTTTCATGCTTCACAGACACACACGTTCTTTATACATGCTTTCGTACACAACATGAAATATTGCCTTAATAATGTGTGGTACAAGCGTACATTTCTATGGGGCGTCTGAACACGGGATTATCCTAATGACTTTAGAGTTCAATGTCTGTCTCCCACTATAAAAGGCCCACACGCTACTGTATTATCAAGGCCACGTAGTGGGTGCATAGCAAGTTCGAAAACATTTGGCTACACTAAGTATTAGAAGTACGCACAAGGAACAGAATATTGCTAGTGCGTTGAACTCTAGAAGGCGAAACTTAAGGGCACCCTAGTTTTTCGCATTTTTTGCATGTCTAATAAATGTTTGTAATAATAATAGCTGGCGTGCTGCGCGTTTCAAGGTGACCCCCGAATAAAGGGCGACCTTCTTGTTAGCGTAAGCTCAAACTGTACGTGCGGACGCAGAGCCCGCGGTACTTTCAGTCGGAATGAATGAAAAAAATTTATGTAAAACTTTATTCGTGAAAAAAGTTCTATACAAGATATATTTACCTTTATTGAAGTGGGTATCAGTGAATGGCTGGTTGCTTGATGAGCTAGTTGGTTTACTTGAACAAATTTAACAGCAGCATAAAAATAGAAAAGACAACATGAAAAGATCATGAAAACCGCTGACCTACAACTGCTCTATTCCGCTGATGATACATGCGCAAAGCTACCGGGTTAAGAAAAAAAATAAAGCAAATATAAAGCAATCGAGAAGTCTAGCACTGGATGATACCGTCAAGTCTAAATCAACAAGAAAAGAAGACGAGGATGTAAGAAAGGCAGGAAGGTCTATCAGATGAGCGTCTACTTTGCTATCCTACTCTAGGGGAAGGGGAGTGAGGGATGAAAAGACAGTGACATAGAAAAAAGAGGCACATAGAAGGCACTAGTTGCTGTGTTCCGAGGTAGTGAATGCAAGATCTCGGGCGCAACGCATTGTACTGTAGGTAGACTGAGTGAAGGTGCCTACTGAGGACCTGCGTGTACTGAACACAGACCATCCAGCTTATGTTGCACAGGCTGAGCGTATAGTACTTTTAGCTACCTGATGAACATGTAAATTGTGCCTATGAGTGACTGAAGAATGGACGATGATCATGCCTCCACTATGGCTGTTGCCCTTAAGAAAGATTGAAAAAGAATCGAGGATATGAAACCTAATATCTTTCAGGTGACCCTCAATCCTAACGAATGAGGATAAAGCAAACTTAATAGAACAAAAGAGAGCAGTAATTCCTTTTTGCCATTCAGACCAGACCAACTAGCATATATTTTTAATTGAATTTGCAGTAATTTAGAATATGTTTAACTTTGATAATTAGAATTTGCTTAATAATACTATAATCACAAATATACAAATAGAAATTTAGAGGCACATTCGTTTTGTCTCATGAACATAACTGCTGTGATAATCACGTTGTCTTCTTAAGCCCAATGAAGAGTCACCGATTCAGTGTTCGCTGTTGCCGATGTGCACTGACTCAGCAGGTCGTTGTGACTTGGTCAACGAAGAACAAGCCATGTCAAATGTGTCAATGCGTTGCCTGGTGTTCTCGTTTACGCCGGCTGACCACCACCCATGGGATTGTGGGATGGACAATGTAAGCCAATTCGAATTCACCTCAGCCGAATTCTGTGCGACTTGGAAGGTGCTTGAACACGAAGCTTAACAGCACAAGAAGGTAATATACCGAGACCAGGGAACACTCGGCCTACACTGCGGTACCTGCGGGGATAGGCCAACGTGCTGGCGGACTGAGCTTTGCAAACCTTATTTCGGTAAACGTGACATATTTTCATCGCCACAAAGAGCAGTGAATCAGGCAAACAGCTTAGATGGTAGATCTTGCTTGTGCGGGAGAGAAATGAGTCAGCATGCTATCACTTGCAGTGATCAAAATTGAGGTAAGGTTTTCAGAAAGTTGCAAATAAAACTTGTCTGTCTCACCCAATGCATTACTTGCTGATTGCTTTTTTTCTTTTTCCTTGCTTTAGTTCTTTGCTTCAACCCACTGACTCTGCGCATTAACACAAATATACAAATAGGATTTTAGAGGCACATTCGTTTTGTTTCATGAATAAACCTGGTATCCTCAGTCGTATAAAGTTGCTGGAAATCACCGCCCTTTACTCTCAGTCCGTGCTGCCACTTCCTGCTTCAGCCCTGTAACATATGTTGGATATCCAACCAAAATACTTTTGTCACGAAGCGTGAGGGTATATTTTGGGTCTGTTATTATGAATCAGCCATGTTTCACAAAACCTATTGAGTGCTACAGAAAACTTATCAACTGAAGCCAACGGCCAAAATTGCGGCCCTACTTACATCGCAACAGAATATTATGCCTTGATTTCGACCCCAAACGTTTGTACATAAAGAGAAATATGTTATAATGAAAAGCTTGCAATTCAGATGGCTAACCGGCAAAACACGTTAATGAGAATTACTTGGGCAGCACTTTTGTCAAAGATGTCGTTATCACTGTTTTCACACCTTTTGATGTTGAACGAAAAATTCTCGTCCTCTCTACCAAAATCCCCTTAAAAATAATACAAAAGAAGTTTTCCCCTCAAAAGTTGCCTCACACTCTTCACTTTTTGTTTCACGGAACACTTTGGTTGCAGAACTACCCCGCCGCGGTGGTCTAGTGGCTAAGGTTCTTGGCTGCTGACTCGCAGGTCGCGGGATCAAATCCCGGCTGCGGCGGCAGCACTTTCCGATGGAGGCGGGAATGTTGTAGGCCCGTGTGCTCAGATTTGTGTGCCCGATAAAGAACCCCAGGTGGATGAAATTTTCGGAGTCCTCCACTACGGCGTCTCTCATAATCATAAGGTGGTTTTGGAACGTTAAACCCTACAAATCAGTCAATCAATCAATTGGTTGCAGAACTTACAGTTTGCTGTCATCTATCAATAAATGTCAATTACGCTATGCAGCACTCACTATATCAAACACACTATGATGCAAACGATGCTGTGAGCACGGCTACAGAGAAAAAATCACCAGCTCGGGTCCATGAACTTTGATATACAAAAATTTCGTCCCTCATTACATAAGTGTTTGTCTCTGTAGGCATGCATCAGCTGTACACACAGTAGAACCCGAAACGTGGCTGGTGGGTAGTCATAGTTCACAATAGCTGTGGTACCAACCCACCCCCGAATCTGTGCATCGTCGGTCAAAATGTTCACAGCTATTCTACAACAAAACGCAAGAGCGTAGGTCTACGGTATGTTCTATTCATTACGAGAGTCCTGATTATGTTTAATTCAAGGAGAAGATATAACAAGCTCGTTCGGCACGCCACGCTGAATGGTATGTGTTTCACTTACTGCAACAAAAAAAAAACGACAGATATATTATGTACGCAAAAAAGCGTGAGGATCGGTAAAGACAGACAGACACTAATATTTTACCAATATGCTTGGCCAAAGAAAAATTGGTGAAGCAATAGTGTGTACGCTATGCGTCATCATTTCTAAATATATAGTAACGTACAAATTGACTCTAGACTTGCTTCCTTTTCAGAAAACAAGAAGCATGAAGTCTATATATTACAGGAATCTATTTTTATTTCTCGTCGTATGCTTCATCACCTTTGAAACTAGTTTTGCGATGAAGCAAAACCGTGCACCAGGTACGTATTTTCATATTTTCATACTTGTGCGACCGGTCTAAATGAGGCATGTTGCACACGCTGACTTAAGTACCAAAATGTGGTAAAAGATTAGATAGCTTGAGATAAAAAAAACTCGTCATTATTGCGAGCCTCGAAGACACGACTAAATAAAAAAAGTAATGGCATCAGCGCCATTTTTACAGTTTGCGGTGGTCCCCAAATTGTTGATTTGATTGTTATGTGCGGTTTCACGTTCCAAAACCACAACATGATTATGACAGACGCCATAGTGGAGGGCCCCGGAAATTTTGACTACCTGGGGTTCTTTAACCTGCATCCAACTCTGTTCCGCGAAACATGTTGACGTGGCTTCTGTCATAAAAAAAACGGCAAATAGAAAAGTACCTTTTGTCAATGGTTTATATGACCAACAAATGCACTACGTGATCAGCGAAATGTAAACTGCGGCAAGTCTTTTGTGGTGCATTCACAATTTCATTTAGAATAGATTATAAGAACATATGCAAGGCACCTCGAAACGCGTCGCTCTTAAGTCAAGCGCTGGTGGACGAAACGCTAGGCCGATGTCACCCCATAACGAAATTGAATAAGACTACCAATTTACAAAGTCGCCACTATGAGCGAAACGTAGCAAGGCTTATAGTGACAAAATACATTGTCAAGATCTCACCCACTCGGACGCTGGAGCAAAGACGATGTGTGCTTCACATCACCTTGGATCAAGGGTGCAGTCAATACAAGCGTTGCTAAGGTCACGTGTACTCTCCCTGTTTTCTTGCCTAACGGCATGCTGGAGTTTCTAGGTAAGAATGTGAGTGTGAGCGTCGTAGCAACTCGCCTCTCCCCCGTCGTGGTTCAGCATTGCTTGACCTTGTGTGTATAGCACAGCAAGAAGGTAGGAAAGAGAAGTGAAAGAAAGGAGGATATAAATGATAAGAGGCGAAAGTAAAGCATAACAAAGAAAGAGAATGAGGGAGAGAAAAAGAGAGAAGCCAATGTATAAAGGTAAAAAAACAGCAAGTCAATGAAAGAGGCAGACATAAACTATGTACGAGATTGAGAAAAAAATTAATGAACGTCGAAGACTGAAGCGAGGAGCAAGGAATAAAAAAGTAGAGAGAAAGAAATAATACAAACACCCAGAAAAAATTACAAAAAACAGAAACAACATTGAAGCACAAGCAAATAGAGAAAACATACACAGTGTGTGCGATCCTGTAAAAACAGCAACAGGCAAGGTGAAATTGGTGTCTCTCAGCACCGATCTCTCTAAAAAATTTCACGTAGAGTGCAAGGTACGCAACATAATTATAGGTGCCTATAGGTAGGGCTCATAATGGCAGTACGAAATGATAATGTACCGCTAGAATTGTGATACACAATCTTTTCCCTTTCTTTACAATCATCCGATGGAACGCAAGCCGTCTGTCGTGAGGTCTGTTCCGTTGTGATGCAGCGTGCTCTAATCAGCTTTCAAGGATCTATGAGGTAGAAAAAGGTATTGGTGAGCTATGATGGCGACATTTTTCACGAAAGCTAGATAATGACATTCTGAAAATATGAGAACAGAATTTCACGAGAGTCGTATGTCTGTTTGTAACGTTGAAATTCGATCAGAATCTGTTTGGACAGACTTCTATGCATAGAGCATATAAACACGTTTTAAACCACATTACAGCTTAGTGCACGCGTTTTGTTTTTTGCGCAGGGGCTTTTGCTTTAGTTATATAATGAGTAAAACGCATATTGAGTGAACCTTCGAAAAATACCTCGTTACAGAGACTTTTCGTGTGTTTTATAGCTTTACTCTCATTCGATTCACAGCTCAATAGATATCCATCAGTTCGTATTCTTGATTGGCCCATGTGTACGCTGCTCTGAAAATAAGTTGAATAAGAACTGTTATTTTATGTGTGATTCCATATGTTTCAGCACCTCAACGAGGACCTGTCAAATATAATCCTACAGGCAGAGCACCAATAAAGGGAGGTGAATATCAATGACGTTTTTCCAGTACATCTGGCTCTAGACATATCAGTCGCATATGGTCCCTCAAAAAAACTCACAGCTTTGTAATAAACTTCTTTCATTAGCAATGTCTTTTGCGAATGAAACTACATGGCGTCATTGAGGCTGCTTTTCAAGCTTTATATACACCATAATGTGTATTGTGCACTTGGGCTGTACGACAAACATAACTTAAAAATGTAAAATAAAATAATCGAATTAGTTTCAAGTAGAGCACGATTTGCATGCCATACTCATTGTGAGCTTGTGGCCTGTTTGTTTGGTTGCCGTACGTCCGATAGGGGTATGGTGCAACCTGACGATATCAAGCAAACCAATAGCAGGTCTTAACATGAAAATTTGGACTTGGATCACTTGTACAACGTATTTACATGATGCGCTCATGGTACGCTCGCGGGCAGTTAGCTCACCTGATATACAACAAAGGTGGTAGTGCGTGACGTTATCATATGGCTAACATAAAATACACATTAGAGCATGCAAATTCTGACACACAAATCACGTACAATATCTCTTGCTTTTAGGCGGCGACTGCACATTGCATCAATTTCGACAGTGTGTGGGATCTGGTGTGTTTCAGATTGTCGGGTTGTTGCTTATGTAGCAATATAGAATGTTAGCAAACGCACCATGCGTGTTCTCTATTATGCACATTTATATCTACACCATCTAACGAATTCTTTGGGGTAAGCGAGACTATTGTATCACTTTCAGAAAAATCAACATGTGCTTTATTGCCACCAATATTTCTTAACTCTCATCACATATGCTGTTTCTCGGAGCGTAATAAGGTTTTATCAAGCTGTTTTATGCTTCTTTTATTCTCACAACTTCCTAATTTCCATAATTTGTGACGAAAAAATTATACTAATCCTACTTGATTTCATCTTGCAGGAATACAACGCCCGGTAGGTAAGTACCTATTTCATTTATAGACCTTTTGCGTCATGCGTCACTGCGGTCAAAACACTACACGTCATCAGTTTTATTTAATATCACTCGCAACATATGTATTCAAACTGCTATACAGTGAACTTGCCGAAGGAGGCCTTAATTTTTGTATGAAGGCTCTCTGCTGAATTTATCATTAGGGCTATTCGACGTGGGACTTCATGCTTCCAACATCTCCCCAAAAACTGTGAATGAGATATTTCATCTAATGATGCTGAAAATAGCGATAATGTTCACGCTTGTATGTTCGGGCTAATAGTGAAACTAGCTCTAGGTTAAACGAACTGAAAATATTAAACTAGCGGCTATCTGCCCTTCCACCAATAGGGGATGCCACGCGCACTTGCTCTTAGGGCATTTCTTACCAAAACTTTACGTTTGCCTTGATTAAGGTAATAAGTGGATTGGTTAAGCTAGAAAGGATTTCTTAACAAAATGTCTGTTGTAAGCACAGCAAGTGAAAAATCAGTGTACCAGCATCTTGTGACCTGCCTAAGGAAATTTAGCGATGAAAGCGATATTCTTGTTCTTGGAACACCTTCCAACTCTGCTGGTGACATATCCAGGAAAGGGAGCCCTTCACTTGGAAAACGGCCACCCAATCGACATTATTGCTTGAAGACCTGTGACAACACAGAGTAAGCGCTGTCTGAAGCAAGGGAAATCACACATGGCCACGTGGCAAGCAGAAGGATATTTCGAGGACATTTACAGCAATGAACGCAAACACGCTGGCAATTTTCGCACCGTTTTGATCTGATCCCCATAATACGTGCCTCTTACTTTCATGTTTGAATCATTTTTCCAGAATGTTCAATGCGTAAGTGGAATTATTAAATTCACATATTTTTTATTCCACACGCTCTCATACTGAAGTTATGTGGAGGGGACCAATTCTAATGTCGCCAGAAAGAACTCGCATTTTGAATCGTAAGTATCTTTTTCTTATCTCGGCCTGTGAACAGGTGAGAATTTTTCATACTGTTTTTTCGTAAAAAGGACGCGCGCACGACACTTACGAAGCAGCACCTGGCGTTTCATCGGATGGTTCCATATCAGGCTTCTTTCATATCTGCTATACACGTAGTTTTTCAAACAACTTGACTAAGTTCGTATGACCTGGAAATGCCTAATGTGATGTATTGTGTTTTGTAACATTTTACTACAGACAACAGAACAGTTATTCTGAATTCCTGACGCACCATAGTGCAAAACACGACGCCTAAAGAAGTGAATGCCGTTTTAGAGGGGGTGTTCTCCCGGCACATTCGAAAAATCCTTGTAACGAAACACAATAGTAAAATATCACGTAACTTCACAGTCACTGAGTTGCTGATACTTCCGGCCTACTCTTCACATAGAGGTACCGCTTGAGTATATTTCTTATGAACCTTTTCTCCGAAGTGGATTTATCAATGGCCGTGGTCAAAACATGCACTATTGTAAAGACGTTTCCTGAAAGAGAGCTTGAGTATACTTGTAATTCATTTGACGTTCTTTTATGCTATCATTGGCTACACATCTTATACGTGTACCTTGGACGTTTCAATATTTAAGCGCGTTCTCAGGTGCCTGCATCCGTTGGTTCATGTTACACTTGTGCTGCTTCGTCACTGAATAATTTGCTAGGAGTTACTCCTGTATCCGCGTCACACCACTGTGATCTTCCACGTTGTGTGCGCTTTGCGTATTAGGCAAAATATGTAAGAGCTTCCTCACGAAGAAAAGGCGACAAATGATGTCTTAAGAGTTACCTGTGAATGAGAAAACCCTCCGCGCTCTGCCTGTATTTCTCCAGCGTTTCTTGCTGTGTGCTCCTATGGCACTTAACCATGGCAGCCGTGCCGGGACATTTAGCGGACATGTTTCTCTGTCGCATGGGCGAAGCTCGGCAAAGACCGCATCAGTTTCCAGTTCAAGTGCTGGTCTCGCGAGCTAGCTTAAGGTGTCGCCAAATTGATCTCTTCTGAGATAGAAGCAAAAATACTTACACGTGGGCCATGGCTAGAACGAACGTTTTTACAAATGGTCTTCTGTAGCTCAACTTGGCAACGCCGCTCAATTTAGAGTCTCGTAGAAGACAAAGTGACTTAGTTACGGGCTGGCAGAAGCAGGAACAGGGTTCAAGCATTCTTCATAAATTCACGCTTGCATCTCCGCCTAAACTTTTGTGTTCACTCATCAATCTTTTTTTAGACATTCAGTCTGGCTGGCAACATAACATGGTTCAACTAGTTCACATAATTCACAAAATGAGCCCATTTTTGGAAAAAGTTCCAAGATCAACTAGAAGCTCTACTTCTTCAGCAATTAGTCAAACTATAGACAGAAATTCCTATCCGTACCTACATCGCACAAAAGCTCACTGTGGCATTTCAGTTTTAGTTCTGCACGTGTCTTTCAACAAAAAAGCTCTTATAGCCATTAGTAGGACAGCAGGCCTTGATGCACCATCGTTTGCGGAACTTTGACCGTCGGCGTCCGATGTTGGCAGCGGCAACATGATTGGTGCGAAATATCATCCACTGATGCTATCACTAAAAGAAGTCCTCATGAAGTCAGCAAATGCAAAGGTTTTGACGTCAGATCAACGTCCCTATGAAGTGAAGTGACGTTATGCCAGACTAGACAGAACTCGTTGCGCTTTCTCTGCCAAAACTTCGGTGATCAGGAAACAGTGAATAACCAGTTAGGGTGCAGAAAGTTCGCAGTATCTGCGAATGCTCCAATCTTTTAGGCAGCACAAGAGCAATGTTATGTGCAGAACTACATAAAAAGGAGAAATGATTACTCAATAGGCTGAACTTCAATAAGAGGACGAGAGATTTCAGCTCCCACACATCTTAGGCGAATGCAGATTGGGCCCTGCGAGTTTCCTTACCACAATGGAGGAGTATAGCAAAGGGCATTAACAGCCAGCTAAGTTGTCCTGAATAAAGTGCGAGCATGGGCGATCTCTCGGTCATAAGAATCCCTAATTTATGAAATGAAAATGTGTCAAGGTCTGTCGGGTACTCGTTGAGCTTGCCCAGGCTGTCGTACAGGTTAGGCTATGTCCTAGAATAGCGTCCTTCCCGCGTTCTTCGCATTTGAATAACAATTGTTTTGATCTTCTTCACCGAAGTAGATAATTGCTAATGCTGCATCGACACAACAGAACTTGTACAATGTTTATTGTTATAAGGCTGTTAGACACATATAGCACCCTTAATAAGGATGCACGCAAGTAGACACGTAAAGGCTCATCTTCAACCAGCGGACGTATGCCCATTAAAATTACTTAACCTTTGCGGTAACGTAGGTTCTTAACATGCACCTGGACCCCACATATGGTAAACTTCACGCAATTACGCAATCGGCAAGCACCTAATAAACTCCAATACTTTATTTAGTATGAAATAAATTGGCTTGGAACCCGTCATTGGACGACGATAGTTATAGCGCGAGAACAAAACGACGACACAGAGACAAGAAGGACACAAAAGACACTGTGTCTCTGTGTCGTCGTTTTGTTCTCGCGCTATAACTATCGTCATGCCATACCAACTAGCCCGGGCTGCCACACTTCTAAGCTTCATTGGACATCGTGGTAGCGATGAGACATTACAGCACATCATCTGCGACCGTCTTCGCCACAATGCGCAGAGAAAATGTCTTGCAGCTGCACTAGCTCGCAGATGTTTGAGACTGATGACGGCGGACACCATTTAACGATGTTGTTCAGAGAAGTCATCATGAGTAAAGGCAACGAAAGCAGTTCTGTGTTTATAGAAGGCTTCGAACTTTGACCAGTGGTTATAGACAAGTAGTGTTAGGATTATTCTGACATGCGACCTTGAGCGCACGTGCTCTCCTCTCTCTTCATCTCTCCATCTTTCAAGCTACCTCATCCCTGTCTCTAGTGTAGGCTGGTGCATCAGTCGATTTAGACTGGTTAACATGCCTTCCTTTCCTTTGCCATCGAAGCACTGCTTCATAGCATTGGCTGTGTTCCAATTCTCAGACAGCGCGTATACAGTGTGCGCAGACTGCTTAGAAGACAGCACCAAGCACATGCTGTCAGAAAATTGGAACACGTCTAGACGGATTTTACGCGACGAGGCGCCACCTCGCGTTCAGGAGAGAAAGCGAAAATAAACAAACGCAACAGCTGTATTTTCTGGCCTAATGTGTGTTAAAATCTGAAAAAAATAAACGTTACTCCCTTAAGTTTCTGGAGAAGCATCTGCTTGTGTGCAGACGATCATACCGGTGAGATTCAATCTATCTGAGCATCTATCTTTATGTATCTGAGCGATTCGCTGAGTAACCATCTTGTTTAGACAGCAAAGTAGCCTGCATCGTATTAGTCTATGATGCGTTCTTCTCGAATCTGTCTACTTTGCCGGCTACGTGAGAATTGAAATGAGACTTAAGATGGCCGCCGTTCATTCATCTGTCTATTTAGTCGTCTACGGTGAGTATTGGAACACCCATTGTGGAACCCGAAGAAAACGTCCCACGCTTCACGTCTGCCTTCTAAATCTGGCCATGACTTCTCAAAATGCCAGTGGAGAATTCGGTGCAGCATTCGACGAGTGTCAGAGAGATAGTTTATTATGCATAAAAGTCACAAGGAAGGCTTGGGCTAAGCGGCCACCTCATGGAGCGTTGAGGCATCGACAAAATTGCGGCTCTCTCATTGAAAATGCGCTGAACTAGACAGTCGTGCCAGTAACACGTTGACGATACTAATTGATGGCCGCGCATTACTTCGCTCTACCGCTTCGAGAACGCGATATGACTCTGCGAAGCAATATGCCTGTTAGAAGATAATCTGACAGATGAAAGTGTCAGTTACCTGGCCTTCTTCATGCGCATGGAAATAACGCCTTAGTTTAGGCACCTGCCAGTCATCCTGACAGCCTGAGAGTAATACTCCTGTTAACAGAAGTTTTTCTTCTGCATTTTCTTCTTCGCCGTCTAATTGCGCCCACTTTGATTACTTATTTAAATGACGTAATTACGTAGTGAAAGTCTTTCTGGGCCCGGCAATAAACATTATGACGTTAAAAAGTAATACGTACAATAACAACGTCGAAATTTTACTGTCTGCGTAAAAAGATACACGCCCACTTGTAGTCGTGATTAAGAATTGTACTTCGTTTGAACATAAAGGGCCTATATTAATGGGAAAGTTTCAAAAAATAAGCTTAGAAACAATAGAGTAAGGCATGAGTAAACTCACGGTCCACTGTTATTCTTGACTTTACATTCTTACGTAATTCTTTTAGATAAGCCCACACGTTAATTTTCTTATTGATGGCGATACCACAAATGTACCTGCTGCCTTTAATTTCATTTACCAGTCAACATAATGAATCTAATTTGTTCCGGTCCTGAAGAGTTATAAAAATTATTCAAGCTGAATTCAATACAAATATGATTTTGTACTTCTTATGTGCAGTATTTTCAGCAAGCGTCTGCATTTCTGCGTTTTAATAAACCTGTTCATACGTTTGTCATTCTGACCACCTCTAGTTTCATATTCTCGAAGCCGTTTTGTTTAGAGCATCTGTACCAAGAGTCGTAAGATGTGAAAAGTTGACATACAATCTATTTACAGCAAGATTTGCATGCCACTCAGGAGATATTGTCACAACCGTTTGCCTGCTGCATGTACATCAAAATTGGTATGGCGTGGCATGACTGAATAAATCACACATACAACACATCTCAACATGAATATCAAACAATCTGTGCCATATGTACTGCATCGTCAGCTCTCATGTACCAAAGCAAGTACGGCACGACGTCATTTTATAGATAACACAAAAAACAGGTGCTAAATTGCAGAAAATCAGAGTTAACACACTTGTGCTGGTTCCTCTTGCATTCACATACACGCACATACTCACATGCACAAAAGCACACACGCACACACGCAAGCAAACAAATAAACAGATTAAATATTGTATAACTGAGTAAAATATCCTAATCACTCAGCAAATAATGTAGCTGCATGCTGTTGCCTAAAAATAGGGAGATTTATTGTACAGTAACAATCAATTTTTTTAACTTAGGTTCTATTAAACATAGTCTATTAAGGCATAATGATAAAATGTGATTATCTGGTAATGACTTCTAAAATTAAATCCTGCTTACAATGTAAATTTGTACACCGTCAAATCATATTGAAACTTCATTTTAGTGATCTGAAGTATAAGGTAGCTGGTATTCTATGGGTACCAAACTGGTGGAGCAATGCTGAAAGTTTATTTTTTCAGAGGTCCGAGCACTACATAAAATAGTGTGTTGCAAGTTTATTAGCGCAAATAGTTTTTCTGCTAAACACTATTTTTTAACTTTTTATATAGCCAGAGGGAAATAGTGTTGGCCGCAGTGCCACCCTACGCAGCTGAGGAACTGACAACAAGTTTGAAATCTACTGAGTGCAGCGACTGGAGTGCACAGCTATTAAAAAAAGCATGACCTCGATTTCCCGATGCAAGTGACCCGCTGGTGTGAAAGGGATCAAGAGAACAGGAGCCTCTAAAAGGAGAACATCGAGCTCGTACAAACCTAACATATGCGTGATAGAACAGGCCACCACCGAATCAGCCCCAAATAAAAGCTTCATTCATTAGCGGCCTTTGCAAACGTCGCGAACGTTGAGAGTCTAAATTTGCCTATTTGCATGTGCAGCTCTCGACGTCGTTTCAGCGCACCAAGAAAACTTGTTATGTGTTCCTTGCTTCACATGCAAAATAAAATACTTTGAAAACTCCATCCTCTGTCTTGGGTTCTTTGCATGTTGTACTTCTATGCAAACTAAAATTTAACACGTTGCCCACTTTTATTTACCTTCTCTTTTCCATTACAAGGTGGTGACACTTGTTCCAAAAGCACTCGCCTGGCATTTACTTACGGCAATCAAGTTTGCACATGCCAAGGCCGGATCAGTACGCTAAGTTCCAGATAGAAAGGGGCCCAATGTAGAAAAAATCTGTTCCAAAAGAACATGGACTTGGGCGTGTTGGCACATAATTGAATAGAATTCAGCGCAGTTTAGATGAAGAACATTAGAGATGTACAAAGCAAGGACAAGTGCACAAAAGACAAACTTGACAGTGCTATAGCTACGGGGCTTAAAGCTTGCCAGGAAGATGCTTAAAAAATTTCAGTATATCCACGGAGAAACAATGATGAGTGGAGCGAACCTTGCATCCTTCGGTGCATTCATCGGTCAGCACATCCGTAGGCCCGTATATTCATGTGTCTGTCCATACGTCCGCTGGCCACGCTTGCCTGCCTGCCTGCCTGCCTGCCTGCCTGCCTGCCTGCCTGCCTGCCTGCCTGCCTGCCTGCCTGCCTGCCTGCTTGCCTGCCTGCCTGCTTGCCTGCCTGCCTGCTTGCCTGCCTGCCTGCCTGCCTGCCTGCCTGCCTGCCTGCCTGCCTGACTGCCTGCCTGCCTGCCTGTCTGTCTGTCTGTCTGTCTGTCTGTCTGTCTGTCTGTCCATCCATTCATCTGTCCGTCCTTCCCATCTTTCTGCCTGTCTGTATGTTTGTCCGCTTGTCCGGCCGTCCATCTGTCCGTCCGTTCGTTCATCTAGTGAACACTCCAAGAATCGCCATCTCACCTGTTTTCATCAGAAGTTTGGATGGATGTGAACGGCATGCCCTTTGTGGTGCCTCGACCAGCCGCAAGTACGTCTAGAAATTCCGGGAATCAAAAAGAAAAGCAGTCACTCCAGAGTAGCATTGAAGCAAGCAACACTGCTATACTTACATGAGTTGTACTTAGACCGAACGCAGATATACACTGATGGGTCCGTCTCATCAAGCAGCTCATCAGGTGCCGCTGTAATTCCGGCTGCAGAAACGACAATCAAGTTTAAGTTGTCGCATATGACTACATCTACGGCATCAGAGCTTGCTGCTATAAGGGCTGCTTTACAATATCTTGTTCAAGAACGTCCAGGAAAATGGGTCATATTCTGTGATTCGAAGGCAGCGCTTCAGAGTTTGCAGTCTGCCATGCGTAGGAGGAGCCATGACCAACTGGTACAAGAAATAAGACATTGCCATCATGAAGCTCTAGCACGAGGGCATGATATTATATATCAATAGCTGCCTGGACATATCGGTATTACCGGAAATCAATTAGCCGATGATGCAGCCCGCTCAGCCCATGAAGAATCCCGTGTAGTCCCGATTCCTCTATCAAGGAATGATGCAGCAAGACAACTTTACCTGCTGGCTCGAGAGCTCACATGCACGTTCTGGTCGTCTACCAGCTTCCAAAGGTGTCAATTTTATGAACTGGATCCTTCGCTCAAGCTAAAGCTACCATCACAACTTTCCCGCTCCAATGCGACACTGTTATGCCGCCTTTGGTTGGGTGTTGCATTCACAAAGGTGTACTTCTTTCGCATTGGTATGGCAGACACTCCTACATGTGACTACTGCGGAGATAAAGAGACCATCGAACACGGCTTGTGCAGCTGCGCTTGCTACGACACACAGCGATGCCAGCTACGGATGGTTTTAAATCGACTTGACCCCGGACCATTTTGTGTGCAGAAGATACTAGGACCTTGGCCATCTGCCTCAGTTGCGCAGAAAGCAACTAAAGCGCTGCTACTTTACCTTAAATCAACAAACCTGAGCGACCGCCTGTAAACTGTGTGTGCTCCCCGAGTGTGCTCGTGATTGTGTGTACCTTCTCATCTTTCTGCAACCTCGTTTCTCCCCTTTATCTCTTCCCCAGTGCAGGGTAGCAAACCGGATGTGCGTCTGGTTAACCTCCCTGCCTTTCCTCGCATCTTTATCTCTCTCTGTCTTGGATGGATGTACCCGGCTGTGCTCTTATTACGGGGTAGGGTGGTGGTTCACGCCACCTAGCCATAAAATAAATACTATCGCTGTGTGTTCAAATTAAATTTCACTCGCGTCTCGATTTGAGCCACTAATCAGTTAGCCTCCTCCTGCTTATATCTACACGTTTAAAGTCTACTTTGCCTTCAATGTCTCTAAACCCCAATGCCTCGAAAACATTGACAACACTGTCTTCGAATATAGGGCGAAGCCCTCTATAGAACATTATCAAATGTTCAGCCATTTCCTCCTCCTCCCTACACACACTACATACCGTGCCTGTGCCTTCGTATTTTTCTCGGTACGTCTTGGTCCGCAATACTGCCGTTCTAGCCTCGAAGAGCAGAGAACTACTCCGAGAATTACCGTAGATCTTTTCCCTTGCAATTTCCGGCTTACAAATTTGGTAGGTCTCCAGTGATAATTTCATAAGCATTTCCATCTTCAACATGTCCTTCTCTGTTTCCTTCACGCTCTGCTTAAGCAATTCTTTTCTTTTGTCTTTTTATATGGCTGTTGTATGTATACTCGCATGACAATTTCCTAGTTCACTTCCTCCATTTAGTACCAACAGTCTTCATGTACAAGTGGCTCAAAGCTTTCCTAGCCCAACGCTAGTCTCCCATTTTTTCTAATTGCTCCTCAAGTTCCATCTTGCTGCTAGCTTCCCTGCACTCTAACAAAGTACATCCCATGTTATCCTGTACCCTCTGATTTGAATAGTCCCGCGTGCTTCCAAAGCAAGTCTACATATGCCACGTTGTTTATTGCTATTGTTGCTTGAACTTCTGATTTTATGCACAAGAACACATTGACAAACGTCAAGCCCGGGACCATGACACCTTTCTAAATCCATCTCACAAGGTCATACCTATTGCAGTTGCACAGTGCCCTATTTTTCATTACAGCTGCATGCCTTGTGCCCTCAGTCATTACGTATCTTTCGTGCTGCCTTAGATACTCAGCCTCGTTATTTATCCATACACCCAAATATTTGTATTTATTCACTATTTCTAGCGTGAGTTCCTGTATCGTATGCTCCCTGCCTTTGTTATCATTAAAAATCATGATTGCCAGTTTTTCCCCGCTGAACTTCAAATTTAACCTATCTCCCTCATTACAACAGATGTATATCAATCCCCGCATATCTTCCTTGTTGTCGGCTCTGATTACTAAATCATCTGCATACATCAATGATGGTAATGTCTGTTCAATGTGTTTTTGTTGCTTGAAAAAAGAGAGGCTGAAGTCGAGTCAACTCCCCTCTAATTTGGCTCCTAGCCCCTGTAGATACAGCATAAATAACAAAGGTGACAAGAGACAACCCTGTCGAAGCCCGCGTTGTATCTCTATAAATTCACATAACTGTTCTTCCCTTTTGTTACTTCTTGTTACCTTGTTACTTCTATACATATCTTTCAGAAGAACGGTTATTCCGTCTTCCACATCTAGTGTATCCAGTATTTCCCACAAAACTTCTTCAATCGCACTATCATAAGCTCTCTTGATATCTAGACGTGCGAGCTGCAGGGGCCTGTGTTGTTTTTCTGTTATTTAAATACACTGAATCAATAAAAACAGATTGTCCTTCAACCGCCTTCGTTTACGGAATCATTTTGTGGTTTTTCCAGCACCCCCTGATTCTTCAACTATGTCTGTAGCATTTCCTTTACTATCTCTTTCACCAGCCCGTAAACTACTCATGTCACTGTTATAGGATGGTAGTTGTTTATATTGTCTTTGTCCCCCTTTTCTCTATAGATCATAGTCATCCTTCTTAGTTTCCACTATACAATACTGCTTTGCTCACTGCCTCTCTTGATGTTTATACTTAGAATTTGGTCTTAGTTTCTTCATTAGCCTGATTGGGGTGCCGTCAGGGCCTGTTGGTGTGCTTATAGGAACGATTTAGTGTGCCCTTTCCCACTTTTGTTGTCTCAGTAGAGCCACTGAGCTATTTGATCCATCCTCATCTGGTACGGTGCATGCAGCGCTTTCTAGGTGTTTAAATGTTTCTGTCATCATTGTTTTTATATATTCCATCACCTCATCCCCTTCAAGTTTGAGCCCTTGAGCTGTAGTTATAATCCTCAAGTTCATGCTTATCCTATTTCTCAGAGAATTGAGATGGTTCCACAACTTTGCAGCTGCCTTTCTATAGCTTTCTATAGTTTTTGTTTACTTCCGCCATTCATTAGGCTCCATTTCTTGTAATCTTTTCACTGATCAAACCACATGCTCCCCTTCTGCAGCTCAAAAAAATATCCAATTTTCTTTCGACGTTTTCTTCCGTTCCAATCCTCTGTTTAGCATGCCTGCATTCCCTGGAGGCTTCCTGACGCCTATGTCTCTCTTAACTTCCTCATCCCCCCAGTTCTTGGGTTTGTGTCTGCTTTTCCCGGTTGATTTCGCTCGCACCTTAGCAAGCTTTGACTCAAACAATCGAGTTAGATTTGCGTAAGTCCACTCCATTTAATATCCATAGTGATTATTTTCTCAATCTCTTCAGTTGCCATTTCTATTTGCCTTTCTTAATAAATATTTCCGTGTGGTTCCTGGTAATGCCACCTTCCTAATTTCATTTCTCTTCCAAAACTCAGCTTGATACGCTTGTGATCACTACATAAGCTTCTGGGCCCTAATTCATCTGTGTACATCACCCTTAGCCGATCATACATCCTATGTGACATTTTTGCATAATCTATCGTCTACTGCAGCCTTCCCAACTCCTATGTTATCTGCCCTTCGCATTTCTCGGTGCTGTTGCAAATGAATAAATCATGCCTTTCTCACACATCCATTAGCATTCGGCCTGTTGGTTCACTATATTCATTCATATTTTTTATGTGCGCATCCATATCTCCTAATACGATTAGCTCGCACTCTTCTCCTTGTTCGACAATGTCATTTTTTATGCACGGCACTATTTGTCGGTTTTCCTCTCTGGCTTTTGCCCCTCTCCACAAGTATACCAAAACCCGGGGGCGTCATCAGCCCTGCCATTTCCCTTTTAGCCATAAATGTTCCTTGCACTCCTGCTTGACCCTTTGCCGGTCTGTACTTTTATGAATGAATGCCCCAATACCACCCCCCTTTCTGCTGCCATCTGTTCTAATACAATATTCCTATGCCTTGTCCAGATTGTTAGGTGGTTGTTCCATGTCCCTAAGATCTGTTTCTACAAATCGATATGCCATCATCCTCTCCTCCCTTTGCTGTTTTTTCATCTCTTCCCACTTCAGCCTATTCCTGCCACTCTGCATGTCAATATACCATACGTCTGAAGTGGCTCGACTTTAAGGGTCTTAAATATATGTGCCACTTTTGGCTTGTATCTGCCTATGCCACCTATCAAAGAGTCCCACAGCTTGTTTTCCTTGTTACTAGCCATCCTGGACCCCGAAGGGCTTGCGTGCCCCTCAAAAAAGCTACTGTGTGTCCTGCAAATCGCCAACCCACCTCATGACGTAGCATCCCACCGAAGTGAATTCCGTCTCTCTGAAAACCACTCCACCTATGCACCTCTCTGTATATTTACATCAGCTCAAAGCCTTTCTCTTGACTCATCTGCCATATTTCTTGGTTTGCGTTGACAAGCGCTCTTTGCAGGTCGCCATCACGCGCCTGTACTTCCGGTATGGTACATAGCACTACCCATCTCTGAGTGTAAATGGCCCGCATATCATTGACCCTGATCGCCATTGTCGTCACTAGTCCTGCCGAATCTTCACTTAAGACATCAATTAAACCGCCTGCAATCATCACGAGGTTTGCCTCGCTTGCCTCATGACTGCTTCCAGCTTGCGTCCTGAGAACGTCCCTACTGTAACCCTCTATTACGAAGTTATGCTCTCTTGGATTGCTTCTGTGCATCGCTTTAAATTCATATCTCCGGCGATTATCACCTGCAGTCACTTTTATGCTGGAGCGTCCTGCACTTGGGAGTTACTTGCACCTGTGACGCCGGCCGCTTTGTCGGCGCACAACCCCTCCAATATTTCGCTGAGACTGGGTCTTGCGACCATAGAACCGGTCGAACCTGTTTTTTTCCTAACTTGCTTGCTCTTTCTTCTCTGCCGTTCTGGTTGCCGGTGCCCTACCGTTTTTTCCGTTGGCCGCTCTTTTGTCCACCTTCACTAGTGCCTCCTCAGCGGACCTGAGCCTTTGTCCTATAGCCCTCGTTTTGTCTTGCTCTGTTACCAACGCAGTCTCCAGCTCAGTGATTCTCATCAGCAGTTATATCTGGGCAACCATCACTTTCCCGCATTCTTTCCTTGACCTCATAATCCTACAGTTGGCGTGAGCCTCTTCTGCATTCGCGGCAGCACTTGCGTTTGCCCTCAATCACACCCCGATTCCTGTATATTTCACAGCTTTTTAATTCATGTCTTTTGGCACCAATTTCCTTATATATTGTAGTACTCTATTATTGCGAAACACGGCATACGAGGAATACTGCCATAATAAAAAAAGCTCTACTACAAAACTTTGCATGTTCAGTGTACGTGAACCTTCTCCAAGGGTGGCAAGAGAAAAAACTGGATGGATGGAAGGATGAATAGATATGGCTGTAACCTTTGGATCGGGCGGTGGCTAGCGCCACCAAGCCGTAATACTTTTTGAACCAAAAACTAGATTTGTTTTTTCCCCTAAATAGTTAGGTTGAGGATTCGTACTTCGCAGTGAAGGGTTTAATTTTCACTCGTGCCTTGACTTTAGCCACCAATCAGATAACCTCTTTCTATTTAATTCTACCCGCTTAAAGTCTATTTTGCCTTCCCTGTTCCTAAACCCCAGTGCTTTGAAAAACTCTGCGGCATCATCCTTAACTATAGGGTGAAGCCCTTTACAGAACAATATCAAGTGTTCGGCAGTTTCTTCTTCCTCTCCACATGCACTGCATAACTGGATGGGTGGATGGAAGGATATGGCTGTACCCTTTAGATCGGGCGGTGGCTAGCGCCACCAAGCCGTAATACTTAATGAACCAAAAATCATCAGGTGCCATTTATTCATCAGGTGCTACATCACCAGGTGCTACATTTATTTTTTTCTTTAAAGAGTGAGTTTGAGGATTCGTACTTCGCAGCGAAGAGTTTATTTTTCACTCGTGCCTTGACTTTAGCCACCAATCAGATAACCTCCTTCTAGTTAGGTCTACCTGCTTAAAGTCTATTTTGCCCTCCCTGTCCCTAAACCCCAGTGCTTTGAGAAACTCTGCGCCATCATCCTTAACTATAGGGTGAAGCCCGATACAGAACATTATCAAGTGTTCGGCAGTTTCTTCTTCCTCTCCACACGCACTGCATACTGTGTCTACCTCTTCGTATTTCGCCCCATATGTCTTGGTTCGCAGTACTCCCGTCCTGGCCTCAAACAGTAGAGAACTACCCCGAGTATTATCATAGATCCTTTCCTTGGCAATTTCCTCCTTAAAAGTTCAATAGATCTCTAATGCGGACTTCTTAATCATGCCTATTCTCCTTACATTAGTCTCCGTTTCCTTCACTTTCTTCTTAACCGATAGTTCTTTTTGGTTTGGCCACCTGCTGTTTTCTAAGTATTTACCAGTCAATTTCCTGGTTCGCTTCCTCCATTTTGTATCGACATTCTTCATGTACAAGTAGCTGAAAACCTTCCTAGCCCAACGGTCTTCCCCCACTTCTCTCAATCGCTTCTCAAATTTTATCTTGCCGCTAGCTTTCCTGCCCTGAAACGATGTTCATCTCATATCACCTTGTACTCCCTGATTGTATCCCCGTGAGCTCCTAAAGCAAGCCTACCTATTCCACGTTGCTTAATTTCAAATCTTGCTTGAACTTCTAATCTCATGCACAAGACCACATTGCCGAACGTCAGCCCAGGAACCATGACCCCTTTCCATATTCCTCTCACAACATCATACCTATTGTAATTCCACAGTGCCCTATTTTTCATCACTGCTGCATTCCTGTTACCTTTAGTCTTCACGTATATTTCGTGTTCCCTCAGGTACTCGGTCCCATTGCTTATCCTTACGCCCAGATATTGGTATTTATCTGTTATCTCTAGCGTGAACTCCTGTATTCTATGCTCACTACCTTCGTTGTCATTGAACATCATGACTGCTGATTTTTCCTTACTGAATCTAAAATCTAACCTATCACCCTCATTACCGCAGATGTCCATCAATCTCTGCAAATCTTCCTTGTTGTTGGCCATTAGCACTATATCATCTGCGTTCATTAATGCTGGTAGTGCCTGATCAATAAGTTTTCCTTGTTTGACTAAAGAGAGGTCCAAGCCCAGTCCACTTCCCTCTAATTTGGCCTCTAATCCTTGTAGGTACATCATGAATAATAAAGGTGACAGGGGGCACCCCTGCCTAAGCCCCCGTTTTACCTCTGCAGGCTTGGATACCTGTTTTTCCCACTTTATAACTACCTTGTTACCTTTATAGATATTCTTTCAAGGATTAGTGACTACAACTTCCACGCCTAGTGTGTTCAGTATTCCCCACAATTCCTCTTGAACCACGTTATCGTACGCTCCCTTGATATCCAAATATGCTAGCCACAGGGGCCTGTGTTCTTTTTCTGATATTTCGATGCACTGCGTCAGTGAGAACAGATTGTCTTCCAACCTCCCGTGTTTCCGAAACCCATTCTGCAGTTCCCCCGGCACCCCCTCATCTTCTATCCACGCTTGCAATCTTTCCTTTAAAATCTGCATAGCCAGCCTGTAGACCACTGATGTCACTGTTATAGGACGGTAGTTGTTTATGTTAGCTTTGTACCCCTTTCCTTTATAGATCATGCTCATCCTGCTAAGTTTCCATCCATCGGGAACTTCACCATCGATTATTAATTTGCTCACTGCCTCTCTCAAAGCCTGAGTAGACATAGGACCTAATGTCGTTATCAGCATAATTGGAATGCCATCTGGGCCTGTTGATGTACTACTAAGAACCTTTTTTTCAGCCATTTTCCACTCTCGTTGTGAAATTGGAGCCATTGCACCACTTGATTCGTCCTTGTCTATTGTGGTGCATAAAGTACTTCTTTGTTGAAATTTTTCTGTCACCCTTGTTCTTATATATTCAATAGCTTTGTCCCCTTCTAGCCTAGAACCTTGGGCTGTAGTTATAAAACTCTGCTCTAGGCTCGTCTCATTTCTTACGGAGTATAGATGGTTCCAAAGCTTCGCAGCTGCCTTTCTTTCTTTTTTATGTACTTCTGCCAGCCACTGAGCTCCCTTTCTTCTAACCTTTTCATTGATCAGAAAGGATGCATCCCTTCTACAGCTTAGAAAGGTTTCCCCTTTTCTTTCAACATCTCCTGTCGGTTCACCCGCTGCTTAGCATGTCTGTGTTCCCTAGAGGCTTCCTGACGTTTCGCTATGGCTCTCTTAACTTCCTCGTCCCACCAACTTTTGGGTTTGTGTCTTCTTTTCCGGGGTGACTTGTCACCCATCTTAGCAAGCTCAAGCTCAAAGAGTCTAATTAGATTCGTGTATGTCCACACTGTCTTATTATCCTCCGTGATTACTTTCTCAATTTGTTTAGTGGCTATTTCAATTTGCCTTTCTGGATAAAAATTTTCCTCTAGTTGCTCATCTTGTCTCCTTCCCACTTTCACTGCTCTTCCAAAACTTAGCTTGATACGTTTCTGATCACTACCCAGACTTCTGGAGCCACCTTCATCTATGTGCATTCCCCTGAGATTATCATACATCCTATGTGACATCAGTGCATAATCTATCGTCGACTGCAGCCTTCCTACCTCCCATGTTATTTGCTCTTCACACTTCTCGGTACTGTTGCAAATGATCAAATCAAGCCTTTCACACATATCTATGATCATTTTGCCTGTCGGGTCGGTAAACCCATCTATATCTTCTATGTGCGCATTCATGTCTCCTAGTATAATTATCTCGCACTTTCTTCCTAACTCCTGGATGTCCTTTGATATACACTCTACCATTGCCTGGTTTTCCTCTCTGGCCTTTGTTCCCATCCACAAGTACACGAAACCAAGGAGTGTCATTTGACCTGCCACTTTCCATTGTAGCCATAAATGTTCCTTGCATTCCTGCTTGACCCTTTGCCAGTCTGTACTTTTATGAATGAATGCCCCAATACCACCCATCTTTCTGCTGCCTTCTGTACAAGCACCGCCATCTAGCGGGCATTCGAAGAACTAAATGAGGGCTGGCTATTTATTACATGCATCGAAGACGCATGTCCCACGGCCCCTATAAGAAATTCCACACATACCCCCTACTGAAAAGTTCCGTATGAAATCTTACGGAAATTATATGGACTCCGTAACATTTCCTTATGCTACATACGGAAAACTAATGGAGTTTTATGGAAATATACGGAAGTTGTATGGCATTTACGGAAAGCTTCTTATGGAATATATGGAAGGATAAGGAAATTGTATGGCGTATACGGAAAGCTTTTTATGGAGTATACAGAAAGATAAGGAAAATGTATGGCATATATGGAAAGCTTTATATGGAGTATATGGAAGGATAAGGAAGTTTTATGGCGTAGATGGAGTGAGTTTTATGGAAAATATGGAAAGATAAGGAAACTTATGGAGCATACGGAGAGTTCATTATGGAAGATTTGGGAGGATAAGGAAAGTGTATTGAGTGTACGGAAGCTTTCATAAGGAAAATACAGAATGTAAGGTCTTACGGAAATATACAAATTTTGTAAGGTGCTTACGAAAATGTGCAATAGTGTATGAAAGGAATGTGGATTGTTGCAAAAATGTGGAAACTGTACAGTTGTTGTCAAATTTTCAGCAGGAAATACGAGCTCTATAAAGTTATAAATGAATGCACAGTGACATATATAGTACAAAAGAATAACGCAGGCTAGTCTGTGTTGTTAGTCACCGCTGTTCGCCCTTTTCCAGAATGAATAGAACTTCTGCAGATGACCAGGTGCTAAAGTCTGTCACACGGAAAATGTGTCATTCACAAGGAATGACAATAACTGTCATTTTACTTGCATGCTGTCACACGAAAACAAATCAAGCAAGCAAAGCATAACTTCAAGGGCTCGTTTTTTGGTAGAAACAATAATAATGAGAACTAAATTCAATGTGAATGAACTTGTCAATATTAATGAAACTGTTTTCATTAACATTGGCAAAGAGAAATGTCATTTTAAAATATCGACCATGAGCTTAGCTCTTCTGAGCACCGACAAAAGAAATGAAAATCTATGAAAACTAATTGCATGTAGCCTAAAAATAATTTTTTATTGATAGTATATGTGCTCCTACAATATAGATACAGCTATACACAACTTGCCACAGCTTCACGACAGAAACGAGGTAGGGGCAGAGGGAGTGGTCAGAAAAATAATTAAGTATGAGAGCACAACTGATATGTACGGACACATAACGGTGCTTATTATTGATGCACGGATGGTCGTGTATAGAGCTGGGTCGTTTTGCGATCTTCAAAAGCATTGTTTCAGACCACCATGCAGATTACGCTTCCATTGTAGTGCTACATAAGACACAACTTATGGGCCAGCTTTAATGAATAAAAAGATTATAGGTTAAACAAATGCTTTAAAATATATCATGGCTGCATGGACGCATACAAGCTATGTAAAGCGCAATAAAGTGAGTACGCATGAGCTTCTCTTGATGCTTCAGTTCTACATAGATGCTTCAACTGTGCTGCAAAGAAATTTAACCAATGTCTGTGTGTGCAACATTGTCCATTTTAAACTATTTATATGTATATATAAAATTCCTACTGCGGGTTAAGCTACGTAGCACTCCATAACTCTTCCTTTTATTAAGGGCAATTTTTCAAACAATCAACATTATTCATTTTCTGTCTCATGACTTCGTGCCCGCCATTCTTGGTTTGGCTCGATCACAATTGTGCAGCCCTTATTTTAGAGGAATAAAAAAACATCAACCAAAATATATTTTGGAACTGCTCCTCGGTGATATTGCCTTCCCTCAACTGCCACAGCTTGAGATGAGTCATATAGCAAGTCTCGCGCATACCTAGGGCCTACCCTTGAGGAAACTGGTCCGGCTGTGAAATGCTCAGTTTTTTCTCAAATAAACTTTTTGGTTTGAGTTTTCTCAGTTCTCGAGTCCCTTCACAATAAAGCAGACCCAATGTTCCCCTTAGTCCTTAATTTTGTTATATTATGAAATAAATAAAAAAATTAATACTGAAAATAAAAATACTAATAACTGTTGCGCAAAAAACACAGTCCCACATACGTACTTGAACGCAATATTGCTTTTATTTTGTTTTATAACCTAAGGCATTAGAAAAAATAGCAGTACAATAAAAACGTTGAAAAAAAAACAAAAAAATATATTTTGCTGGGACTCGAACCTGCGCCACTCAGTTGTGCTCGTGCACGTGAACCGAGTGCGTTAACTAGCTGAGCTATTCGCGCAGAACAGTGAAGTAGCGTTTAAGTTATGCATATAAATTTGCTTTTCACACGCTATGTGTTGGCATATTTATGTACGATATGCGATCGTATCTATTGTTGTGTGCATACGTTTTGTGATTGTATATACGTCACATGCTTTTCGCATGTCTTTCAACTATAGATTGCTGCCCCGCCGCGGATGAAAACAAGTATTTTTACATCCACACACAAGCTTGAGCAGTTGAAGGTTGTTTCCCGGGGCTCTCTTGCGATTGAGTCGGCCACCACAGGGAATTAGAGTGATACGCCATTAATCCCTGCATCTAGCTGTATTCCACTTAGTAGCTCTATCGCTTGATGACAAATCGAGCGCGGGGCGCGACGTTATTGCGCACGACCATGCCTCGCGTAGTGGCGACATCAGTTGATTGCGCCGGCCCGCTTGCTTCGATTTGCTTCAGAGCAAAGAAATGTCATGCCTTGAAAGATTGCGTACTGCACTATATCAAAATGTTACTGCTTTGTAGCCATCCTATTATTCATTGAGAATTGATAACTCTGATATCACTACTGTAGAGCTTTGCGTCGGCGACACGCACCGAACGTGAAACCGCACTACGTCTGTCGTAGAAGCAGTAGGAGGCTGTCGTCTGCTAGAACAAAAACAAAACAAAAACCTGCGAAAATATTCATAAGTTGTAACTTGTTTTTTGAATAACCGTTTATTACTTTTAAAGTTATTTTGCCAGATAACATACATTTTTTTAGTTTATAGCAGCGACAGATGTTTTTTTTTTCCCCTCACACAGATATCCAAGCCAAATCCATTCACAGCTAAAGCCACATGTTGTTTGTCTTTGTCTCCGTGGGTAGCTCTCTCCTGTGTTCGCGCTGCTACACACGAGAGCACGAAATGTTAAATTTACGCAAGGAAGCGCCGTTCCTCGTTCGTGTGATGTGCTAAGATTGCGCCCTATTCCCGCGGTTGTTCGAGTGCGGATTAAGTGCGAGTCGTCCAAGCAATCGGCGGGTTGGGCGGGCGCTCGAAGGACTCCGAGGTGACGGCTGACGCCTGTGGTTGCTTCCCTCAGGACAGTGTGAAAGAAACTAAAGGTAAGGTGGACACTTTTTTATGTAGACCAAGTATGCCACTCAGTGCAAGTGTGTGTTGCTGCACTCGAACGAGGCGTCGTGAAACGGCAACCTTACGCGCCTTTGCGAGTGCGGTTGCCCATTCGCTTTGACAAGGCTAACGCTAGCAGAGCCATGGCGCATCGGCGCGGCCTTACTGGAGCTAATTCGAGACAACTGCGGCAACATGCATGTGTATGGTGATCGATTTTTTCATATGTGCAGTGTAGTGAGGAAGACGCACACGGCGCTTGCTACGTTGTTGATTAAACGAAGCCTGCAGTGCCATTTGATGGAAAGCAGCATTTTGTTTACGTTCGCGGGCGATACAATTCGTAACTTGGCTCGATTCACCTAGCCAACCGCCTAAGTGGGTTGATTAGCATACGTTCACGGTAGAGCGTTATTATGCCCCTAAACAGGGGCGTGTGCTTGTTAAAAGATATAATGTGTGTGCCTAGTGTAGAGAGAGAGGTGTTCGTGCAATCTGCATATGTACCTGCAAGACGCTTTTGCTTGTAACTAATAATGTACCGGCCAGCACCTACATTGTACGCCTGACTTTGAAGAAAACTTGCATGCACAATGTGAGATTTTGTAATCTGCCAGAGTTGCTTTTTATAAAATAATACACTGCCAGCATGTTCAAAATATGTTTCGCTGCTGTGTGGCAGGGGTGCGGTTATCATGCTGTTGTGTAGTTGCTGATGCAAGCACTTATAGTTTTGATGCGTTAATATTTCTCATCTAACTCATCAGGTGTTTGGCTGTTTCAGCACAAACAAGGCAAAGAGAGAAGGAAGACGGGTAGTGACAGGAGGAGTGCCGACTTTTGTTTGCAGGAGAATACCCATGTTGGTGTATTTATTGTGACAGCCTTTCTGTGTTGCTTTCTTGCCCAATTTATGCAACAACACAGTTGTCAGCAATATGAGAGAGAACACTGAAATTAGCTTTTAAAGATCATGGTGACTAAATGCCTAGTAATTCACAGCACAAAGTAACAACAAAAGACATCAGTATGATTATTGTGGACGAGTACAGTCTTGCATCTAAAAAATATCTTGTGCAAAATGTTGCCTAAGTAAGAAACCTCTCTATGTTTGCAAATAGTGTGACGTCACTTCGAGCGCCGTGCCAGCCATTCCCTCCCTCTGTGCAAGGGCTGGTTGGCAAGGAAGTTGTTTGTGACATTCCTGATAGACCACTGAGATGTATGCGATTCTAAACCTGTAGCCTAATATATACATAATCTTTTGCGCAGTTACATCGCTGCATCTGACACCTACAACTTATTTGCATATTTACATTGCTCCCTTAGGACCTAACACACAAACTTGTTTGCATTGTCACTTCATGAATATCGAGCGGTAAAGGTACTGAGTATATGTGAAACAAGAATCTCTGCTCATTACATGAAGACATATGAGGCCTTCGATAAAACGAGTTATACCTTTATTGGGCTTGCGTACTCGTCGGGGCGATTCATACATGCAGCTTCAGCAAATGGTATCTTCCAGCCCGGTGACCATGCAATTTTTTTCTGCACATAGCGCAAACACTGAGATGTACCCACTCGCAGATGGTCGCGTCAAGTGCATATTTACCTTGACTAAAATGTCGAATCAAGTTTTTTCATCGACCGGTCCCTGCCATGAGTGCTAACGTCTTCGCAAACAAGACACATTGTTATTGACACTGCACACACCACACACAATATTCTCAGTTGAACCAATATTCTCAATACCTTTCAATGCACACTACATGCCGCAATCAACAGTGCACATTTTTGAAGACTATGCCACTGTTCCTCGCACAGGCCACCACGTGTGTTCACTTCTTCAAGATAAACAGACAGCGTGGCAAATATTTTACCACACAGCTAGATGTTTGCTGACACATACTACAGCTAATATCGACATTGTAACGTGAAGTGTAAGCTTTGAAAAATTAAAGCTTGCCCCAAACACCGCACGACTGTACCGGGCTGAGCCACCAGCGGGAGTGTTTTTCCAGCCACACCTTTTACATGTGCCAGTGACATCATGCTGTGACGTACCTCAGTAGGGGCCTATCGCTGCATACTTTATGTGAATGAGGGTCCTGTTAGTGAAAGCAGGCATTGTTGATTTCGTAACTTGTTCATTCCCAACTGGACCTTCATTTGCACGAGTTGTCTGACTGATATTCAGGCGAACTTTTGTGCAGTAAGTTATACAGTTGGCAGTCTGTGCTTGCTCCATACTGTTGTTACTGGTGTTTCTTGTTGTTACTTTGCACTGCTCATTACTGCTCACCTACAGAAACTCGCCTATCTTGCTGCTGTTTTGGACAAGATGCAGCTGGCAAGTGCGATAGTGTTCATAACTCTAAATTCTCAAGCAAAAATTATCGTTTCATATTCAGTTAGTTGCATTCATATCAGTACATTATAAGAAATCATTGATTAAAGATTAATCCGTGTTCCTTCACATAATGCTCACAACTTTTATATCAATTTGAATGGTGTTTATAAAAAACTAGGGTTTTAGCTAAACTTCATGCTCTTTTCTTGAATAGCTGACAAAACGCTATTGGATGCTTACTTGCCATGAATTGGACTGTGTTTGAAATACATTGCAATTCTTCACCGGACTGCCAGTACACTTCACATTGGGGTAACATTTATTAACCATGGATTGATTAATTAAGAACGGAAAGAAAGAAGCGGCAGGCCGGGATACTTGATATTGGCATCCGTTTTGCTACCCAGCGCATTATCATGCAAACTTCCTATAGAGTGGTTATGCGTCTTGCATGTGTGTCTGTAAACCAAGAACTTTGGGTAGAACTATATTTTTCTTACGAATGGTTGCAGGACTGTGGAGGCTGTAGGGCTGCTTAGGAATGGTGGAATCCCTGGACATGTGTTCAACCTTGCTGCATCAGCTCCTTGGTGTTTTCACGGCATCTTTACAGATGTGTTGGGTGAGTAAAGCAAGCAGGTTTCAACACAAGAAAAAGTATAATATGGCAGCACCTCTTGTGCGTGCCTTACATCCCAAGTATATCAAATATTTATCTTGCACCTTGTGGCCTGTAATTTTTAAAGAGACACTTCTTTTTGCTTTATATTTGAGTCTTGATGCTTCGACAGCAATGTATTTGTGTTTGACAGCAAGTGTTCTTGAACAAATAACTGATCTCAATAATGACAACACACCCTTCATACTTGGTCCTTAGCATAAGCTAGCACATACCTGTAGCAGATTCAATTATTCATTTTTTGCTGGGATGATAATGGGCAAGTAGCAAAGGCAAGTTCAGATTGGAGTGGTCGGTGACGTCTGTTTAGGCTCTGCCATATTGCTTTGCAACCAGAGTTACTTGTGGCCACATATACAATGAAGCCACATGACGTGCATTCTAAATGAGATTACCATATCACATTTCGCTGCATCTCAATGTGTGCCAAACAAATGCAGATATCATTAGCTTGCCACTCTAAAGGGATACTAAACCAACACAAGGTTGAAATTTAGTCGTGGTGTTGCAGCTGTGTATGACTCTACAATGGATGCATAGCCGTGATAATTTGTCTATATGTTGTCGCAATAGTAATGTTACACACATTGTACGATACAAAAGAGGTCCTCGCTTATTTCGCTTTTTTTCGCAATGCTTCTTGTCTCTTCTTGCCATGTGCTCCTCCTCACTGTACAAGGAGCAAGAGTAGTGGGCACACAAACACGTATTTAAAAAAAATGTTGTAAGGTGAGCACTGAGAAGCTGAACACTTCCGAAAGGCTCAAAGAGGTAAAGGTATTGTTTCTAGCTACTTTTTGGGCACCCACAGCTAGTTGTGCTGCTGCAGTTAAAAAATGAGTTAAATGTTAAAAATTATTGGAGGTGGTTTGGCACCCATAATTGCAGTTACATACAGAACTAGGTTTCAATGCGTAAGCAAAATCTGTTCACTCTAAATCAATCCTAATGATATCTGAAATTCAGGAAATATTCACAGAAAAGCTCAGGAAAAGGCTAAGTGGTTGCCCCTTGAACGTGAAGGAGATACCCTTCTTCTAAAAGGTCAATAGACAGTCTAGTAGTCTCGATATTACATGCACTGTAAAATATTCTGGTGTGGTGCTTTTCATGCATGTTATAATGAGAGGGGTTTTTAATAGAACTGTTGTCACTTTGCCCTGCATTGCTGAAATTGTTCACATAGTTATAATACATGAATCACTTTATGCCTTTTGATTTTATGCAAATGGTTTGCTTACCCAGTCGGTTTAACTTGATTTGGATAAAATCATAAATGCTCTAAAATTTTTTTTATTATACAGCAGGTTTATTTTTAAAATACGCGACCATTGATGTGAACACAGTTGGTGGCGTGCTTGATTAATCCTTCACTATCACCACTCTAACTACACCTGCTACAGTGCATAGTGTGACAAAAGTAATGGTACTTAACATTACTGGCAGCATACTTTTATGTCTCAAAATGTGTTAAAAAGCCTGGTAAAAATGTGTGTACGTTTTTTTTTTCGCTCCAACTAAATATTCTGGTCTACTCAAAATAGCTTCCGCTCTTTTAAGGTCCTCAAACTATTAGGTGTTCAAAAGAAGTATCAATGCCATATGCTTTTTTTGTCAGCCTACTCACAACTCTAATAATGAGAATTACCCGACAACATTACCCAGTAAAATATAGGGATGTTATAAAAAGTAATGTCAATTCAATTGTCAAGAAACGTTGCCAAGTTACATTTTTGTTCACTTTTCTTTTCATTATTTTGTTAAAGTTACTTTTGATAACATCCCCTAGAATTTGTTTGGCATCATTTTCTACTAGTTCTCATTATAATGTGTTCAACAAAGACAACAAACCCTTAAATTTATAGTTCTTTCCTTTACTCATGAATCTGAAACAGTGAATCTCAGTAATCTTAGCGGTGTGTGACTTGTTTTTTTTTTTTGATCAGTTGTGCATGTGTTCAAGTACATGCATTTAGGTGGGAGGGTGAACCATTGCCACCTCCTGTGACTAGCAGATTTTCTGAGAACTGACAGATGCATAATGCTGCCAAAGAAGTATAGGGATATTGGAAGTAATCGTAACGTAATTGCAATCGTAATGTTATTGCCAGTAGGCAAAAAAAAGGTGTGCCACACTTGCCATAATGGTAACAAGCAGCGCTGACTGACTCTTCCATGTATAAATGCACATATATACCGTACAAAATGGAAGAGGGATAGCCGCCATGGTAGCTCAGTTGATAGAGCATCGGACATGTTATTCGAAGTTCGCAGGCTCGGTCCCTGTACAGGGCAGGTTATCTTTTTTCCTTCTACTTTTCTTTCTTCACAATTACAACACTTCTATTCTTCTTGAAGACTTTCTGGTGTAAAAAAGGTACCTTATAATCTGAAGAGGCAAACAGAATGTGCCAGTGCACGAGTTAGCTGTTGTAGTGGTTACAAGTAAGATATGTTTTGAAGAATAAATCATTCTGCCACTTGCCTAAAGAATGGCTACAGGACATGGCACTGGATGCACTTTGTTATTTTTGAATCAAGCTATCTTGTATTCTATTTTTATAAATTACATGGGATACACATGACGGTATCACACACTTTAATGCCACAAAGATTATGCAGAGAACAATGTTATAAATGCGAAATTGCATAAGGATAAGGTGAAAACTGCACCCTCAACGAGAATGTACAGGGAGCACAGGGTGCAGGCGTCATTCCTTCTGCCCGTGCTTTTCAAGTGCGAGCTGTTTTCTCCTCGTTCTGACCAACTAACTAAATTGAGATGTGTTGTTATAGTGCAAGAAGATGCTCCACGGGAAACTAGGTTTGTCTCAAACTCTGTGTGTGTCTTTCAATCTATATGGTGCCCGGTTCAAGAGTTCATGCAGACCAGATCGTGTAAAATAGGACCGTGTAAAATGGACCGTGTAAATAAAATAAAATGGACCATGTAAATAAACAGGATCGTGTAAAATGTCGTTTTCGTGTGCAACTGTAGTTGTGGTTGTGCTGAATGACCTTTCTTTATATACACTACATAACAAACTTGCTCCTTTAGAGTCGAGTGCATCTTCGGATCGATTGTAAATGTTTGCATATGCGAGGCCTTAAGTTTTATAAGAAATTGCTCAGTGTGCCACGAGGAAATGTGTGTTCAGCGAAAATTTGCATATCATTATATACAACTCTTAAAGCCTCGTCTACAACTTTGTGCAGGTTGACTTTGAGCAGAAAACGAGGAGCACCAGCAGCCCCCAGAAAAGAGCAAGCACCCTCCAAGCTCCCGAAGCTCTCTTCGACAGGAACATCATGGTCACTGTGTGGCATTGAAAGCCATTGCAAGGAGTGCCTTATCAGTACACTGTGCTGCTCTTTCATCGCAGAAGACGAAGTTGACCACTCTAGAGGAACTTCATGCTGTGTATTGTGAGTGCTTCAGTGGTTTTGTTTTTGTCCAGCCAGCAGTTAAGAAATCATGTGTCAGATTCAGCCGGGATGGCTAGAGGGAGTCGGGCAGGCATGTTTGGACATTTGTCTAGCCAAGTAGTGCCAATTTTTGCACTGGTCCTGTTGGAGTTACTGCCACAATCACAGAAGCTACGTAACCTCTCTAAATGTACAGATGTGTCGGGGAAGATTAGCTGCATTAGGTTTTTCTATAACTGATAGCTGCCAACATTCTTCATTATATAGGAGTTTTGTTCCTTACTTATGGGTGTAAAGTCCTCCACAGAAAAAATGCAACACGTCTACTTTCAGAAGGCTCCAAGGCCCTACTTGTAGGTTTTGTCGGCTTGTATCATAAGCACCTCGTTTGGGTGTACATGAACATTTTATAAACATGTACAGCGAAAAATTTGGGTGGCCGGTCGTTTTGTCGTTATCATGTTCCTCGCAGTATTCTTAAGCATGTTGTGCATTACGTTGTCAATCTGGTTCATGTGCATAGAAGATATTACGAAGTTTTAGGCTACAGTATAAAAAGCCTGGAAGCAAGCTATCAATAATTTTTTAACAGAGTTGCTTAATCTCATACATGATACATCACTAAACTTTCGTGGGTATTCATCAATGTAAGCTCGTCTTAGTGTTATCCAAAATGAAGATGTGAGTCGACAGATGGAAACATCTAGTAATCAGGGTGAACAGTGGAAGTGCCTCAGACAGGCTGGCCGATGTTGCGATAGGAGGACCTAATTTTTAGAAGTTACCTTGTCATCCTTGGCGTGTTAGTTTAAATAAGGTCAGTAATGACATCATCTTTTGCTGTAGGCGTGTGTGCCTGTTGGAAATGTTTGTCTGAGAAAAAAAAACCTATAACGCAGAAGAGTGCAGCCCTTGCTTCTTTTCAAGTTAGGTTGCGCTGATACAAAGTGTTCTCTCCTCCAAAGGGAAGCAAAAAAAAGATAAATGATAGAAAAGAAGAAAAAAGAAGAAAGAAAAGGGGGGATGCAAAGTAAAAGTAGTGCTACACTGCTCCTACTTTGCATCCCCCCTTTTCTTCTTTTTTTTTCTCTTGTTTTCTTTTTTCACCTTTTTTGTTACATTTGCATTGTCCCATCTAGTGCATGAATCAATGACACATGGCTTTGCTATAGCAAAGATGCCTATGTGGTGTTGGATTGAACAGTGCATTGTACTTCATTCAGTTAATTACAGACTGATCAGTCTTGCAATAAGTGCTTCCTGTCTATCACCACACATGTTCAAATGAAAAGTTTGTGCTTGGCTCTTAGTATGCTGGTATATAGCTTGTGTCTTGGACTACTCAAAATGAATGTTGTTTTGCTGCTGTTTATGGTAATGAATTAATCCAACATGAAAATATCTTGCCTTGCGAACTTTGTCGGACCTGCCTTTCTTTTTCTTTCCTATGCAGGCATTGTATGGGAGGGAGGCAGTAACAGAGAAGTGATAGCTTGAGCTTCGGAAGAATAAATGCTGGCAGTGAAGCAATTACACATCAAACATCCCAGCCATTTTGCCAACCGTACTAAATGTGTTTTGAAAAAAAAATATTGTGCTCGGTTACTGTATTAAAAACAGCAAAATGCTAAAATATATCGCAGAGAACAAAATATTAGGCCACGTTGGTGCCTTCTGGACTTCCCAGGATGTCGTCTGGGTGTTGTTTGTAAAAAGTAAAAAGTGTTTCAAAAATACTGCCTTTTTACACCAAATTCGGTCTAGGTATTAAGTAAAGGTGATTGTGTGTAGTGCATGAAGCTCAGTAATATTAGTGCAATTTTTTTGCCACATCAAAAGCAAGGAAGCAGTTCTTTTTATATGGCAAGTTATATGATTACACTTTGTCTTAAAGTAGAAATGAATTTTTGAAGTTTTCTTATGAAGGCTGTTTTCTGCATTTGATATACGACAGCTTCCGTTCCGAAGTTCTCCATGGCCCTCAATAGGAGACTTCAAAAATCATTTTCCTTATTTAAACAAAAATTGTAATGATAACACTTGCCATGTAACAAGAACTGTTTATTTGCTTTCAACTTACACATAAAAGTAATTTTCAATTAGACAAACACACAGCTCAAGTTGCATCTCAATGTGGACAAAAACGATTATATAGTGATATTTGTAATCTGGACCTAACATTATTTTTTTTCGTGAAATATAACTTCTGTGCAGTGAGTATTTGTGGCTCAAATATTCATACAAAGTGCAGTATTGCCATACAAGAAATGCAAACGATAAACAGTTTGGCTGAATTCTTCAAAGCCTATGTAGCGGAAAAATTGCACTAATGTTACTCGACTTCAAATACTTTAAGAAGCACCTTTACTTAATATGTAGATCAAATTTGATATGGCAAGAAAAAGCGGTACTTCGAAATTTTTCTCACAAATAACACCCGCACGACATTCTGCGAAATTCTGATGGTACCCACGTGACCACTACTTTTTTCTCTTCAAAACATTTCTGCAAATAGCTATTTTCAGGAGAGTAAATTGCCATCATTTTTTAAACTATACATCTGTGATGGTCGCCAGGCAGTATGGTTTGTATGTTTGGTGTAGAATAGCCCAGTGCGAAAAACAACAAATGTCTGAGCATCCTTTGACGCTCGGGCAATTTCGAAAGCATTTGTTTGTTAGCAGCAATTCAGTTAAGCCCTTGTCTTTATGCTTAGGCCCAGAAACAAAACACAAGTAACCGAAGTAGTCCTAAGAGTCATGCAGTCTCGCTGTTCCAAGGCTTGTGGAGCCTAATTTAGTGCAAGCTTCACCATGTTTTAAAAATTCAGATTCAACCAACAGGTTTTGGAGGCACAGTGCATTTTCAGCTAACTTGTTTCACACCAGTTACTTTGATAAAAAGCGGTAAGTAGAGGTAAAAATACCATTTTAAAGGCATTGTAGATAATAACAAAACGGACTGCTTTCTTTTTTTGTGTGGTGCTTTGCCTGAACGCTGTGCTTTTTGTAGTATAGTTCATTGTCTAGTGAACAGAGGCCTTAAAAACTAACATTAGCCATGTTGAGGTCGATTTCCTGGTTATAGTCATAGTAGCCATATTAAAAATATATGACTTCAAACTTGATTGTTCTTTTGAAGATGTTTTCTTGCATAATGATATTTCAGAGTCTTAGTCAATTTTGTTATAAAAAAACGTGATGTCATAATAGGGTCACTTTTTGTAGGGTCGTTCAGTTCTACCTTACCTTTTATATTCCTAATAGAGCAGTTATTTTCAATATTGGTATTTAAAATGGAATGAGCATGCTGTATGTAGTAAGGTGTAAGCACTTACAGATAGCACATGCACACAACTTTTCTGTTGGCAGTTTATTTCTGTTATTCTTGATTTATATGTGGGGTTTCACGTCCGAAAACCACGATATAATTATGAGAGACGCCGTAGTGGAGGGCACTGGAAACTTCAACCACTTGGGGTTCTTTAACGTACACCCAAATCAGCACACGTGCCTACAGCATTTCTGCCTCCATCGGAAATGGAGCCGGGATTTGATACCGCGACCTGCGGGTCAGCAGCCGAATTTCTGGTACTCTTGCTCCCCTATATGTGTGCAGTTCGGTTATAGTTATCTGGCTTGCACAGATTTTTAATGGCACCTGCCTTGTCCTGCTTGCTTTCATGGTGATTTTAACCTTCATAAGTTACATAGGTTTAACTCTCAAAATTGTTCAAGATGCCAATTTTGTGCACAAACTGTATAGTATAAAGGCAGCAGATATACATGCACACACTATTAAATGTACATTGAGAGCTTTCACTTGCAGTTTCTAAAGTTTTACTGTGCAGGAAGCATTTAAATCATAATTTTATAAGGACATATTAATCGATTATCTCTACCATTGAAAAGCGTGACAACCTAGTTATTTTCACTGTGGTAAGCATGCTGTTTTCTTTGATGTGGCAGAACTAATTTATACACTCATTCCTTCTATTATTCACATATGCATAACTTGAAGGATTGTGTGCCTTACATTTTCAGTTTCATTCTGTGTGTTATATTTCTTGTGCATGTGAACTAATGTGCTAACATGTGTCTCTGACATTATTTGTGCCAATTATTTTCATTTCCAGGTGCCTATGAAGGACACATAAGTTCTATGGCAGTGACCTTCCAAATATACAGTGGTGCCGGAGCCTCAAGCAGCATTTCGCCAATCTCCACAAGGCGTTCATGATACAAACACAGCGCCACACTTTCACAGTGCTATGATTATTATTTATGTTTAAACATTTCGTTCTAAAATTGCTGTTACATTGTGTTTTGTGCCACCATCCTGTGGCTTAGGTGGAGCACGTGAAATTACGGTGTAGTCACCTCATTTGTGTACCATCAACACTGCAATGTCACCATTCACAGCTGGAGCATACAGACAAATAAAAAAATATATTGATTGTAGCAGGGCTGGTGTGTATAATAATGCTTCTCTATTGATAATAATAACTTTATAAGTTCTTTAGGTCTTGCATAGAACACTGCATTAATTGTTGCAATGTAACCACCATTTGTGATCGCTAGCATGTTAATTTCGTAGTTTTGTAATGTATTTTATTTGAAAGGTAATTTTGCTTCCGCATCACGACAATTAGAAAGATGCCGATAATTCAATTCCTCATTAGGTAGCTTCTTAACACATTTGTTTCTTTCAAGCCTTTGTTTACTCATCAAGGCTGTTTCAGATAGCAAACATATTTAACCTTCATGCAACAGATTAAGAATGAAATATTCATATATATTTATACACAGTACTTGCTTTTGCAAACGTGAATAACCAATTGCTTTTACTCGAGATCTAGGATGTCCATTTGATCTTTGCAAGATGAAGCAGATAGCTGCATAGTTTCTGCATTATGCTAATTTCCGTAAGCTGCTTATCGGGTAATTTAGCATGATATGGCACTTTCCGTAAGCTGCGGATGTCCGCAACTTTCTGCACGATGTGGCGCTTTCCGTAAGCTGCGGATGTCCGCATCTTTTCGCATGATATGGCGCTTTCCGTAGGCTGCGCATGTTCGTATCTTTCCGCATGATGCGGCTTTCCGTAGTCCAATAATTGCGTATGTACGGATTCGTATATGCGGAACGTTTCAGTAGGGCCACTGCACGCGCCAATATGGAGCAAGCACTCTACAGCAGGACCATATTGCGGGAGCTCCAAGTACTAGCGTGGCTACAACCACGGACAAAGGACAAGCTCCGACCATACTCTGCTTTGCATTAAAGTAGTTTGTAACAACTCCGCTATTTGTCCCTTTTTTAGGCCACGAAAGACACGCCAGGCTTTTCGAACGTTGTTTGTTACCGTGTCATGCCGCGTCCCCGGTCTAGGAAAGTCCGTGAGATTGAATCTCGGCGACGGCGTTCACATGTTTGATGGAGGAAAAATGTTTGAAGCCCGTGTGTTTTTATTTATGTGACTGTCAAAAAGCCCCTAATTGCCGAAATTTCCGAAGCCTCCTAGTACGGCGTCTCTCATATTCACGGGGCGATTTTCGGACTTTCAACCTAAACAATAATTAGCGAACGTGAGATTTTGCACGAAAGGCTAGCTACTCGAGAAGGCATTTTCGCCGTAGAGGTGCGTCATTCCGCCTTGGGCTATGCGCTGCCGTTGCTGCCCGACATGCGCATGGCGTTGTTACTTCATCTGGTCGGTGTCGTATCATAAGTGTCCCCACTTTGATAGTAAATATCTCACACCATGGCCCACGTGAACACCCGCAGCGACAGTTGCGCGGGTACTCTTTCGGCTGCCACTGTGATGCCCTGCACAACCTTCTGACCACCACCACCTATTGGCCGCACCTATCTCCTGACTGTCGTGCTTGCAATAATTTTGAACCAATGCAGATTATATTTACTGTTCCCGCCATCAATCTCGTCGTCTTCTGATGTCCGCGTTAATCACATCCAAACATATTTCGAAAGGCGCACTTCATCTACGACATTCCGTCTCGTCTTATGCACTAGACAGCTTCGAATGTCTCAAGGTTCAGTGCTCTCCCCAATCCTTTTACACCTAGCTATGCCACCTATACCCACCACTTCTCAACGTTTCCCTGACGTGAACTTCATCATCTCTGCCGATTATATCACCTTACGGGTGAAAGGAGGCTCAGGTGGAGACACCTAAGACACCCTCTAAACAGCTGTAGACGTAATAGCCGCACAACTATCTCATGTGAATCGCTATTTTACCCCAAGGAAATCAGAAGTACTCCTTCAACACAACTCATCGTCAAAATAAACACGTTCTAATCATCGAAACTTACATAAATGGTTGCCTAATTGCTTGAGTCTCACGCATTCTTGTGCTACGTTTATTTATCCAAGACAACGGATACGCACACACACTTAACTTTACGCAATACTACTAACAACGCCCCAAAGCTCAGGCAAAAACGGAGGGCTCCGAGGATCAGAGCTACTTCGTGTAATACAAGTTTTTGTGATGAGTAAAATTATATAAACTCTGCCTTGCTTCTACCTTAAGTCAGCAGAAGGAGGACTTTGTCACCACTCTCCTGCGCAGAGTTTTCAAATATGTGCTAGGAATTCTCTGTAGCGCCTCTAACGCATGGCTCTCCCAAAGAGGAGTTAAACATACTCGATTTGAAATCCGGGAAGCCCACTTAACTCCTTAATATGCCCGGTACGCGAACACTAGCACGGGAAACCATATTTTATTGTCGACTCACAATAACTTCACCTCTCTCATCAACGGTAATTATATACATTCCTCATCAAATACACAAGCAATCAGTTATACCACCATTTCCTTAAACGATGCAGCCAACTTATCATACTAAGCGTCAAATCAAATATCAAGAACTGTTCGAATATTTGCCAGGAGCCAAAGACGTGTTTATGTCGATATGAGAGAATACCTATACTCCTCATTCTATGCTCTCTCTACTGCCGATTCGGACGGCAACGTGCTCACAACGGCATTCATCACTGTCAACTCCTCGAAGGAGGAAGAGGAGGCTGCCATCGCTTTAGGTCAATGCAATCCAGATATCACTATGACTGTTAGTGAATCCAAAACTTCCATACGTAACTTCAGTGCGTATCGCATCTCACAAACTGCTCTATCAATTTCTGATAAAGATTCTCATACGCAAGACGTTTCTCTCATAAGGACGGCCATGCATGCGGGGTTGAGTGGCGATAAAGCGGCTAATACTTGTGTTCAAGGAATGACAGGCGCAGCGCAGGCATCCGACGGCACCTTCAACCACGCGGCCCCTTTCAGCGCAAGAGATGGACTTTTGACCTTCCACGACATAACAATGCCCTAGCGCCTACAGCACACCAAGTACCGCACGTCTTACATGATGGAGCTTCGCGCTGCCTTGGAATACCATGGCGCCAGTTAGAGACCAGTGTGCTTTCTGTTACGTTGTTCGTCGATCCCGGTGCGTTGGCGCAAGCGAAGTAGACACAAGCTGACAAGCTGGTAGAATGGGCGTTTATTTGCAGTGTACGCTGCAATATAAAGTCTCACAGTAAAGAGGGAAAGGGAAACAAGGTAAGTGAAACAAGTGATAGAAGCTTTGGCTACAACTGAGCGAAAAACTGATAAATGTTACACTTCAATTACAACACTTATCAAATAATATTATTGGAGACGCTGCACAGGTTTCCGCTGTCGTGTTGAGCGCCGGAGTTCTGGGGTCACTGTAGGTTCCCTGGACTTCTGCTTTTCCTGGCCTTGGGTTGGGGATGATGACTGCAGCTGGTGTGGTGGCTCGCGGAGTTCCGCCTTCACGTTTGGCCCTAATTTGGAAGTTCCTCGCGTAGTTCTCGATATAGGCATACTTTCCCCTTCCCTGTCACGGTGGGGTTCAACCTAGTCTCTCCTTGTGTGAACTTGATCCACATGTGAACTTGATCCACAAGGCCCTCTGGCGTCTCAACTGTCACCATCCTCGCTCCGTCGGCTAACTTTACCGTGCCGGTCTTCCCCTTTTTACCCTTGCCAAAGTTGCGGACGTAAACATTCGTCTACGGTGCCAGGGTCCACTCATCTGATTCACCTGATCTTTTTGCAATCACGGGGGGAAAGCACGTGTCCAGACGAGATCGAATTTCGTAGCCCAGGAGAAGCTCCGAAGGAGACTTGCCCGATGCGAAGGGCGTTCTCCGGTAATTGAAGAGTATAGCCTTCAAAGACAATCTTCTAATCGGCCCTGGTTAATCTTCTTCAGTCCATCTTTCACGGTTCGAACAGCTTTCTCTGCAAGGCCATTTGAATGGGGATGAAATGCAGGCGTGCGCAGGCGAGTTATGTTGTTCTTATTCATGAAATCGGCAAACGCTTGACTTGTGAATTGCGTTCCATTATCGGAAACAAGGGTGCACGGAATGCCGAACCTGCTCAACAAGCTGCGCCGGCAAGTGATAGTCGAAGATGTGGTCAGCTCCTTCACTGATACGGCCGCGATCCATTTGCTGTGAGCATCTACAAGAACAAGGATCATGCTTCCATTTGTTGGCCCCGCGAAATATACATGAACCAGCTTTTCCTGCATGTCGGCCAGCTAACTGGCGGAGCAGGCGCCGGCATTGGTCGATTTTAAATACAGCTTGTGCACCTCGCCGACATTTGTTCGATGTCGTTGTCCATTCCAGGCCACCAGAAAGCCAACCAAGTGATTGCCTTCATTGTCGATGATCCTTGACAAGTTTTGTGGAGCATGTGCAACTTTCTAAGCTGCGCGCTCGCTGATATGACCACACTAAGGCCCCAATAGAGCAAACGGTGGGCCAGCGATAGGTCGAGTCTGCGGTCTAAAAAAGGGAGTAATCTTCGTTCTAGTGCTTTAGCACTTGTAGGCCACCCATTCCTCGTGCACCGCACAACTTTGGCCAGCACTGGGTCACTGTCGGTTAGCGCCTGCGATTCCGCTGTCGATACTGAACTCTCCTGCACGGATGCAAGGGCGAAAATGTACTCGGGTGGCTCGCCATCCGCGGTTGACTCAGAAGTTTCTCGTGGCAACCTACTGAGGGCGTCCGCGTTCAGGAGCTGCTTGCCTGGAGAATACTGCAGCTTGTAGCAAAATCCGCCAAAATACAGCGCCCAGCGCTGTATACGAACAGCTGCCAGTGGTGCAGTTGGCCGATCCGATCTAAGCAGCCCCAGGAGCGGCTGGTGGTCTGTGACCAGTATGCTTTTTCGGCCTAGAAATAATCACGGAACTTCATTACTTAAAATACCAGGGCTAACGCTTCTCGTTCAAGTTGTGATTAATTTTGTTCTGCTTTCGACAATGCTGCCGAACGGAACTTAATAGGCTCGTTCCTGTTCCCTTTTGTGTGAAAAAGCACTGCGCCGATGCCTTTTTGCGATGCGTCGCACCCTAGCTTCAGCGGCTGTGAAGGGTCGTAGTGCACTAACACCCGTGCCTGCAGCGAAACCGTTTTGCTTTGTCTAACGCGGTTTGTTGTTCTTCCGTCCAGTCCCAAGGTCTTGTTTTTTTTCAGTAGCCGATACAATGTAAAAAGCACAGACGATATGTTCGGCAAAAACTCTGAGTAGAAGCCGATCATGCCAAGAAAGAAGCGCTTGAGAACGATGGCACTTGGGATCAAAGAACTCGTCCAAGGCTTTCACGACGTCCTCGTACTCGAAAGAATTGGGCTTCTTGGGCTCTATTCTTCCTTATAGTATCTGGACAGCGCGAGTACTTAAGGCTGCCACCAACAACGTCCGTTTCTTGGCTGAATCTGTCACCCCTGCGGTCTCAAAGTATGCTTCTGCCTTGTTGACATACGCCTTCCAGTTGTCTTTCTCGTCATCGAAGTCCGGCGGTTGCTGGGGCGCCATTGTCGTAGGTGACGTTCTGCTTGAATCCAGGGTTTTTTCTTTCCGTTTCTCGTTGCCACTGTTACGTCGTTCGTCGATGCCTGTGCGTTGGCGAAAGCGATGTAGACACGAGCTGACAAGCTGGTAAAATGGGCGTTTATTTGCAGTGTACGGTGCAATATAAAGACTCAAAGCAAAGAGGGAAAGGCAAGCAAGGTAAGTGAAACAAGAGATAGAAGATTTGGCTATAATTGAGCCAAAAACTGATACAGGTTACACTTCAGCTACAACACTTTCTGTTCCATCTCCTCACTATCTTATACATCCTGCGATATACCCCTGCCCTTAGTGCATTTTCTGCCAACAAAGAACTAGCCTAGACATTATCATCGGCGGGGGGGGGGGGGGAGTGTACTTTGAACCAACAGCTAACTCTCCACACATAAATACTAAGGAGCAGTGGGAGGCTGCTATGTGCAGTCGGTACCAGATGTTCAGCACCAGATCCTTCATGAAACACATGCTTGGGAAGAGGTTGGGAGCAATACATTTGTTTTGGCACTTTATTGAACTATAAAGGCAATATTCTTTTTTTTGGATACTTCAACGTAATGGTTGGTCTTTATATCGGTGTCTGTCCAATAACTAAGCCACCCAGTGAAAGTTTCAGCCCGTACTGGATGGTCACCCATAATAATATGGTGGCTGCGTTCAGACATGTCAACAATACCAATTAAAAAGCAAACTTTATGCCTATTTTCAGCTGAAATGGAACACGTATAGGCTCGGCAATTTGTATATTTCTTTAAAAATGCATAGATACGTAATTCTAAAGGCCAAAGGGTTTATTTTGCTGCTCTAACAGTGCGAAGCCATGAACGAAAAAGCGGTCGTTTAAAACACCTCCGAGTTCACGTGCTCTAGCTATAGTGACCTGGTGCTGCCACCTCCTAGTGGCCGCTTTCTGAAAAACATTCGTCTCTTCACATTACTGGCAGATGAACCTATATCTGACGAAGTGCCTCGAGAAAAAAACTCTATCATTTTTTGACATTCTTTGCTGCGGAGCACAGAGATACACGGCAATATTTTGTCGTTTGCGCACTACAAGCGATCAACGGACAATGCTCAAGGTTAATATTGTCACGGGGTCGTGACGTGGCCAAAGACAGGAAACTTCGTGTTCGGATTTAACTGTTTATTTGGGCGAACCTGTGCCCGGTAAAGGGAAAGTCTAATTACAGCAGCAGTCTTGCACAGATAGCAGTCTCGGAATGATAGCGGCGAACGCAGCGTCGGCCTTCGATAAACAACTCACAAGCGGCGAAGTGCGTCGGCAACTATACCCTTGCCGTCGAATGTTCTAGCGTTATCGCTGGCGGTGGCGTAGGTTCCAGAACAATCTGTACCGTTCGCACAGTGGGCGTAATCTTATCGAAATGATCTACTACAGTCCGGAACCTTCTAGAAACCTGCAGGCGCGGTTTGCGCCGAGAATCGTGTGGTGTTTCGGAACGATAACAAAAACTTCTGAAATGGAACGTGGCATTGCCCCCCTCTGAAAGAAGGCATCGTCCCGATGCTTTAACTAAAGATGAGGGTACAATAATAGTGCAAGAAAGTACAATGAATAAATTACAATACAATAATAATACAAAAAACACTGTTTCAGTTTGTTAACTTGCATGAAACGGCTTGAGGCGCGCGATATGGACGACTTCAGGTCGCGATCGGCGTCGTTGAGAGTTCGTGATGCCGTCGGGGACAACCTCGTAATCAAGTGGGCCGAGACGTCGAACCACCTTGCACGGTCCGAAGTACCGTCGCAGAAGCTTTTCACTTAGTCCACGTCGGCGTATCGGTGTCCACACCCAAACACGTTCACCGGGCTGGTATTCAACGAAGCGTCGTCGAAGGTTGTAACGGTGGCTGTCGGTCGTCTGTTGATTCTTGATACGGAGACGCGCGAGTTGTCGGCCTTCTTCGGCGCGTTGAAGATACTCGCTCACATCGAGCTTTTCTTCGTCGGTGACGTTGGGTAACATGGCATCGAGCGTCGTTGCCGGGCTCCTTCCGTAGACCAATTTGTATGGAGATATCTGCGTCGTCTCCTGCACCGCCGTGTTGTATGCGAAGGTCACATACGGAAGAATGGCGTCCCACGTCTTGTGTTCGACATCGACGTACAATGACAGCATGTCGGCGATCGTCTTGTTAAGCCGCTCGGTGAGGCCGTTGGTCTGTGGGTGGTACGCTGTCGTCCGGCGGTGGTTTGTTTGGCTGTATGCCAAGATCGCTTGAGTTAAGTCGGCAGTGAATGCCGTTCCTCTGTCGGTGATAAGGACCTCCGGGGCGCCGTGACGTAGGACGATATTTTCGACGAAGAACTTAGCTACCTCGGATGCACTGCCTTTTGGCAGGGCTTTTTTCTCGGCGTAGCGGGTGAGGTAGTCGGTAGCTACCACGATCCACTTGTTTCCGAAAGCCGACGTCGGGAACGGCCCCAGTAGGTCCATACCAATCTGCTGGAAAGGTCGGCAAGGTGGATCAATTGGCTGCAGAAGTCCCGCTGGCCTTGTCGGCGGTGTCTTGCGTCGCTGACAGTCCCGGCATGTCCTCACATAACGAGTGACGTCGGTGGTAAGACGTGGCCAGTAGTACCTTTCTTGTATCCTCGCGAGCGTGCGGGAAACACCGAGGTGCCCTGCCGTCGGATCGTCGTGCAGGGCCTGCAGGAGTTCTGGTCGCAGAGCTGAAGGCACCACAAGGAGGTACTTAGCTCGAAGCGGTGAAAAGTTTTTCTTTTGTAGAAGACCGTTTCGTAGAAAGAACGACGCAAGTGCCCGCTTGAATACCTTCGGGACTTCGGCGGTCCTGCCTTCGAGGTATTCTATTAGGGCTTTAAGTTCCGGGTCGGCCCGCTGTCGTTCAGCGAAGTCGTCGGTAGTTATCGTTCCCAAGAAGTAGTCGTCATCCGAGTCGTCGGGTAGCGGTTGGTCGACAGGCGCATGAGAGAGACAGTCAGCGTCGGAGTGTTTTTTGCCGGACTTGAAAATGACAGTAATGTCATATTCTTGAAGTCTCAGGCTCCATCGTGCGAGGCGACCTGAAGGGTCCTTCAGGGTGGCTAGCCAACACAAGGCGTGGTGGTCGCTCACAACTTTGAAGGGCCTGCCGTAGAGGTAGGGGCGAAATTTCGACGTAGCCCAGATGATGGCGAGGCACTCCTTTTCTTTTGTGGAATAATTTGCTTCTGCTTTGGATAGCGATCGGCTGGCGTAACTAATAACCCTTTCAAGTCCGTCAGCCCTCTGCACAAGAACGGCGCCAAGTCCTACGCTGCTTGCGTCAGTAGGTATTTCTGTCTCGGCGAATTCGTCCAAATGGGCAAGTAACGGAGGCGTCTGGAGGCGATGTTTAAGCTCCTGGAAAGCGTGTTCCTGCGGCGTTTCCCACTTAAACTCCACGTCGGCCTTGGTAAGGTTAGTGAGAGGATCGGCGATGCCGATCCTCTCACTAACCTAGAACATTCGACGAACATTCGACGAACATAACGACGAACTAACCTAGAACATTCGACGAACATTCGACGAACATAACGCTAGAACATTCGACGGCAAGGGTATAAATGCCGACGCGCTTCGCCGCTTGTGAGTTGTTGATTGAAGGCCGACGCTGCGTTCGCCGCTATCAATCCGAGACTGCTATCTGTGCAAGACTGCTGCTGTAATTAGACTTTCCCTTTACCGGGCACAGGTTCGCCCAAATAAACAGTTAAATCCGAACACGAAGTTTCCTGTCTTTGGCCACGTCACGACCTCGTGACATCTGGTGGAGGTGCTGCTTCGTTCATGTACCGGACGCCCCCGTCAAGCCGTGAACCCAGCCCCCGTCGCGGAGAAGACACCGACGCCAACCAAGAACAGCGAACGAGCCGCCGACAGCAAGGTCTCCCACCGGAGTACGGCCTTCTACAAGACAAGGCGCGGAAGACCAAGACCATGACCTCGACTGCAGCGACAATGAAAACCGGAGCGTCCCAGCCCGCGATCGTAATTCATCAACCCAGGGAACCACCAACGTTCCATGGCTCATCGTTTGAAGACCCGGAAACCTGGCTGGAAACATACGACCATGTGGCCGCCCTCAACCACTGGGACAACGAAGAAAAGCTCCATCGTGTGTACTTCTACCTGGAAGACACCGCAAGGACCTGGCTAGAGAATCGGGAGTCCACGCTCCGAACGTGGGATGTCTTCTGCGGCGCATTTCTGCAAACGTTCGCAAGCGTCGCTCGCAAAGAGAGGGCCGCTGCTCTACTCGAGACCCGGGTTCAGCTGCCAAATGAAAAGGTTGGAATTTTCACAGAGGAGATGACCCGCCTATTCCGTCACGCTGACTCAGACATGCCTGAGGAAAAGAAAGTTCGTTTCCTCATGCGAAGGGTCAAACAGGAGCTCTTCGCGGGACTAATGAGGAATCCACCGAACACCGTCCAAGAATTTGTATCCGAGGCGACCACCATCGAAAAAACGCTGGACATGCGCACCAGACAGTATAATCATCGCCTGACTTCAGAATGCGCTGCTGCTCAAGCCAGTGACTCCGACGACCTGCGTGAAACGATCCGAGTGACCGTGCGGGAAGAGCTGCGCAAACTGTTGCCTTCGGCGCAGCCTCAAGTGGATTCGATCGCCGACATTGTGCGAGAAGAAGTCCGGCAATCGCTTCGAATTCCCGAAACACCACCACCCGAGCCAGAAACTATGAGCTACGCCACTGCAGTGCGCCACAACGCTCCTCCCCGTCCACGCCAAAACGCCGCCCCGTCACACTTCCGTCGCCAGACGCCACCGCCGCCACCACCCCAACCGACGTCCTACCGTTACCCAGCGGGCCAGCGCAGTGCACCGAGGAAAACGGACGTTTGGCGTGCACCTGACAACCGCCCGCTCTGCTACCACTGCGGCGAGGCCGGGCACACATACCGCCGTTGCCAGTACCGACAGATGGGACTGCGTGGCTTCGCCGTCAATGCACCGCGTCCGCAGCCAGGAGATCGGCCACGTGACATCGCCGACTACCTGGCAGGAACTCAATGGACACCACGAAGTCCTTCCCGTTCACCGTCGCCCAGCCGCCGCATGTCACCGCACCCCCGGCAGTACTCTGGCCCAACGCGGGGCCGGTCTCCTAGCCCGTATCCGGGAAACTAAGGGCAGCAACCGATGGAGGTGCGGTTGCTGTGCGACGAACTACCGAAGATCCTCCGACGACGACGACGACGCGACGGAGCTTTTTGAACACAACACCAACCAGGCAAAGCCCTGAAGGCAAAAGCTCACTTACCGAAGGTGGCCGGACGACGCATCATGGAAGCAGTGGAACAAGCCGACGCAGCCGTGACCCGACGCCACGCCCTAACTGTAATGCGAGACGGCGAACTAGCGACCTCGACGTTCTTATCGACGGCCACAGTGTGACTGCTCTCGTCGATACTGGAGCCGACTATTCTGTCATCAGTGGGTCGTTCGCCGCGAAGTTAAAGAAAGTTAGGACAGCTTGGAAATCCCTGAAATCCGCACAGCCGGAGGTCATCTCGTAACTCCTGCAGGAATCTGCACAGCGAGAGTCACCATTAACGGCCGTATTTATCCTACAGACTTCGTAGTCGTACAGCGTTGCTCAAGAGATGTCATCCTTGGCATGGACTTCTTATGCCTCCATGGTGCTGTCATCAACCTAAAAACAAAGTCGATAACGTTATCCACAGAAGAAGCACTACCGCCGCGCACGCCGTCAGGACACCATGCCTTGAATGTGCTGGAAGAACAAGTCACCATTCCGCCTCGCTCAAGCGTTATTATTTCAGTCGGCGCTCCTAAATCACCTGACTTGGAAGGCGTCGTTGAAGGCAGTCAGCATCTGTTGGTCACCCGAAATATTTGCGTCGCAAGAGGAATTGCAGAGCTGCGTGGAGGCAAAGCAACGGTTATGCTCACGAATTTCAGCAATGAGTACAAACATGTGAACAAAGGAACAACGGTCGCATACATCGAAGAAATTGTCAAAGCCACCAGTGCTTTCGCCCTCGCCGATTCTGCGGAACCTGCTCAGAGGAACCAAGCCCCTCCCATAGCTTTCGACGTCAATCCCAGACTTCCGAACGATAAGCAAGAACAGCTCAAGGCCCTGCTCCTGCAATACGAAGATTGCTTTTCGTCGTCATCGAAAATTCGGCAGACCCCAATCACGAAACATCGAATCATAACCGAAGAAAATGCCAGACCACTCCGTCAGAGGCCGTACAGGGTTTCGACGTGAGAACGTGAGGCAATGAAGAGACAAGTTGATGAAATGCTGCGAGATGACAATATCCAGCCGTCCAAGAGTTCGTGGGCATCCCCCGTGGTGTTAGTAAAGAAAAAGGATGGTACCCTACGTTTCAGCGTCGATTATCGCCGCCTGAACAAAATCACAAGAAAGGACGTGTATCCTCTCCCACGAATAGACGACGCACTTGATCGGCTCCATAACTCCAAGTACTTCTCGTCAATGGACCTCAAGACTGGCTATTGGCAAATCGAAGTCGACGAAAGAGACCGAGAGAAGACGGCGTTTATAACACCGGACGGCCTCTTCGAGTTTAAGGTGATGCCCTTCGGCCTTTACCCAGCACCTCCACCAGATGTCACGGGGTCGTGACGTGGCCAAAGACAGGAAACTTCGTGTTCGGATTTAACTGTTTATTTGGGCGAACCTGTGCCCGGTAAAGGGAAAGTCTAATTACAGCAGCAGTCTTGCACAGATAGCAGTCTCGGATTGATAGTGGCGAACGCAGCGTCGGCCTTCGATCAACAACTCACAAGCGGCGAAGCGCGTCGGCATTTATACCCTTGCCGTGAAATGTTCTAGCGTTATCGCTGGCGGTGGCGTAGGTTCCACTACAATCTGTACCGTTCGCACAGTGGGCGTAATCTTATCGAAATGATCTACTACAGTCCGGAACCTTCTAGAAACCTGCAGGCGCGGTTTGCGCCGAGAATCGTGTGGTGTTTCGGAACGATAACAAAAACTTGTGAAATGGAACGTGGCAATATCAGGCATTTCACATTTTAGAAAAACCCTTTCTGCAAGAAAACTGAACTCATAATCCCTGTTCTCAATGATTATGACTTCTCATAATCATGCGATGGTCTTTCGGTTGGGTCATGTCGAAGCTTAACAAAGGCTGGATAGAACACGAAACAAGCTACCACAATCAAGCCAGAAGATGGCGGAATGATGAAAGCTGACACCAGGTCACGAACCTGAGCAACAGTGTTCTGTACCTGAGCACTCGCGTTAGGAGGGAAGTTTGGGTGCACAATTTTAACAATGAGATGGAGACCGTGTTTTGATTTGATCGATATTGTGATGTAAATATTTATGTTTGGGGAAACTAAAGCGCTAAAAACGTGTAGTTGTGTGCGAAGAAGGTATTACTGACGTTTTTTTTTTTTTTTGTCTCGGCGAACACGATGTGATAATAAGAGAGACAGTAGTGAGGAGATTGTGAAACTGTTGGCATCCTGTGCTCTAACAGGCGCCATAAAATTGGTACACGAACCTGCAGCACTTAGCCTTCTTACAAACACCGCCTTCACGGTCGAGATTCGATCTCCTGAGTAGTGCCTCAGCAGTCGAACACCGTGACCTCTCGACTGCTTGGCGGTTGAGTGCAACAGAAAGTAACAGTGCTAAACGAATAACGGTTTGGCCATAATGGCGTTAGTTACAACACTAAGAGCGGAAGTTGTCGGGTGGTGCGTTAGACAGCTCTACTTCCATCTCGCCAGATAGCATTGGAGACCGAAGTAAAAAATAGATACCTAGAATGAAACAAAATTAGCATGCACGTTCGCGCGCTTTTCATTATCATAAAAAGGCTCTGCTGATGTTTAAAGGAGGGTGTGGGAGTCAAACGTGTTCATAAACAGACACAGGCTGAAATAAAATTTGCGATCCTTCTTTGTTAAATAAGCGGGTAATGTTCGCGCGCCCGAAAGTGTATGAAACCTGAAGAGTGTTAGCTCGGTTATGGTTAAAAATTTGGTATTGCAGAAGGAATCCATTGAATAAAACAGGTAATAAAAAATAAAGGGCTCAGTACCAGAATTATGATCACAGTAGACAATGAAAGCGTCGGTCTGCCACACTGTCATGGAAATTTTTTTTCTCGTATCAATATGAAGATGAAGTTAACATGAGGGTTGGTAGCCAATATCCCGAGACATTTAGTGACTGACCAGAACTGACCGAGCGGGAATTCAAAGCAAATATACAATATGACATGTTGGTGCCATTGCACCATCAACTTATTAGTGCAATTCAAATCCTGTAGTTCAATTGAAAGCTATAGCATCTATCTGACAAGAATGGCAGCGATGAGTTCAGATATTTCAGTACCTTAGGATAGCGCATGTGATTATTGATGGTCATATTGTAGCCGGGAATTTTTGTAAGGCGCATGAAAATGCGTGTGAGTATTTTGCCCAGTCCCCAGGCGGTGCTGAGTAAGAAAGACAACTTAATAAAGTTTTGTGTGAAATCACGGTGACATCGCTTCACGTTTGTTCGTGGCTGATGGTAGTGATACACCCAAATAATTTAACTTTAAAAACCAACATTAGCAATAATCAAAAACAATTTCGTTGTTATAGTCAGTTCCAAAAGACACAAAAATGTTTTACTACAATGAATGCGCGTGTTTTAACAATTTGAAAACCTGCGTAATTAATAACATCATAGGCAGAATGTCAAAAGTTCAGAAATACATGACGTGTCTTCCACTCAGAAGTTTTCTGCAACTAACAATAGTACGCATCCGCAGCAAGTGACGCATACAAACACTAACGAGACACACTGTACGTGCGAAACTTAAGTACCTTCAATGAAAAACATGTCAACGAAAGGTCTCATGCGATGCCGTTGTAATGGAGCCTTGCTATATAGATATATATATATATGTCATTGTTCAGCAGAATAATTTAGCATGTCACTTGAGATAAAGCACTCACGATTTGCTAACCGTTGATTGAATTTTTAATTATATATAGAGAACACTTTTTATACATTTTCAACTATGCTGGCGATATTTCACAAGTACAGTCTATTCATGAATTATGTGTGTTTCTTAAAACTCGAACTTCTCATTAACAAACACACTTTTCCCGAATAGCTTCTTTAAAGGAGAATGGCCTACTCGAGCTGTTCCGAGATTTAAGGTTACAAGTGAATGAAGTTTCCCGTGAGAGCAAGTTTAATTGAAGAATACATTCTGCATCAGGATGGCCCGGTCCATAGGTGGTACTAGATAAGATATACAACCTAATAAAGTTTTGCGCTAATTCCTGGTGCGAATTTTTGTGGCTGAGGATACTCATACAGGTGGGTATTTAACTTTGAAAAACCAATATTAGCAATGTTGAAGGACATGTGCAAAAGTTGCGGTAGTAAAGTCACCTTCAATAGACCCAATATTGTTTTACTACAATAAAGACGCGTGTTTTCAAATTTATAGAATCATTGTAATATTAACACCATAGGGCGAATGTTAAAAGTTGAGAATTACATGGCATATCTTGAACTAAGACGTTTTACCTATACCATCCTAATCCGAATCATCGCATTTTCATAAAGCATAGCTATATATATATATATATATATATATATATATATATATATATATATATATATATGTATATGTGTGTGCGTGTGTGTGTGTGTCTGCGACGCTACGACGCTACAAAATGATGGAGACACGTCGTGGTCCAGGTGCCATGCGTTTATTGTTATGCACGCGCACTTCCTCTTTGTCGGCTTCTCCTAGAATCGCCTTGTTGATGCGTCATATATATATATATATATATATATATATATATATATATATATATATATATATATATATATATATATATATATATATATATATATATATATATATATATATATATATATACGAGTACCTCCTTTAATGGTCAACAAGTTTGCCACGCCCCGAATACCACAGCTTGACAGCTGTGGTATTCGGGGCGTGGCAAACTTGTTGTTTCGATCATATCTCTCCGGGCGGACTCAGTGCGTTGCTATTGAAAACTTTTGCTCTTCATATCGCGAAATTAAATCGGGAGTACCGCAGGGTAGCGTATTGGGACCGACCTTATTTAATGTCTATGTAAATGACATTGCTGAAATTGTTGGTGATGCATCCATTGTGCTGTACGCTGACGATACAACTTTGTTTGTCTCTGGTTATGAACTTGATGATCTGTCGCAGAAATCTCGCAATATTCTTTCTAATCTGTCGGCGTGGTCTTGTAGTAATGCTCTAACAATTAACAGCTCAAAATCGAAAGCCATTATGTTCAGGGCGAGAGGCAGCCAATCTTGTTTCAATCAACAATTATTCTTAGACGGTGCTCCCATTGAAATTTTGAGGAAATACAAAGTGTTAGGCGTTACGTTTTCAGAACACAAGAATTGGACCGATCACGTTGAACTAATATCAAAATCGCTGTCATCTGCCGCTGGTGCGCTATCGCGCTGTCGGCATTTTTTTCCTGAGAAGGTGAAGTTGCAAATATATTACGCCTTGTTTGAATCACATCTTCACTATTGTGCGCTTGTATGGGCCACCACCACGAAAGCTAATATTCGTACTCTTCTTCAGCTTCAAAAACGCGCGCTTCGACAAATAGCCAATGTACCCTATTTTCATCCTAGCGCTCAACTTTTTCAAAAATATAATATAATACGTGCAACAAATCTTTACGAATACCGACTTTTATATTCATTTTGTTTCGGTTCCGACAATATCAAATCCTTCCTAAAACATACGTCACGACTCGAATACAAAAAAAGTGACTCGCGCACTCGTAGCCAAGACAGGTGGTTAGTACCATTTAGGCGCACAAATTATCTTGTGCAGTCACTACGACATAGCCTACCTTCGTTGTTAAACAAAGTGCAAGGGGAAACATTTACTCCGAATACTTTGACTCGCAAACAAATTAGACAATACTTTTGTAAATCGGATTGAACATATAAAAGACATCGTTGATACATTTTCGCAATTACTGTTACATTATCTACTTCGCGCTCAGTGTTTCAATATACAAAGTATCATCATATTGTGCATCATGGTCATTTTTATAACAGTGCTTTTCTTAGTGTTGTAAATACTATTGTTTCCTATGTATCACAATGTACTGTCACATCTCTTCTCACATATGTATTACATTTCTATGTTATTTTTAAGTACCATGTGTTCGTGGGAAATCACTAGTGTTAATCATGTTGCAAGTTTCTAGTTTCAATTGAAATGGTGTATTTGAATATATGCTAAACATCTGTATTTATGTTGGTCTTAGTGTTACTGCTGCCATGTGAGGGCCTTCAGGCACATTCAAGTTGTACTTTGCAGCTTTTCGCCTGAAGGACCCCTAACAATTTCGTTGGAAAATAAAAGCATTTCTGATTTCTGATTTCTGAATAACCTATTTACGACGCACAGACCTTGACGATCAAGATGGCGCCAGTCAAGCATCAAACGAAAATTTACTTCGTCCTCCTCTTCCATGCAGCCGTGTTTAGCGGCTGTTATGTATCATAACCCCCAGCGGTAGAATCACCGTCCCGGTGCTAAATCTACGCAGATGATGTCGATGGGGGCTAATAGGGCTTTAGCCGAGCCACGTGAACGGCGTCGCTCGGAGCTGACGATGACTTTGTCGGATCGGTTGGAACAATCTCGTACGTGACGTCTGTCACTTGGCGAACGATACGGAATGGTCCAGTGTAGGGCGACGCCAGTTTTTAAGACAGTCCCACATGCCGAGTAGGTGACCAGAGAAGTACGAGAGAACCCGGGGAAAAGTGCATGTCCCAATGGTGAGAATTGTAGAGCTGTTGTCGGTGCGCCTGTGAAGCCTGTAGACGGTTACGGGCGACTTGGCGCGCGTGGTCGGCGCGGGCAATGGCTTCCCCGGCATATTCAGTGGCCGCAGGTAGCAAAGTGTCAAAGGGTATACTTGGGTCCCGGCCATATAGGAGATAGAAGGGTGAATAGCCGGTAGTGTTGTGACGGGATGAATTGTAGGCAAACATCACATACGGCAAATGAATGTCCCGATCCTGGTGGTCTGGCGCGACGTATTTAGCAAGCATGTCGGTAAGGGTCCTGTTTAGGCGTTCCGGGAGCCCATTTGACTGGGGATGGTACGAAGTAGTTAACTTGTGCTTCATATCAGGATTGTGCAAGACATCAGGATTTCATGAACGACAGCTGATAAGAACGTGCGGCCACGGTCTGTGAGAAGTCGGCGGGGAGCACCGTGCACTAATATTATATGTTGTACAGCAGAAAGTCCACAACATCGGTAGCGCAACTGGTTGGGAGTGCTCGTGTGATTGCGCACCACGTCGCGTAGTCTGGTAAACAGCAATCCATTTATTTCCGGCTGTGGAGAGTGGAAAAAGGCCCAACAGGTCGAGAACAACTAAAAAAAAGGTTCGGTGGGAACGTCGATTGGCTGAAGGTAGCGGGCCGGGAGGGCCGACGGCGTTTCGCGACGCTAACAGGGCTCACAAGCGGCGACATTGCGTCGAACAGAGCGGGCAAGTTCAGGCCAAAAAAACCGATGTCCTACCCTATCGTATGTGCGAGAAGCACCTGAATGGCCCGTCATGAGAGCGTCATGAAGTTGATGCAGGACAGTGGAACGCAGGTGCGCTGGGATCACAGGAAGTAGGTCTGATCCGAAGGAATCAAGGTTATGGCAATATAGGATGCCATCTTTTACCAAAAACATTCGTAGGGAAGGATCGCGAGGCGTTGACTCCAGTTTGTCAATGATGGCTCGTAAAGGACCATCCCGACGTTGCTCTTCGCCAATGTTCAGCAGCTGCGAAACGGAAAAAAACGTCCGTGATAGCATCAGTATCAGTTGCTTTGTCCACCGGGTAGCGGGATAAACAATCCATATCCTGCGTAATCGCCCTGTTTTATACAATACAGAGAACGTGTATTCTTGAAGGCGTAGGGCCCAACGAGCGAGATATCCTGTGGGGTCCTTCATGGAGGCTAGCCAGCAGAACGCGGTATGATCCGTGAAAACACGGAATGAGCGCCCGTAAAGGTATGGACGAAACTTGGTGACGGCCCATACAAGGGCGAGGCACTCGCGCTCCGTGATGGAATAGTCGCGCTCGGCTGGAGATAGCAGAAGACTTGCGTAGGCTACAGCACGGTTGTGTCCCCGCTGTTATTGCAATAGCACAGCTCCTATGCCGTGTCCACTCGCGTCCGTGTGAACAATGGTTGGGGCTAATGGATCAAAGTGAGCCAAAATTGGTGGCTTTGTAAGCAGTGTCGTCAGTTGGGAAAACGATGACGCTTGGTCATGGCCCCAGATAAACTAGGCGTCTTTCTTCAAGAGGACCAAAGGGCATCACCTTAAACAGATAAAGACCATCAGAAGTGATGAATGCGGTCTTCTCGTGGTCCATCTCGTCGACGGCTACCTGCCAGTAGCCTGACCGAAGGTCAATAGTTGAAAAATATGTAGCACCGCACAGGCAGTCGAGGGCGTCGTCGATGCGAGGCAAAGGATAAACGTCTTTTTTTGTAATTTGTTGAGGTGACGGTAATCGACACAAGAACGCCATGTTGCATCGTTCTTTTTAACAAGGACGACTGGAGAAGCCCAGGGGCTGCATGAAGGCTCGATAATGTTTTTCGCAAGCATTTTCCCGACTTCCTGTGGTAATATTGCACGCTCCGACGCAGAAACACGGTAGGGGCGTCAGTGAATGGGAGTCACGTGGCCAGTATTGATGCGATGGGTGACAATGGTCGTTTGGCCTAAAGAGTTGCTGGCAAAGTCGAAAATGCTACGATAGCCCTCAAGCACGTGGCAAAGCGCTGCAGCTTGCCCAGACGTGAGGTGCGATGAGACCTTTCGCTCGATGTCACCGCCCCAAGAACGTGATGGAGTGCGGTAATTGATGGAGTGCGGAACGTGATGTAGGGCGGTAATTTTGGCCAGGGAGATACCCTGTGGTAGAACTTGGGTGGTGAGTGAGAAGTTGACCATTGGAAGGAAGGTGCAGTTTCTCGTAATCGTCAGAATTATATGCGACACTGCAATCCCATGCGAAAGCATCACGGCAGAAATCGGGGTTACCATGTAATCACCATCAGGAACTGGCGGCAGGGAGGGTAAGTCGACATGAGTGACAGAGTTAGGTGGGAGGCGCATGAAATAAATGCAGCAGAGGCTGGTTTGTGGTGGGCTGGTCGGGTCAGAAAAGAGAGGTAAATCGAGATGGAGAGAGCCAGCTGAACAGTCTATGAGGGCAGAGTGCGTGGCTAGAAATTTCATACCAAGAATTAGTTCATGAGGGCAATGTTCGATAACGGCGAAAAGAACGACTGTGCTTCACTCCCCAATAGAAACTCGCGCATAGCACATGCCAAGAATGGCGGCAGTTCCTCCATCAGCGACTCGTACAGCTCGGTTGAGGGCAGGCGTGACAACTTATGTCGGCGGCGAAGGTTAGCACTCATAATGGACACATGCGCGCCAGTATCTATCAATGCCCTGACAAGAACATTGTCCACAGTAACGTCCAAAATGTTCTGATTCGTCGTTAACGTTAAGCGAGGATTTTTTACAAAGGTCGTCAACGCAGCTCTACCTCCAGAAGCTGCACGGCCTAGTTTTCCGGTCGGAGGTGCTGCGAATAGCTCGGGGAGGCAGCACGGCGTTGTGGGGGCGAGCGGGAGTGACGACGAGCAGGGGACGGTGACCGGTCATAGCGAGGTCTGCTCAAAGGGTGCTGCAGGAGCGGAAAACGTGGTCGGCGTTGATGGAGAAAATGATGGGGATGACTGGCGAACAGAGGTGGCGTGACACTGAGGTGCATTATGGGACGGTGGAGCCCAGCGGCTGCGGCGGTGACATGCGATATGACCAGCGCGTCGAAAGTTAAAACATAAGGGCCTGTCATCAAGGGTACGCCACTCGGACGGATTGCGTTGTATGCGAGGAGCAGAAGGGGGACCATAACAAGGCTCAGGAAAGTATACGGCAGGAACAGGATATAGGCCGACATTCGATAGCTCTTGACGAACGATGGCTTGTATCAAAGAAATCGTGGTCGGGGAAGGCGCAGGCGTCGGTAATAGCTTGGCTACCGGTTGTGCTGCCTTGACCTCTCAACGAATGATGCGTGTGAGGTTGTCACATCGTGGGGCCTGGTGGAAGGCGTCGTCACACGAAGAAGTGGCCGCTGTGTTCGGAAGTCGCACGATGCATTGGGCTACCCGGCGGGCTTTAGCTTGTTCGAGACGTCGGCATTCTTTAAGGATGGTGTCGATGCTCGAGACGTTGTTAAAAACCAGCAAGTTGAAAGCATCGTCGGCAATGCCTTTCAAGACGTGGTTAACCTTTTCGTCTTCCGACATGCACTGGGTGGCCTTGGAACAAAGGGCCAAGACGTCAAGAATGTAGGAGACGTAGGATTCGGTAGAAGACTGGGCCGCGTGGCAAGAGCCTTCTTCGCAGCGAGCTGATGACCAGATAAATTGCCAAACATATCGCGTATATTTTCTTTGAAGAGATCCCAGCTCGTTATGTCGGCTTCGTAGCTTTCAAATCCTGTTCGGGGAGTGCCGTCCAGGTAAAAAAGCACGTTGGCGAGCATGAGCGTGCGATCCCAGTGGTGAGTAGCACTGACGCGCTTGTAGCAGTTCAGCCAAGTGTCAAGATCGATTGTATTATCACCGGAGAAAGTGCCGGGATCCTGGAGGTGCGGGAGTTTGACGATTGTGGTGGCTTGGACTGATGAGGGCGGCGTAGAGGAAGTACCAGTAATCGAAGCAGTCGAAAGGTTGCCGATGGTGCGATCGCTCCGCCTCTCCATCGAGGTACGGGGGTCGTCCACCTACACCAATAATGTTACGAGTAACTTCTTTAATAACCTATTTACGACGCACAGAACTCGATGAGCAAGATGGCGCCAGTCCAGCATCAAACGAAAACTCCCTTCGTCCTCCTCTTTCATGCAGCCGTGTTTAGCGGCTGTTATGTATCAATATAATCTTTGAGGAGAATAATTTGCATGCCACTTTCAATAAAACGCTCACGATTCGCTAACCGTTTATTTCATTGTTTATCATGTATTGAAAACACGTTTTTTACACAGTTTGAAGGGTAACTATGAAGTATTTCAGCAAGTACGGTCAATTCATGAGTTATATGTCTTATTACTGGAAATTCTCATTAACGAACACACTTTTTTGCATGGTTTCTTCATAAGAAAATGGTCTACACTCAAACTATTTACAGAATTTAGGTGAAACGTTAATGAAGTTTTTTGTGAGAGCAACATAAATACGAAAAATACATTTACACATGAATGAATAATATTACCCGCCACTTAGATGGTGTATTTGTATGACATACTGAAGCCTTGCCTTTCCTTTAAAAATAATGTATTTGGATAGAAGAAACCTGCGTAATGTTTGAAACATTACTTACCCAGTAAAGGATATCGGTTTTCCCTAATAAGTTGCAATCTAATGCTAATTAAATTTATTTCAGACAAGACCTCACTATAGTAAGTACCAGATTGAACAGTAAGCTACCTCAACACAGTCACGAAAGAACTATTGCTGACTTTATCTGGTTTAGAAATACTGAAAGTGCAGATGCGCACGTTAATATTTACATATTGATTATTCCCTGATATTTTTGGTTTTCTCATTTTAATGCATTTCTGCTTTCGATTTGACTTTGCACTCCAGAAAATCATCTCTACCGCTGCGATGTCCTTCCTATTTTATCCCATTTCCAAGATGAATTTTATGCAAATTAAGGGCGAAAATGTACGTAATTTAGCTGCAATTGTCGTTCTATTGCTGTGAAGCTGAGCAAAAATTCAATTCAATTTACAGTGCGTTTCCAAAATTGTGTTGAATATTCTTTTCAAAATAGTAAAATGTGCTATTTGCTCGTTGTCTTCACAGTCGGTTTTTCTGTAGCGGAAGGCATCTGGAGACGGTTGAAGACATCATTTCGAACAGTAATTAGGAAAGTTAAAATATTATTACTTTTAAATTAGTGGAGTTAGGCAGTTTCGTAAAAAGTGAGCATTGAATTCCTTCATGCGGTGAACTCAATGTCGCTTTGAGATTTCGCAAATGTGGGCTCTAGTAATAACTGCGAATTAGTGAAAGGTGACGAAGGGCGCCAGGTACAACTAGTATGCCACTTTCTCTATTATGAATTGTTGAATTTGCGGCGTCAATACCGTCGCTTCTAGAGAAATCGCCCCAGCGGTCATAGCCGACGTACTTGTCATGTCTGAGGTAGGACGTCGCTTTGAAATGCGCTGTTCTTGCAAATTTTTATAGCTTTGGCAGTGCCGAATAACGCATGAAACGGTTTGCGGGTCTTTCAACACCAGCATGTTGATGGAATCGTCCTCGACTCTCTTCATGACAAGTCTGACCTTGGCGGTTTCGAACATGTCAGGATTGGAGCGATGGCAGAGGCCTACGTTGTCGTTGATATAAGACACGCACCCTTCTTCCTGCAGTTTGACGCAATCTCGCAAGCATTTTTCGTCGCGGAGCATGCAAACTGTCGGTCGAACACCTTCGCAAAGATGGTCTCCAAAGAGGCCCAATCAGTGAGCTCTACTTCGTGGTCATTGAACCAGAGTTCCGCAACTCCTCCCAGGTAAATGTTGAAGTTGAAGTTAGTCTCTATTTCCTTGGTCAAAAAGAAGGTGCCGGCACGAAAACTTTTCGCGGCGAAGTTGTTCGTCGTCATCCCCCGTACTAATCGTGGTAACTCATTCATACGAAGAGAGCCAATCCTCGACATACTGATCATTGGTAACACTGAAAATGACCAGGTCTCACTATCTTGGGATGCCGGGACAACGGATAGGTAGAGATGTAGTAGTGGCGTCGAAGAGCAATCTTGTTGGTGTAGGTAGAGTTAGGTTTCGGAGTTCCAGGATGAGACCCAGCATGCTCAACCACTTGATAGCAGGCTTTTAGCGGCACACCAGAGACACGTCTATAAAAGATGGCAGAACTAAAATGCGACCACCTGTTAAGCAGAACGAGCGCGAGAAACAACAGTCAGCATTCTCTTTCACTGGTGCTCCTGCTTGGGCCATGTATTCATGCAACAGGTGTAACATAGAGGAAGTTCAAAATCAAGCATTGCTTAAAATTCAGCTGCGCGAGTAGTATGGAAACCGCATTTGCAGATTAGTTATGTATGCAGTGAACAGAAATGACACAATGATTACTGTTGCGTGTCGCCCAGACGAACTAAGTTTGGGTACTGAACATTTTCGTGACTGCTGGATGTTGGCATGCTTGCAGTGAGTAGTTGGAGCCAGTTAAGTTGCTACGTAGTTTCAAATAGAAGACTGCTTCTAGCATCCTTGTGCTGCTAACTTTTCTAAAGGAGAGTGCCGTTACTATTTGCATGATTTCTCACACAGGACAGTGACCACTGTCGCATTGCTCCTCCCCTATATGCCGTGGTGGTTGCTTGCCGCGCCTAATTATATAAGCCATCTAAGACATAAAAAATGATGAGAGGAGTTACCGTTGAACTACCGACTGGAAACAGCCAGCAATGAGTGTTCGTCCCATTAGGGAAGAACTTTGCGCCAGTCTTCCCCGCTTTACATGCGTGATCAAGCAAACTGCATTAAAACTTGAGTAGCAAAGGCTATTTTGACGTATTTACCACAGCTGATTTGTCAGAACACCATAAAGCTAAGATTTGAGCTCAGGGTATCGGTTTACTTCGCAAATATTCGCTACATAAAATCAACCTTAATTATTCTTTACTGATAACTTACCATGAAGAGTTTAATATCAACATTCCATTGCTTTAACCTCTGATTTATTTTTTCGTCAAGTAACTCGATAGATTATTCAACAGTTCAGGCTTAATCACACAGTAACTGTTTCCACTGTCTTGAAAATAAGCCAACTATTTAGCAATATCACATAAAGCACGCTATTCGATCCTTCATCAAGTATCTAAGCCACATCCTTTGCTTCATCACATTGTAGCAGAATGAAATGTCCTTTGTTCTGTCAGAATATAAAAAACGTTGGAACGTTTTGTGCGTCATGAAATACACAATAGGCAGCTAGCATTGTTAGACCCATTCTAGTGCCTCTTCTTAGAATGATATCGGCAGATGCCGGAAGTTATATATATAAACTGCTTGTGCCCACGACAAAAACAGGTGCTCAATCTTCTCCGTATTTTTGGCTCATGCATATCAATTGGGTAATGTATAGTGTCACAGACGTGAATACTTCAGGAACATATGTTCCAATATCAAAATATTATTATGAGCTATTATTAAAAATAATAGTATGAGCTATTACATTATAACACTGCACAGTCATTCTCGCCTTGTGAGACAAGCAGCGCATTCTATTAAATATACTCGCCACACGCATCTTGCATATGTGCTGAACATTTGGCATTAGAGCAATCGTAATTATTACTCGACCGTATCAGTATCACATAAAATATATGGAGGGTGCCGCTGCTCTCTACCTCACAAGAAATAAAGCAAGCAATGACGTTTTTATCGCGATAATATTAACAACCTAAATTGAAATGATTTGCGCGAAAAAAACTAATTTGAAAGTTTTTTCGTAAAATTTTGACAAATTTCGCTTTATTTTCAAACACAAGACTTTACAGTGAACATCACATTATATTATGGTGCTGAGAGGCAGGACAACACTCCCTTCCACGCTATTCTGTTGCAAGTACTCTTCAAATACCGTCGTCATAACTAAAACTAAAACATATGCAACGGAGTTATGAAAGCGGTGCACAAAGCAGCTCATGATATCTCGTTTGACACACACGTACCTGCAACTCGCTAACATTGTTTACATAAAACTAAAACCTTTAATGTAACCCATTCCGATGCGCTAACCTCATGAGCTCTATTTCGACAAAAATGAACGCTCATTCACCTCTAGTATATCAGCTACGGTGTTCGAAACATGAATAGTTGGAGCACACACATAAATACACACAGAAGAAACATACACAAGACGAGGGCTACTTTAAACTAAAGTTTATGGTCGAAATTTACGCCGATCAGTCAAAAGATTCACATCGTCGCCAAAGAGTACTCAATCCTGCTCTAATACACTCATAATGATACAGTAAATGACATGCTATGTTAAATGGCCTGTAGAACAAAAAGGTTTCTAATCTTAATCAACAGCAAAGCGTATGTTGCAGGTCGGCTGTAAGGAAGCGCTGATAAGAAGAGATACTGCATCATTGATTTTAACCCTAATGAAGCTGCAGGTAACTCATATTAGTAAGGCACAACTAAAACTGGCTATAAATTGGCAGCAGCAAGCACAGGACCGGGTTAACTGGCGGAACATGGGAGAGGCCTTTGTCCTGCAGTGGACGTAGTCAGGCTGATGATTATATGATGATGATGATGATGATGATGATGATGATGTTGTAAACTGGCTAACACAAACGGGACAATTCTGCTGATTCAAAAAAAGTCACATCTTTGCTGCAAAGGCAAAGCTACGAACGCTATAGCAACGAATCAGAAGGTCGCACGCAGAATTGCAAGCAGATCGGAAAATGCCCCGCGTTTTTACGCACAAGTGATGCACGAAACGTACTAACAGGTAGAGATAAACGCGAATAAACATTTCAGTTGTTACTTTGTTGTGTCTTTTCGCAAACGGAGACGTTCTAAAGATTGGATTGACCTTTGTGTGCCCGCTAACTATAGCAGAATCATCCCGGTAAAATCTCAAGGTGAACCAAGACGTAACATTCTCATTACTAACATTCTCATTACTGATTATGGGAGACGCCGTAGTGGTAGGCTCCGGAAATGTTGACCCCCTAGGGTTGTTTAACGGGCATCTAAACTCAGCTTAGGTCTGCAAAGTACACTTATTTTGTAGCAATGCTTAGTGACCCAGTTAATCAAAAAAGTATGTTGACTGGCGCAAACTGAAATGCTTTTTTAAAGCCTACTTCACTTTCATTTCTTCCGGACGTTTTGAGTCATATTGGTCAAAAACGTTCGGAAAACGTGATATCGAAAACGTTTGAAGATTTATTTTTATCGAAACCTGAGATAAATAATATTGATGGCCTCGACAACCATGCTCAGTTCGTGCCTGTAAACGCGGTAAGTAACTCTCTATTTCTTGCGCCAACTACCCCACAAGAAGTTTTTTATTTGCTTCAGTAATATTAGTAACAGCCACTCCTTGGATGCCGATATTAATGAGATTCGCCCCAGAAGCATGTTCTTGACATCATATGCCCTGTTCCTGCCCATATTTATATTTTATTATTATATACAGGTGTATTTTGAAAACGAATGGAGATTTCGCGCGTTCTTCCAGTTTGCAAGCATGGTGATAAAGAGAACATAAACAATTATCGACCTATTTCAATAATCCCCGTGTTTTCTAAAGCAATAAAAAATAATGAATATCAGATTGTTATCATTTTTGAATCACCACGATTTGTTGAAACATTTTCAACAAGGGTTCACGAAGCATTGCTTTACTGGAACAGCCCTCTTTATTCACGAAGAAATCTATATGGATGCATTTAGTATTTAAAAAATGGCATTAGGCATATACGTCGACTTTTCTAAGGCACTTGAATTAATCAATCATTCCATCCTTCTCCGCAAATTAGAAAACTATGGTGTGCGTGGGACAGCATATGCTGTATTAAAATCCTATCTTTCAGAGTGGACACAATTCATAGGTGCTAACAATGATATATCTGCAAGAAAGCCGGTCGTTGTTAGTGTGCCACAAAGAAGTATTTTAGGGCCACTTTTCTTTCTGATTTATAATATGGACATCGTACGCTGCACAAATAATGCAACATTTGTTTCATAAGCCGATGACACAATAGTTTTTATTACAGGGAGCTTGGAAACAGAGACAGAAGTGGCTAATAAAACACTGCCTTCTATAGCGTGCTGGGCTTCAGTAAATTTACTAAAACTATACCCTTCAAAAATGATTTTTTTATATACGCCTCCACGGAAAACGTTGATAAATAGGAGTAATTTATTGCGGGCACTCCGCAGTTATACATGGCTGATTCCGTTAGTATTCTTAGAGTATATTTTTCACGACACCTTACTTGGAATGTACTTGTTGATAGTCTACACTTCAAGATAGCATCAGCCATTGGTGTCCTTGCATGTATGCGATCTATTCTTCCCACTAAGGTGAAATTATGATGCACAATGCACTGGTATCATTTTTGTTACAGTACTGTAGCCGAGTGTGGTGCGCAACCAGTTTGTTGAATTTGCGCAAGTTGCACTTACTACAGAAAAAAAGCCATACAACATAATGCTGTGACACACTATCTGTCCTCTAAAAATGTTCTTTTTTCCAAAATATGATACTTTTTTAGTTTTTTTTTGTACAATTAAAGGCTGATGTTATGTTATAAAGAGTTTCTTAAGCATGGTACCAATACTACAATAAATCTTGCCAAACTTAACGTAAACAGAAGTGTTCGACTCACCAGGCGCAAAGAATTTTGGACTGTACCCACCCCAAGAACTTTTGATGATGAACAATCATTGTGCTACAGACTACCTTTTCTGTTAAACTTTTTAAAAACCGAGAAGTATTTGATCATTCCACTAAACGAAACTGTCGCAATAAATACTTCGCCCAGCAGATATACCTTCCTGAATATTACAACTCTCAGAACTATTCACCGTTCTTTCCTTTGTGTTATTGCTTTTTCATGCTCAAGCCACTTCATCACTATACATTTCCACTATTCTCCTTTTATTTTCAGCGATTTTTCATAAATTTTTGCAATACTTTGTGATGGTATAAATATAGGTTTAGTTGATATTTTTTATGCATGATTGTCTGCCACTCCTGCATCCTTGCCAACTTGTGAACAGGGTCAGAACCTCGTCAAGCCCTTGATCTTCTAGTGCTGCACTCGTCCTAATCAAAAAGAAGTAAAATGATTGATTAATTGATTGATTGATATTCCTTTCCTAATAACGATTGCGTCTTGATTCGACAGTGGCGAATGGCTTCCAGGCACCGAACGACGTGCGTATATTAGCAAGAGTGCAAAATTTTTAGAAGTATCTACATCTTATCTGTGAAAATTTGAAATTGACTGGAGGAGCAGCAAAAGATTATCGGCTGTTGCTGTCGATATTTTTTCTTTGAAACTCCCTTCGTGCACTTTGTACTGGTCAACATGTACAAATAATTTGAAAGGACTTTTTTGATAAACCTGCGCGCGCACGATTGAATATTGAGTACTTTTCTCGCGCAAGCGATGATATAGCAGTATACAGCCGGCGTGCCAGTATACAAATTTGCAGCTAAATTGATACCTCCAACTAAGAAAATGCCGAAGAAAACACTAATGCAGCCTGCTTAAAAAGCATGTCAGTGTGTTATTTCACTAAATCGTCCAAACTGCCAACTGAAAATTGCGTGTTCTTGCATACGAGTCAGAGAAGTACCGGCTACTGTGCTCGGAAGGAAGCTTTCAGGGACAGTCTGCGTTGCTGAAAGCACTACGCATCGATTGTCGTCTCTCCTTTTGCGGGTACACACGCGAAGATTGGTTGATTTACGCTCAGGGGATGTGTAAGCAACTCTACAGTCATTTTTACACTTTATAATTGTGCATGCCTAAAGCTAAAAGCGCCGGTAGCATGTACACCAATGCAGCCGGTACGATAGGCCTAATTCTCGCTGGGACGGGGCACTGGGTAATGCCGCTCTCAACGAGCTGAGTAGCGATGCATGATGTTTGTGCATTTGAGCTTCGCAACCTTTCTAACTGTTACCTAAGCTGTACCTGAAGTGAGTAGAAGGTCAATGATTGCTAGACATGCTTTTCCGGAGTATCGATACTAAGAGACAGGTGTATTTCTGACCTCCACTGGAAGTATACACAGCGGTCGGGCCAGTGTACAGATGTACAGTTACATCAATACCAACAACTAAAGAAACGCCCAAAGAAATACTAATGCATTCCGCTGAAAACCTATGCCAAGGAGCCAGTTCGCGAAGACATACCAAATTACTAAGTCTAAATTGCGCGTTCTTTCACATCAGTCATAGAAGTACCGGCTAAGGGCGGCTGGCAGCTTTCGGTGACAGCCTGCGTAGCTGAAAGTGTGATGCATCAATCGTCAGCGTTCCCTTTACGGACATCGACACAAGGCAAAATAGTCGATTTAGGTTCATGGATGCCTAAACTGTACTCTACAGTTATTTTCACACTTTCAAATTGCGAGCACGCAAAGCAAGAACCGCCAGTAACATATACGCAGAAGCGACCGGCAGGATAGGCCTAATACTCGCTGGGCCGGGCACTGGGTATACCGCTCTCGACGCGGTGAGTTGGGATAGTTGAAGTTTCTGGATTTGAGCTTCGCAACATTTCTAACTGTTCCCTGAAGTAAGTAGAAGGATAATCATGGCTAGACAACCATTTACGCAGTGTGGCGTAACCGAACGACAGCTGTTTTTCTCGCCTTCACTGGGAAACCTTGCGAAGCGATCGAGAAAGCTTGTTCACGTTTCGTCAACGTGGTAGCATAGAAGATTTCCTGTTCCTCTTAGGAGTGGCGTCCAGCTCCAGATTTCTAAGCACTGCAAGATGAAAATGTAACAGCAATACACGAGTGATGCGAATACGACCGGTATACTCGGGGCATGTGTAAAGGTGCAATATTGTTGCGATGCATACGTGCACCGCAAAAATTACGTATGCTCGGGATCTGCTAGGGTAGCATCTATCCGTGCCGCCGAATCTAGCTTTTTATATTCAAGGACACGGAAACATACCATGGCACACGCTCCACAAATGTGCACACTGCGCTTGTAGAAACAGTGCGTGCTCCAATATTCAGCAGCGCTTGCCAGTGAAAATTGCAGTGCTTCCAGCTCTTCTCAGTGTGCACCATCATCAAATCGGTTAAGCCAGCGCTTTTACCAGTGCGACACAGCTATTTCGCAGTGAGCCCAGCGAATTACCAGCAAGTACCAGCGTGTACCAGTGTCTCTAACGTGTACCAGTGCCAAGAAACGTACTGGAATCACGTTGTAGATGGCGTTTCTTTGCAATAGAGTATACACAGACAGGTCTATATTTAAGACACCCCTTCCCAGGAAAGGATCTCGGAACACGGACGAAAGGTTCTAAGAAATATTTCCAATAAATATTCAACCGAATCAACACGTCCAGTTACGAAGTCTGTGTTATGAATATGTACATATACATTCTTTTGGGCTCTAAATGAGCGCGGCCTCAGGAATTGAATGATACCGGTTCGGGACGTCAATTCTAAAAGCGCTCTAACCAATATCATCAATATTGCGCAAAAATATGCAAAGCAGCTAGACGGGGAAATAAAAAAGTGGGCATCCACGTGCAAACAATCTACATGTTTCTGAACAAAGCTGAAAATGTCAGCCAACCAAGTGTTCCTATCTAAGACTACTAATCCCTGTTCCTGTAGGAGGACTTGAAAAAAGGTAAATTTAAAGGTGTTGCGATCGGCGAGCTGTCCTTGCGCGACCGTCTGGACGGAAGAAAAGCAGTTGCCTCACTTTTTAGCTATAATGAGATGCGCAAAGATGTGCGGCTCCTTTTTATATACCGGGTGGCACGTGGTTGCAATTACTCGATGGAGCATTGCTGTCGCTGGAGCTGGCGTAGAAATTCGACATGTGGCGTCTTTGTGCACCAGGAAAAGTTCATTGCCGAGTTTCTGCAGAAGACGGACGTCTGACCACCACGCTGTGCTTCTTTATTGGCCCCCTACACTCAAACCAAAGCTATATGTCCAGGCACATGCCCTCATGACCTCTGAGGCACCTGGTCTGCGACCACCTTTCGACAGCATGGGTGATCGGCCCGAGCGGCGAGATGACAAACTCACCACGCCCCGCTTGCTGGAAGCAATATTTGCAGAATACGACTGCTCCGCCAGAACCATACAAGTATTTTGGTTGTGTATCTATGCCTGTTAAGAGCAGTGCCAGTGTCACACCTGTCCCGTTATTAGGGAGGCGATCGCCAAGCTAGTTCCAAGAGCCGAAGTATCGGCCCCCCCGAACCGCACCACGAAAGCGTGGACAATTGAGAAGTGGTCCTTATTGGTGCGCCAGCGGACGCCGGCTGTGGCCCAAAGAACAAGTCAGAGTCGAGAGTTGATAAACAAAACAAATATTATTTTCTCAAAAATGGCAGATCGAAAACAATACACATGAATGCACACTCCACAATAGTTACATACAATACGTCACCAATCAGACAACGTACTACACAGTACAATCAGCCACACTCAAAACAACTGACACAGACAACAATACGCACTACAATGCAGTCGCATGCATTGAACAACCAAGACACCTAAGGACTAAAGAGATAGAAAACCTATTCAGTCCAAAGTCCTTGGAACAAAAGTCTGAATGATACTCTTCCGAGAATCACTCACTCAAAGTCCAGCGTTGTTGTCGTTCCGTAGTTCTCGAAGTTTCTCTTCCAGGAAACCTCGCGTCCTCAAATGGCCACTCTCCAAGCTTCAAACTTCTTCGCCGGAAATCCGTCGGCTTCACACACGCAGCTGTTGCCCGCGTCTTCGCTCGATAGCGGTAAACCCACGCTCTTGCCTGTAGCTTGAGCCGTCCCTGCGGACCAAAAACTTCGCCGACTACACGGCGGACTCTCTACGCACTCTGGCGCTCACTTCCGTCTCCTCCTGATTTCTCGTCTCGGCTGCTCGGTTAAATACCTTTCGCGCGACTTTCCAGATGTTTCTCGTCATTTCGTCGGCGCGATACGCAGCGAAGGCTGGGGAGAGGCACGAGACGGTTCGACTGCCCTCTCCGGAGGATGATTCACTCGGTCTGACCCCGCCTCCTTCGTTCTAGAAAAATCGCGGCCTTGCTGGGCCACCGATGTGGGGTGAGGAGGATCGTCTGCGAAGCCGCGCTTCTGCGGGGAGAGCGCGCGCCCGGGGGCCCTGGATGTTTGCTTTCTTTTTTTTTCTTTTTACCTCGCGGCGTTTCTGCCGCCCGTTGTCGCAAGGATTTGGCGGCGCGCTCTTTTTTAGCGCTCGTTCTGTGACACTGCCCCCCACTTTAAGAATATTATCTCATAATATTCAAACCACACAAACGAGCGCACACAGTCACCACACATTCTCACAGACTGTAACACAATCCGTCGCTCGTGACACGTCACATTCACGCAATACAATCTTACATTGTAGTTCAATTCCACAACACATGAAATATAACCACAGGCACATGAGTACAACACTCCACCACACATTCCCAATAATACAGATGTACAAAGTTCTCTCACTACAACAATGGTACAATACTATACATCACATCACAGCACAACACTTCGACACTTGTGACACAGGATAACACAACATTAACACAACATATGGCACTCAACACTGCCAAACACATTCTGCTTTGACCTCAGCACTTATCCTGCGTATTTCGAGCAGCGCTTGCGCCCCTTTTTGCGGTGCTCGCTCGATCTCTTCTTGTGTTTCCACGTTCCTTTTCGGCGAGCCCTTTCCAACGACGATATCTGAGGCGTCGTCTCAGCCATCGTTGTCTCTTCCGACACCGTTAATGCGTCATTACATTCGACGGGTCCTGTCTGTTTATTTACCCGCTTGATAATGCCTCTACATTTTGCCCGGCTGGCCAACTCCGTCTCCTTTACCCTGTCGGTCGGTTGAGGTCGTGCCGACGTAAGTCCGGTTGCTCGGCCCGTGAACTTATTCGACACGATCGTCTTCTCCTTCGCTCTCTCTTGCGCCGCAGCTTCACCTTGGGCTCTAGTGAGATCCGTCACGGGATGCTCCTCCACTGTATCTCGCGGCCGCTGTGTTGGCAAGGGCTCTATCTTCGGGTCTTCTCCCAAACATTCTGGATCACTTGGCCCTCGCGCCCCGTCGATGTTTCCGATGACAAGGTCATACAGGGGGGTCGTCATGCATAAAGCAGTAACCTTCCCGCTGAAGTACGGGGTTTCCACCTCAATCTCTGCTTCGGGAAGCATCCGCGCTGTACGGTCAATTAGGCAAACCGGTTTCATTTTGCCTGTTAACTCACTTTCCCGTACCAAATTTCTCCGCACGATAACAGTGGAACTGCCGGTATCTCTTAACACCGTAATCTTTTTGCCCGCAACTTTTCCAGGCAGTGTTGGCATTCCTTTCGTAACACCGGTTGGCTGTTTTGACATTACAGCACCCACAATAGGAATTTTCTCCCCATTCTTCAACTCTACGAATCCATCGGTGACGGCATTATTATCAGATTTCGGTGCTGCTGCACACAGGATACCTCGTGAGTTTGACTCACTCCGTTCCGACAAGCGTCTGCTTTGTGCCCAGTCTGACCACACTTAAAACATTTTACAACCGTAGGACTCGTAAAGATCGTTCGACAGTTTTTCGCGCGATGACCCACTCGGTTGCACAGAAAACATCGCTGAATGCTCTCTGGTGCACGCTTCTTTTCTTCGGGAGCCAATTTCTTCGAATCGTCGGGACACTCCTTCTTTACCTTGGCCAAATTAGTGCCACCTTGCGCTTCCAAGAATTGATCAGCCAATTCAAGCATGTCTTCAAGTGAGTCAGCCTTCCTCTCTTTTAAGTACAGTGACAGGCTTGGGTGGCAACTAGTAAGAAATTGTTCTCTAATTAGCAGCTCTCTAAGCTCATCGTACTCCTGCGCTGTCCCTGAAAGTTCAATCCATCTGTCGAAATAATGACAAAGTCGGGCGGCATACTGCGTAGCCGTCTCACCATCAGCTGGCTTTCCTGTCCGAAATCTGTCCCGGAATCCTTCCACGGTAAATCTAAATCGCTTCAGCAAAGCAGCTTTCACCTTTGCATAGTTGGCTGCATCGGTCGGCGTCAGCCTACCGTACACACTGAGCGCTTCACCACTCAAGCAAGTACTCAAAGCAGTTGCCCATTGATGTTCTGGCCAATTCTGGCTCTTCGAAATCGTCTCGAATCGGTGAAGGTACGCGTCAAGGTCGTCCTTCCTATCATCAAACGCCACGAGCAGCTTGCTTGGGTTCAAGCGGAAGCCATGATCTTCCCGTTCACTGCTTTCAACTCTAGGTTGGACGGGAGTTTCACTTCGCTGTTGCAAACGGAGTCGCTCGAGTTCTATCTCGTGCTGTCGCTGCCGTTCCCTTTCCTCTCTTTCTTCTTTCAGCTGTCGCTCCTTTGCCTCTCTTTCTTCTCTCGCCCTCTCAGCGGCCAGCTTTTCTCTCTCCAGCTCCAACTTCACCTGCTGCTCTCTTTCTTCTTTCAGCTGTCGCTCCCTTGCCTCTCTTTCTTCTTTCGCCCTTTCAGCTGCCAACCTCTCTCGCTCCACCGCCTCTTTCTCCTTCTGGCTTACCCACTTCCGTAGTTCGGCGCCAGAAAGACCCATCTTCTCACCAAGAGCGACTAACTTTTCGAGATCCATTGTGTCTCGCAACTCGCAAATAAAACCTTTCCGCGTGCAAAAAGTATCTGCCCAAATCAGTCTATCGGAACACTCCCCTGCACTCGTTAACGAGAACACTGAACAACACACAAAATCGTTCCGATAGCACTATCAACAACTCGAGGCTCTTTCTCACTACTTTGGACACACTGTGCACCAAAAGGTCCTGTCGCGGACGCCAGATTAATTGTCACACCTGTCCCGTTATTAGGGAGGCGATCGCCGGGCTAGTTCCAAGAGCCGAAGTATCGGCCCCCCCGAACCGCACCACGAAAGCGTGGACAATTTAGAAGTGGTCCTTATTGGTGCGCCAGCGGACGCCGGCTGTGGCCCAAAGAACAAGTCAGAGTCGAGAGTTGATAAACAAAACAAATATTATTTTCTCAAAAATGGCAGATCGAAAACAATACACATGAATGCACACTCCACAATAGTTACATACAATACGTCACCAATCAGACAACGTACTACACAGTACAATCAGCCACACTCAAAACAACTGACACAGACAACAATACGCACTACAATGCAGTCGCATGCATTGAACAACCAAGACACTTAAGGACTAAAGAGATAGAAAACCTATTCAGTCCAAAGTCCTTGGAACAAAAGTCTGAATGATACTCTTCCGAGAATCACTCGCTCAAAGTCCAGCGTTGTTGTCGTTCCGTAGTTCTCGAAGTTTCTCTTCCAGGAAACCTCGCGTCCTCAAATGGCCACTCTCCAAGCTTCAAACTTCTTCGCCGGAAATCCGTCGGCTTCACACACGCAGCTGTTGCCCGCGTCTTCGCTCGATAGCGGTAAACCCACGCCACGCTCTTGCCTGTAGCTCGAGCCGTCCCTACGGACCAAAAACTTCGCCGACTACACGGCGGACTCTCTACGCACTCTGGCGCTCACTTCCGTCTCCTCCTGATTTCTCGTCTCGGCTGCTCGGTTAAATACCTTGCGCGCGACTTTCCAGATGTTTCTCGTCATTTCGTCGGCGCGATTCGCAGCGAAGGCTGGGGAGAGGCACGAGACGGTTCGACTGCCCTCTCCGGAGGATGATTCACTCGGTCTGACCCCGCCTCCTTCGTTCTAGAAAAATCGCGGCCTTGCTGGGCCGCCGATGTGGGGTGAGGAGGATCGTCTGCGAAGCCGTGCTTCTGCGGGGAGAGCGCGCGCCCGGGGGCCCTGGATGTTTGCTTTCTTTTTTTTTTCTTTTTACCTCGCGGCGTTTCTGCCGCCCGTTGTCGCAAGGATTTGGCGGCGCGCTCTTTTTTAGCGCTCGTTCTGTGACAGCCAGCATAACGATCCTCGTGAATGCTTTGTGACCCGTTATTGCACAGTGCAGTATAGATTGATTCCTCGATCTAGAGATGTGAAAAAATTTCGCTATTTATATTCAGCCTTCGCGGGCGGCTCGAGATGTCTTTCAATGTAGAAGTTTTTTATTGTAGAGCTTTTCGATGTAGAGCTTTGGGCCAGAGAGCTCGCCATTTACATAACGTAAATAAACCATGTGTGAAGTTCACCTTCTTCTTTCCTCGAGATCTTTATCCTGGATCTCCGGTGCCTACCAAGGCCGGTCGCAACAAGGGCTTGCTTCTTTTGTTAGACAGAGCAATTATGAGAACGAACAGACTACGTCAAAGAAAGCATAGAGGATGGTATTAGGAGTATCTCTAAACAATGTAACCACCAACACAGAATTATGGAAGAAAAGTTAACTTGCATTGGGCAGGAACTGAACCTGCGTCCTTCGAATAACCCGTTCGATGCTCTACCAACTCAACAACCACAGCGGCTATACCCCCGTCTACTTTATGGGGTATGTGTGTGCAGTTAAACGTGGGAGCGTGAGTCATCGCTCCATGTGGCCATTGAGGCGAGTGTGGGTCATTCTTAATTGCATTTTGGCGTCACATACCACGTGGTCTCATTACGAGCCTGCAGCTGACCACCATTCCCGCTTATACCACCCGAAGGCATTAAGTGAGCCTGAACGAGCCCCTCGCTCTGAATAAAGGAGTGGAGGCTACATTTAAGAGCTCGTTTTCTTTGTTACAAACAGCATTCATGAGAACTCACAAACAAATATGTCAAAGAAGGTATAGAGGATGTTATTAAAGTAATTGTGGTGTAACTGTAAAGAAAGAAAAGCGGATGTTCAACCTTGCGACCTTTGAATAACGCTTCCGATGCTCTACTAACTAAGCTACCACGGTGGATATGCCCCCGTTCAGATAATGGGGTGGGTATGTGCATTTAGGTAGAATTGAGAACTGGGCAAAGTGGAAAAAATTCTTAGCTGGTCGAGGTAAACAGCGCAAAAATGAAGACAGAGTAAACAAACATGGTCGTGCTATGAAAAACTTTTATTCTGTTTCAATTTTTTTCGCTCTTTACCTCGACCAGCTATGTGCATTCAAACGTGGAAACGTAGGTTAGCGACGTCTGTTGCCATTGAGGTAAGTGTGGGAGAACCGAGAGAATGAGGAGTATCAATATTACCGCAATAGCGCACTATAAAACTACACTTATTACTTGAAGGAGGCACTGCAGTTCATACATCAACTTGCTATATAACGTGTCAGGACGTGCTGCAAAGCACATTGTTCTGAAGATTTGAAGAGCGGGTAGGCGTTGACGCTTGTTCTTTACTAATCTGTCCTTTTGCATATTTGCGATTTCTGGCCAACAGAAATTAGTGGTGTGCTGCAGGCAGTGATAATATATAGTTCATTTCGGCTTGTGACCGCTAAATAAGTTGTCAATATGCCTGCTCATTGCAAACATATGTCAAGGCTAAGCCTCTTTCTTCATGGGCTTACCCCCTGGTGGATTCGTGGCGATGGTTTTCTGCTGCTGACCCCAAAGTCGCAGCCTCGATCCGGGCTGCCGATGTGGGATCCGAATGTAGGCGATATGGTAGACGCGCGTGTACTGTGGGGTGACAGTGGACCTTAAAAAAGAACAGATGGTCCAAATTTCCGAAGCCCTCCACTACAGCGTCTCTTACAATCTCGTGGTGGAATTAAGACGTAAAACTCCACATATTAATTTTATTACTTCTACTCAAGGGTAGGGCGCGTAAAGGCGTTCTAGTTGTACATACATGAACTTTCGATTCTGTTGGCAAGTGTCCAATTATGTTAACAACCACTCTGATATTATGCCAATAACGATATTTAAATTGAGGGCTAAACGAAAGCTACAGAAAAATTACAATGATAAGTGTCGACTATTGTTCTTATATTATAGGTAAATGACTGATTTGCAAGCGATGCCTTGGTAGGCAGTAACCATGCCCCAGAAAAAACTTGTGACACATGTTTGTTGAGGACGCTATGTGGCTTTATAGAAACCAGTGTTGTTATTTGTTGCAGTAAGGTCAATGAAATATAATGGCAAAGAGGTTATTGACGTTAAGTTTGATACGTGTTGACCTTTAAAAAATAAGCTAGTAAAATACGCTGAATGATAATGTGCTAATTTGTAGATTATCCTAAGTTGATAGCTGCTACAATTTTTCACACTCTGCACACGAGGAAAAATCATTAATTTGAGGTCCCTCACAGTGAAATTTATATTATTTTCGGGAGGTTTTTGCGTCTAAAGAAGCAGATTTTAATTGTCAGAAGCACCTAACTGAACGGCTTCAGAATATTGTAAGTCTAAGGCGTTCTAATGCGCCCATGAATCTAAGCAAACTGGCCGCTAGCAGTTTCCTTCCGTGGACATGTGGGGGCCGCTATAGCATTTTTATTCTGTGACATTTAAGTCAGCAGTAGATGACACGCTCCTTGAGAGGCGCAAATTGATCGAATTACCCTTTTCTAATAACAATACCTTAGTCAGCAGATACTCCTTACACCTGCCAACTCATTGTAAGATAATTGAATTAGTTGACTATAACCGTGCAAGCATAGAAACGTTGGTATTGATCTGGTTAAGAAAAACATGAGGTCATTTTTTACGTCACGCATTACCCCGCCCACAATCGTTAGCATATATTGCAGTTCTGTCTGCAGCATACTTCACCATCAAGGCGTTCTTGCTTCTCACGTCCAATTCATTGCTTAGTTTTTGACTGTGGTGAACCCAAAAGTAAGTATCGTTTTGTGCTCGTGGAAAAAAGTTCTCATTGCTCCTACTGCTTCTTTTTCGTAATATATTTGCGTATAAGCGATACTATAAACAAATTATTTATGTTCCGCCTAGCAGGCTGTGACCGCTATCAACATATCTTTATCAATGTATTTATCTTTTTTACTTATTTATTTGCTCATGTAATCTAAAGACACGAGGGCATTTTGGGGGGGGGGTAGTAACAAGCAGACACAAAATTGATATTAACAACAAATCAAGAAAGGCTTGAAGAAAATACTGTATCAATTCAAAAAAATGATGGAAAACTAATTATAAAAACACTTCTCTGAAAAGGAAGTGTTGGACAAGAACAAATCAGACAAGAACAGAAGTCCTGAGATCGAGAATACAGCGGAATAAATAAAGCACTTTTTAACCACATGCACACCTGAGGCAGTTTTTTGAAATCACTCATACCCCACAGTGAAACTTCATTTTTTGTGAGCGAAATTTTGGTGGTTATTTACACAAACACTATGGTTCGGCGTTGGTTCCAATGATCAAGAGCAAGAAGTAATGGTGAATAGAATAACAGGTTTGTTGGGGCCACTGGCGGCTCTAATTCGGCTTCATAGTCCAGACGAGTGATTATTCAATGGGCATGTTCTGAAAGGGCACAACTGCAAATTCTTGTGACAGAGATTGAGAATGAGAAACATAAGTGAGAACAAATTTTGGGTTTGCAATGATGGCAACTTTAGAACAATTTTTAATTTCAATTATGCTAGTAAATGGAGAGTAATTCTTTATGGTGAAACGGGTGCTTTTGTTTTCAAGGCGCTATGTTTTATATAAGATGTAGGCCTGGTAGGGGCTCCATATTTGGGAAGCATGCTCAAGTTTAGATTGTAATACAGTATTTTAAGTTAAAAGTTTAGTAAGGTGCGTCTGATGAATACAAGTGTCTTTTAAACGCTGCTTGTGATAGTGCTAAGGTGTATGTTCTGTGGGAAGTCTCTCGTTAAATGAACACCCGAAAACTTAGAATTGGATGCATTTTCAGCTGGTTTCGCATTAAGAAGCACTTTGAATATGTAGTGATTACTTGGTGGGTTTTGTTTTGTAGTGAATGAAACGACTCATGTTTTGTTCACGTTGACTTCCATCTAACCATTTACTTAACACATTGAGATCAATTCGCAAGTTATCATCACCTTCACTGTTAGCCGCCTTTTGGTATATCATGAAGTCGTCGGCGAATAATTTTACCTTGGAAATCATAAAGTTAGCTGTCTCACTAATGTAAACTAGAAATAAAATCGGCCGCAGCTCAGATCATCCAGACACTCCTGATTTGTCGTGTGCAAAGGAGAGTGTTCGTCCTTTACAAAAACTGATTGGCCCCGGGTGATTAGGAATTCCGAAATCCCAATGACAACGTGAGGGTTTGTGATAAGCGTGGTAAGCTTTTCTATTAGTCTGACATGGGAGACATTTTCAGAGGCTTTTATGACATCAACACAAACGGCAAGATCTGGTATCTATCATATACAGAATTATAAATGTCAGTAATTAACTCAAACAATAGTGTCTCCCAAATTGGACCATGCAGGAAGCCATTTTAGTTGGTAAAATACATTTTATCCTAAGTAATTCATGGTTGCTGGTGAAATATTGTGCTCAAGCAGTTTGCTGCGATACTGGTTAGGGATATTGACCCGTTGTTAGTTGGGTTAAAAAAGTCTGCGGACTTGAATGTAAGTGGGCTAGCTTTCAATTGTCGGCTACACAACCTGTGCTGAAGTAGTGTTTGAATACAGGACTCAACAAAGGATATAAGTCTACCTTCATTATCTTGAGCAGTTTCAGGCATATCTCGTCCGTACATGCTGCAGAGTTTGCGGAAAGGCGATCAATGGCTTCTGCGACGCCTTGTGTAGTGAAAAAAATGTCTAGCAAATGGTAAGATAAAAACGTAGCAGGTGGTTTATGTGACTATATATATTCATTCGTAGACACAGAGCTAAAAAAAATAATAAATTCAGGCCCAGTGCCTTATCTGGAAATAGCTTTCCATCTGTCGCTATGTATCTTGGGGACTTCAAGCCGTAATTAGGACGCACACAAGCTCCCAAAAATTTCTTACCATTGCTTCTTAAAATGTTTCACATATCATAGTTAACATTCATCTTCGGCTGTTTTCTTTCGGTGCGACATACTTAGGCGTGTTTACGGTAACGCTGCCAGTTGTTTTCAGATGTTGTCAATTTCGCTCGTGAGTACAATCGTTTTCTTTTGCTCATACAAAATTTTGCGTGACTCGTAAACCACGTGCTATGCGTATGCGGCTATAGTGACTTCAGCAAAATATTTTCCTATCAGTGAGATAAGTTTATTGAGGAAAAGTTTTTGCTTGCACCACGGTCACTAACCGAGCTCAAGAAATCAACAGAAAAATAGTGGGTTGGATTGACATCGCGTAAGTATTTGTTCAGCCGTAGTGAAAGAGTTTCCTTTGTATCACGTGTTTTTTTTCTTACTGTTTAAAATACACAGTTTAAGTATTTCAATAATTTTAACTCATACTGCAAGCCACAGGATAACGCATAACAACACCAACTCTGGGTTGAAATAAATGAGCAACTTAAAATACGGAACACCGTTCACCGAATCAATTGAACAATCTATTTCGCCAAAAGGGGTGTGCAAGGCTGCTACTTGATTTACATAGCCCTAATATCCTTGAGAGCCGCAGTTTGATGATCAAGATGAAAGGAATGAAGGGCATTTATTTCATTTACTTACAGACATACTGCAGGCCACATGGCCCAAGCAGGAGTGCAAATACAAAAAGTCAAAACATTGAAAAAAAGCAAGGTAACAAGCAATCATACTAACAGAATTTGAAAAAAATAAAGTAATGAAAATAATGAAAGCAAATACCAAATGACTGCAATTATCGTTTTAAACGCGATAACGGTAAAGAGCTCAATATGCAGAAACTCTAGCATTGATATTGGTGTCGGCGTCGTTGGTTGTGAGCGAAAAATTTATCATCATTGCGTGACCAAAAAATCTGGAGAGATGACAATAAAAAAAAAAGCCCTGGGTGCCAGTGTCTATCGAACCCGGGTCAAGTAGGTCTGAGTTGGGATCGCACCCAGGTCGTTTGAGCGGCAAGCGAGCGTTCCGCCACACAGCCATGTCTGTTTTTTTTTCTTTCATGGCATTGATACAACGTGTATTTTAAATTGTAACATTGACGTAGTCATACAATGCATCAGGGACAATAATCTCACAATTACTACCGAAGTATTCCAAGTCTTATATACATATACGCTTAGCTATTCCAAAAAAAGAAAAGAAAAGAACATAAGTCATTAAAAGGGCTGGTAAGAATGAACACCTCATCAAGGTGGGGCGTCACACAGATTGAAAGTCAAATTGTTCATAAATATTGGTTAGCTGAAGAGCCATACGCATGAAATGAAAACTTGAAGCAGCCTGCTTGTGAACACTGTGAAGTTCCTCTGCCTGGAAATGTATATAAGCTTCCCGACACATCATAAAATATTCCCGCAATATTGCATGGTAAAAGCGTACATTGCCATGGGGCGTCAGAACTTAAGATTTACTAGAATTATTTCATAGTTTAAAGCGAGTAACTCACTACAAAAGGCCTGGCCCACATGGCACTGAACCATCAAGGTCCAGTAGTGGGTGAATACAAAGTTTGAAAACCTTTCATACACTACGTCTTTGAACCACGTAATAGCAACAGAATATAGCTGTCACATATAACTCTTATAGGCGAAAATTAAAGTTCCGCCAATTTTCGACAATTGCTCACTAGATGGCGTCGTCTATAAAAATATTTTTTGCATAAGCTCGGCGTCGTCGCACGTATTTTTTGAATATTTGCAATGCCCCACGAACTACAGGTGGTGTGCTGCACGATTCAAGACCACCCGCTATGGAGGGACCACCCATTTGTTAGCGTAAGCTCAAACAGTAGGTGCAGATGCACAGCCCGTGGTACTTTCCACACATAATATGATTAACATCACGGAAGACTGGTTAAGACTGGAAGATTGGTTAAGACTGGTTGCTTGCTGGGCTAGTGGTTCGACGATAGTTATAGCGCAAGAACGAAACGACGACACAGAGACAAGAAGGACACGAAAGTCTCTGTGTCGTTGTTTTGTTCTTGCGCTGTAACTATCGTCATGCCATACCAACTAGCCCAAGCTGCCACACTTCTAAGCTAGTGGTTCAATTCAACCTATTTAACAGCACATAAAACTGAAAAGACGATATGGACAGATTTTTAACAGCACTGACTCTCAACTGCTTTACTCTACAGAAGATACATGCGCAGAGACACCGGGTAAAGCTGAGAAATAAAGCAAGAAAAAAAAGCAAAGTCGCTGCGTTTTAAGGCAGGGAACGCAGGATCTCAGGCGCATCACGGCACGCTGTAGGTAGACGGGAAATGGTGCCTGCTGACGGCTTGCATGTACTTGACTCAGAACATCTTGCTCTTGTTGCATGGTCTCAGCGTATCGTTATTTTAGCTTGCCAATAAATACGTAAAGTGTGGCTAGGAATGGCTGCAGAACTCTGACGATCGCTTTGTCTTCTTCAGACAAATGAACAGCCACTGAATCAGTATCCACTGTGGCTGATGTGCTCTGTGACTCAGCATGTCTGCTGCGACTTTGGCAACGATGACCAAGCTGCATGAATTGTGTACATACGTTTCTTCGTGTTCTCGCTTACGCCGCCTGTCCTTCATTCGTCAGAATTCGATTTCGGCAATGTAGGCCAATTGAAATTCGCCCCAGCCGGATTCTGTGTGACGGACGCGAAGCTGAAGAGCACAAAAAAACGTAATAGACGGAAACTGAGGACACTCCAGCTTACACTACGGTAACTGCAGTGATAAGCCAACGCAGTGGCGTACTGAGCTTTGCAAACCTGAGTTCGATAAACCTGACATTGTTTAACGCCACAGAGAGCAGTGCGTCAGGAAAACAGCTAAGAAGGTAGAGATTGCCTATGTGGGAGAGTGATAAGTCAGCACGCAATCACTTGCATTGACCAAGCAGGAGGAAGGATTTTTAGAAAAATGGTAGTTAAGACTTGTTGGTGTAACCCATTTCTTTACATGTTGATTGTTTTTTTCTGGCTTTATTTGTTTTCCTCGGCCCGTAAGCTCTGCGCATATGTTTATACCAAGTATTGACAGTGCAATAAAGCAGTTGGAAGATTATTTAGACTCCAACCAAAAGTTTTGATTGATTGATATGTGGGGTTTAAACGTCCCAAAACCACCATATGATTATGAGAGACGCCGTAGTGGAGGGCTCCGGAAATTTCGACCACCTGGGGTTCTTTAACGTGCACCCAAATCTGAGCACACGGGCCTACAACAACCAAAAGTTTTGAAGAAACCCGACGTTTCGAAACCGACTTGATTCCTTCTTAAGGGGTGACTACGGAGACTAAGTAGCAGCGGCGTCTTCAAACCACTCGCGGGGCGGATAATGACCCCTCATTCTTTCTCGTTTTGCCGTGGCACGCAGTTCATATGTATACACTGGGGGAAGAGTTCCGAGAGAGCGGTTGACGTTATGGGCTGTCGTCTGTATGTGCCACGATTCGAGTAATAGCAATCTCCTCCAGTTTGACTCGCTTTCAAGGATGGCCGTCGCTTCGAAATTTATCTGGTGATCCAATGTCTACCCAACCAGACAGACTTCTGTCGAATGTTTACATTCAATAAAGCAGTTGGATGTCACCGCCATTTACTGTCGGTTCGTGCCGTGTTTTCCAGCTTTAGCGCTGTTACATATGTTGGATATGAAATCAGAATACTTTTTTTCTGCGAGAGGGATAATTTGGCTCCGTCATAGTGCGTCCACAATGTTTTACGAAATCTTGTGCATGCTACAGAAAACGTATGAACTGAATTCATGCGTTTACGCACTGTGCCTGCCTGTCAGATCTGCCGTAGTGAGGAGTCGCTTGCAAGTAGCACCATCGTTGCTGGTCATCACCGCATAATTAGCGTGATGATTGTTACAAAACATTTATCCGAAATGATTAGTTGCGTGGAAAGGAACGGGGAGTGCACAGTTCCCTTCCAACGGTTCATACAACATCAATCAGTACCTCGAAAGCAATGCACAGGGAAGCTTTTCGCAACATTTAATAATTTCCGACCAACGACACAGTGTCCCTACAGTGACGGTCGTGTTTGTTCGGCAACATAACAGCAGAGCTTCTGTGATGCGATTGCACGTTTTACTTCCAGTCGTCCAGTTTGTTGGCAGCATGCGGCCAAGGAAGTGGCCGTACGTGCACAGCAACAAAATATTATGCCTTCATTTTGAACCCAAAGTAATGTGCATGAAGTGCAATCTGATTATGAAAAGCTTGCCGTACAGATGGTTAACCAGCAAAGCACGCTAAAGAAAATCACGGGGGCGGCGCGTTTCTGAAAGCTATCGTTAGTATTGTTTTCGCAGCCTTCAAAGTTCACCAGAAAATCATCCTCGTCTTTTTGAAAATCACCATAAAATGTAATCTCAAGATGCTCGTCCCTCAAAAGCCACCGCGCACTCTTCACGTTTGGATACAGAAGACACTTTGGATGCAGCGCTTGTAGTGTGCTGCCATCTATCAAAGTAACTAACATGCAGTGCAGCACTCGATATAGAAACAACACAAAAACTCAATAACCTCCATTTCAAAATGTTCTCAGTTAACCAATGTAGACAACTGAAAACTTTTCTTTGATATCAATGATGTCTGGCTCTTTCAGTAGATACTTATTCATCCAATTTCTTTATAGGAATAATTCACAAGGATAACTATTTCTGGTAATGTTCTTTTGGCTAGTATTTAAAATATATATTCCTTTTTGTTAAGCTACCAAATTCTTGGCCTATACCCCTTGGTGGGTGTGAGCCACAAGTTTAGGATCTACATCTACATCTACATCAAATTTCGCAGGCTTGGGTTAACTAACGTGGATATACACACATTTCATTCATCAATCTATAAATGTTAGCCTCCGTAAGGATGCGTCAGCTGCGGACATGACAGAACCAGCAACCTGGCTCGTAGGTGGTCATCGTTGACAATAGCCGTGGAGTCAGCCCAGCCCCAAATCTGTGCATCGTCACTCGAAATATTCATGCAGCTATTAGATGACACATCACAAGACGTATAGGTTTAGTGTATCTTCAATTTATTACGAGGGTCCTAATAATGTTCATTTATTGAAGAGCATGTAGCAAGCTCGTTCAGCACGCCGTGTAAAAGTATAGGTTACATCCGCTACCAAAATAAAAAAAACGATGGATATATATATTTACGTGAAAAAGCGCGAGGATCGGTAAAAACAGACAGGAACTAATATTCACCAATATGTGTGGCCAAGGGAAACTTGGTAGAGCTGTAATTTTTAAGCTATGTGTCATCATTTGTAAGTGTATAGTGACGTGAAAATTCACTCCGAACTGGCTTTCTTTTCAGGAAATAGGAATCATGAAGTTTGTTTTTCATGGCACTCTATTATTATTCGCCATAGTGTGCTTCATCACCTTGGAAGATACTTTTGCACTGGAGAGACGTAATGCAAGAGGTACGCATTTGTATATTTTCATAATTATACGGCAAGTCTAAATAAAGCATGATGCAAATGTCTGCTTAAGTACCAAGTTGTTGTTAGATTTTAGATTAATTTAGATAATAGCTCGTAATATTGTGAGCTTCGAAGATACCCTAAATAAATAAAAAAAACCTATGGTACCAGCACACTATTTAGACTTTGCAGTTGTCCACAAAATGTGTTGATGTGGCTTCTGTCACAGATAAAATATCATACATAAAAGTGCCTTCTTTCAATGGTTTATAGGACCAACGAATGTACTACGTGCTCAGGTAAATTGTTATAAGCAACGATAAGTCTCTCGCAGAGCATTCATAATTTTATTTACAATAGATTATAAGAACAGGTGCAATACACGTGCTAACGCGTCACTCTATAGCCAAGCGCTAGTGGACGAAACGCTAGTGTTTGGTTGATGTCACTCCTGTCAGAAAATTAGATAAGCCTGCCAATTTACAACCTCACCAATATAAGCGTAATGCAGCTAGGCTTATAACGCAATACCTTGCCAAGACCTCACCCTCAGCGACGCTAGAGCAAAGACGACGTACACTGCTCACCACCGTGTATCAAGGGCACCGTCAATGCAAGCTGTTGCGATGATCACGCAAACTCTCCCTGCTTTCTCGCCCAAAGGCATCGCGGAGTTACAAGGATACACGCGCCCTCTTTTCCCGTGTAGAATATAGTTACCCCAACAGGTGATAAAAAGAGTAAAGAGGGAGAAAGAAATAATCAAAGAAATAGAGAGAAAGAAAGAAGAAAAGAAAGATCATTGTTAAGTAAGAAAAACGGAGAAAAATTTCAAAACCGGATGAACTGCATCTGAGTGTGAGCGTCGTAAGCACTCGCCTCTCCCCAAATGGTGATAAAGCATAGCATGGCCTTGTGAAGTACATTGATTGATTTGTGGGGTTTAACCTCCCGAAACCACCATATGATTATGAGAGACGCCGTAGTGGAGGGCTCAAGAAATTTTGACCACCTGGGGTTCTTTAACGTGCACCCAAATCTCAGCACACGGGCCTACAATTCCGCCTCCATCAGAAATGCAGCAGCCGCAGCCGGGATTTGAACCCGCGACCTGCGGGTCAGCAGCCGAGTACCTTAGCCACTAGACCACCACGGCGGGGCACCTTGTCAAGTACAGTGCAGCAAGAAAGTGTAAAAGGAAAGTGAGCGAGAGGAAGATATCAGTGATAAGGAGAGAGAGTAAAGCATTGCAAAGAAAGAATTAGCAAGAGAAATAGAGAGAATAAAATGTAGAAAGAGAAAAAAAGGGCAATTCCCAGAAAGAGGCCGACAAAAACAATGTAAGAGATACAGAAAAATGAATAACAGGAAAAGGCAGAAACGAGGAGTGAGGAAGAAAAACAGCTTGAGAGACAGAGAGAGATAAACACAAATACTTAAAAAACGGGAAAACAGAGAGAACATAAAAAAGCGAATAAGTAAAGAATTAAAATATGGGCAGAATGCCTTGAAAACAGCAACTGCCAGGGTGAGATAGATGTCTATCAGTACCGCTCTCTCTTTAACGTTCCACCTCATGTGCAAGCAAGGTGAGTAACTATTTAGAGGTACTTGTACGTAGGGCTTGTAATGACAGTACTAAAACGAGAGTGTGCCGCAGGCAATGTGACACAACAATTTTTTTTTCCTTTTTATATAATCAACCGATGAAATGCGAGCCGTCTGTCGTGAGGTCTGTCGGAATGTGATGCGGCGTGCTCTCATCTGTTGTCGCGGCTCCATGAAGTAGAAAACATTCTTGGCTAACAAGGATGACGAAGCTTTTTCCGAACGCTTAATAACGGCACCCTGAAAGCGTGAGAACAGAAGCGGAAAGTATTTCACGAGAGTGTTTTGTCTGTAACATTAAAAGTTTACAAGAATTTGTTTGGACAGCCCTGTATCCACTAAGCATATAAACCGTTTTTATGCAACAGCGCACCTTAGGACACGTGTTCTTTTCTTTACCCAAAGTCTCTTGTTTCAGCAATGCAGTCGCTGTAACACGTATTGATTCCACTTTAAACAGATACCTCGTTACAGAGACTTTCGGTGTGCTTCGTAGGTTTACACTCCTTCGATTCATGGCTCACTTCATAACAATCAGTTTCGTCTCATTGATTGGCCCGTGTGTATACAGCTTCAAAAATAATTTGAATAAGAACTGTTAATTTATAAGGGATTCAATGTGTCTCACAACCTCAACAAGAACATGGAAATTTTATTCTTAGAGGCAGAACACAACGAGATTGAGGTAAATATCGAAGAAATATTTCCAATATACTTCGTTCTAGACATGTAGGTCGCATTAGGTCCGTCAAAAAACCGCACATCTTAGGAATAAATTTATTTCATTCGCAATGTGTTACATGAAATCTGCAGGGCGTACTCGAGGCTGTTTTGCTAGATATATATATACACCAAAATTTCTATTGTCCACCGTGGCTGTGCAACGAACATAATTAAAATTTGGTAAAATAAAATATTACAAGTTTAGCGAAGTACAGCACGACTTGGATGTCTTGCTAATCTTGCGCTCGTGGCCTGCTCTCTTGGTCGCTGTACGTTGAAGTTGAAATGGCCCGATGTGACTATATCACGCAAACAAATAGCAATTTCTGACATGAAAATTATGACATGGATCACATGTACAACGTAATTTACATGCTGTGCTCTTGGCACGCTCGCGGTAAGCTCACTAACTTGATATACACCAAGGATGAAAGTGCGTGACGTCACCTTATGTCGAACATAAACGACTGATCTTAACATGCAAATCCTTAATTAAAAATCACGTACAACATCGCTTGCTTTTGAGCAGCTGCTGCACATTGCATCAATTTCAGCTGTGTGTAAGATCTGACATTTTTTCGAGGGCCGGATTGTTGCTTATGTATATTAACAGAACGTTAACAAACGCACCATGACTGTTCTCTGTTATGCGCTTATATAATGCGACGGGCATAGAACCAGATTGAGCCATGCCAATGCAAGTATGTGCCATTTTGTGAAAAAGAAGAGGACTGGTTGTGCGCTCGTGGTCTAACGTTCAGTTCGACTGGACGTCCGGCGCTGCTGCTCCTGTGAACAGACGTTGTGGCCTTTCCGCAATCACGTGACATTTTCTGGTGGAGGTGCTGGGTAGTGTTGTATGAACTGCAATGAACAGCAAGATCCCGATACTAGTCGTGACTTGGAATAACCACCTGACCTACGGTGTAGCAGGGGACGACTAGGCCTACCACCTGAATTTAGACCACTCTTACAACTCAACAGAACTATGGCTAGTGCGGGAACGCAAACCCAAAAGACAACGATGTTGCCTCCTCCATGGTTCTTCAACGCCCCGCGAACCCCGAAGCCATTCTACGGAGACCCTTCAAGGACGTCGACGACTGGTTTAACGACTACAACCGTTGCGCCAGCGTTACGAGTGGAACGAGCAACGAAAGCATCGGTATGTCTATTTTTACTTCAAGGACTCTGCGCGCACTTCGTTCGAAAACCATGACCCCGCTATGACAACCTGGCCAGAGTTTTGCAACCAGTTTTGTAATACCTTCCGAAGTTCTGACAGAAAAGAGCAACTGGAACGGCCCCTCAATTACCAAAATCAGCATCCAAACGGGAGTGTTGCCATGTTCGTTGAGGACATGTCGCAGCTGTTCAGGCGAGCTGACTCCTCAATGAGGGAAGAGAAAAAGGTGCGCCTCCTGATGCGGAGAGTGAAAGAGCAGTTGTTCGCTGGACAAGTGCGCAACCCTCCCAGCACTCTAACGGATTTCCTCCGCTAAGCCACGACGATTGAGAGAATGCTAAGGCAGCGTTCGTATCAGTATGAGCGTCCTTGCACTCTTTCGTCAGTGTCATCGGCCTTGCCAACACCTGACGTCACGACTATAAGGGATCTGACGGAGCTCGTGCGCAGTATTGTGCGCGAGCAGCTGCAAAAGCTGCACGTGGTGTCTTCTCAGCCCCATGTTGCTATTTTAACAAATGTTGTTCGCGAAGAGGTCCGGAAACTGGTGCAACCCATGATGACTCTGCGTCCAGCCGAGGTCCAACCCATGATAGCCCCGCGTCCAGCCGAAGCTCCGCGATTAACGTACGTGGAAGCATTACGTACTCCTGCACCGGCTGTTGGCTGTCCGTCCCGTTTGTCCACCGTGCAGACGACGCCGTCATTCTACTCAGGACCACCGCAGTACGGCAACCCACCACTTACACGGAAATCCAGTGTGTGGCGTGCTCCCGACATCCAGCCTCTCTGTTATCGCTGTGGTGAGCCAGGTCACATCTACCATGAGTGTGCATACAGGTACATGGGTCTTCCTGGCTTTCGTCCAGGCGCTCGTCGAACCAGAGATGTTGAGCGACCCGTGCTATTGCCAAATACTTGGCAAGCCAGCAGTCCTCAACGCTTCCGCGTCGCCAATCCTGCTCAACGTCTCTACGCGCTCCATGTCACCTGGTCAACAATCGAGCTTTGTGGACGTCCTTCTAGTAAGATCACCTAGATCCGCAAGCCCGCGCCGGATCGATGGATGGATGGATAGATACAGCTGTACCCTTTAGATTGGGCAGCGGCTAGCGCCACCAAGCAGAAATACTTAATGAACAATAAACTAGATTTATTTTTCCCTTTAAATAGTGAAGTTGAGGATCTGTACTTTCCAGTGAATGGTTTAATTTTCAGTCGTGCCTTGACTTTAACCACCAATCAGATAACCTCCTTCTAGTTAATTCTACCCGCTTAAAGTCTATTTTGCCCTCCCTGTCCCTTAACCCCAGTGCTTTGAAAAACTCTGCGCCATCATCCTTAACTACAGGGTGAAGCCCTTTACAGAACATTATTAAGTGTTAGGCAGTTTCTTCCTCTCCACACGGACTGCATACCGTGTCTACCCCTTCGTATTTGGCTTGATATGTCTTGGTTCGCAGTACTTCCGTCCTGGCCTCAAACAGTAAAAAACTACCCCGAGTATTATCATAGATCCTTTGCTTGGCAATTTCCTGCTTAAAAGTTCGATAGATCTAGTGCGGACTTCTTAGTCATGCTAATTCTCCACATATCGGTCTCAGCTTCCTTCACCTTCTTCTTAACCGATAATTCTTTTTGGTTTGGCGCCTTGCTGTTTTCTTAGTATTTACCAGTCAATTTTCTGGTTCGCTTCCTCCATTCTGTATCGACATTCTTCATGTACAAGTAGCTGAATACCTTCCTAGCCCAACGTTCCTCCCCCATTTCTCTCAATCGCTTCTCAAATTTTATCTTGCTGCTAGCTTCCCTGCCCTCAAACGATGTCCATCCCATATCACCTTGTACACCCTGATTTGGTGTATTCCCGCGAGCTCCTAAGGCAAGCCTACTTATTCCACGTTGCTTAATTTCTAATCTTGCTTGAACTTCTGATCTCATGCACAAGACCGCATTGCCGAACGTCAATCCAGGAACCATGACCACTTTCCATATTCCTCTCACAACATCATACCTATTGTGATTCCACAGTGCCCTATTTTTCATCACTGCTGCATTCCTGTTACCTTTAGTCGTCACGTATATTTCTTGTTCCCTTAGGCACTCGGCCCCATTGCTTATCCATACGTCGAGATATTTGTATTTATCTGTTATCTCTAACGTGACCTTCTGTATTCTAAGCTCACTACCTTAATTGTCATTAAAAACCATGACTGCTGGTTTTTCCTTACTCAATCTGAAATCTAACCTATCTCCCTCATTACCGCAAATGTCCACCAATCTCTGCAAATCTTCCTTGTTGTCGGCCATTAGAACTATATGATCTGCGTACATCAATGCTGGTAGTGTCTGTTCAATGAGTTTTCCTTTTTTGACGAAAGAGAGCTTGAAGCCCAGTCCAATTCCCTCTAATTTGTTCTCTAATCCTTGCAGGTACAACATGAATCATAAGGGTAACAGGGGACACCCCTGCCTAAGCGCCCGTTTTACCTCTGCAGACTTGGATACCTGTTTTTCCCACTTTATAACTACCTTGTTACCTTTATAGATATTCTTTCAAAGATTAGTGACTACAACTTCCACGCCTAGTGTGTTCAGTATTACCCACAATTCCTCTTGAACCACGTTATCGTACGCTCCCTTGATATCCAAATATGCTAGCCACAGGGGCCTGTGTTCTTTTTCTGCTATTTTGATGCACTGCGTCAGTGAGAACAGATTGTCTTCCAACCTCCCGTGTTTCCGAAACCCATTCTGCAGTTCTCCCAGCACCTCCTCATCCTCTATCTACGCCTGCAGTCTTTCCTTTATAATCTGCATCACCAGCCTGTAGACCACTGATGTCACTGTTATAGGACCGTGGTTGTTTATGTCAGCTTTGTCCCCCTTTGCTTTATAGATCATGCTCATCCTGCTAAGTTGCCATTCGTCGGGAACTTCACCATCGATCCTTATGTTGCTCACTGCCTCTCTCAAAGCCTGCTTAGACTTCGGACCTAATGTCTTTATCAGCATAATTGGAATGCCATCTGGGCCTATTGATGTACTACTAGGAACCCTTTTATCAGCTCTTTCCCACTCTCATTGTGAAAATGGAGGCATTGTGCCACTTGATTCATCCTTGTCTATTGTGGTGCATAAAGCTCTTCTTTGTTGAACTTTTTCTGACACCCTTGTTGTTACATATCCAATAGCTTCGTCCCCTTCTAGCCTAACACCTTGAGCGGTAGTTATAAACCTCTGCTCTAGGTTCTTCTCATTTCTTAGGGAGTTTAGATGGTTACAAAATTTCGCAGCTGCCTTTCTATCTTTTTATGTGCTTCTGCCAGCCACTGAGCTCCCTTTATTTTAATCTTTTCATTGATCAGAAGGGATGCATTCTTTCTACACCTTAGAAAGATTTCCCATTTTCTTTCAACATTATCTGTCGGTTCCCCCCGCTGCTTAGCATGTCTGTGTTCCCTAGAGACTTCCTGACGTTTTGCTATGGCTCCCTTAACTTCCTCGTCCCACCAACTTTTGAGTTTGTGTCTTCTTTTTCGGGGTGACTTGTCACTTGTCACGTGGAAACTAAGAACAGCGACATCTGGTGGTGAGGCCACTGTTGATTGACCGTTAAAAGATCCTCCCCCGTGCCGACATCCGACGACATCCTTTCACCAATGTGTGCCATCGACGACAAATGTGTCTCTGCTCGCATCTCTTGTCTCTGCTCGCATCTCTGTCCTTGTCGACAACCACCCGCTAACCGCTTTGGTAGATACGGGCGCAGATTATTCAGCGATAAACGCTGACCTCGCGGCACAGCTACTAAAGGTAACGACACCTTAGAAACATGGACCCAACCTCCGGACTGTGGGAGGTCGCCTATTTACAGTGCTGGGAATATGCACGGCCCGGTTCCGAATTCATGAGTCGACATTCATTGCTTCCATCGTCGTATTGCGCCAATGCTCCCAAAACCTAATTCTCGGAATACATTTCCTCCGCGAGCATGGAGCCATTATTAACCTTCGAGACCTGCTCATAACGTTCTCTGACGAACATACAGCCGGAATAACGAATGCAGCTGCGCAGACCACAATACTTCGACTCGCTGAGTACACCATCGCACTTCCGCCGCGAGCCAGTATGTTGGTAACTGTGGAGAGTGACTGTGACAACAAGAGTAGTGACGTCGCCGAAACTAACCTCTCAGTGCTCTTGGCTCGGAAGATTTGTGTCCTACGCGCTATCGTCCAACTGAAACATCGGAGGACTCAACTTATGATCTCGAAGTTCAGCGGCCAGTGCCAACACTTGGCAAAGTGAACAGCGATTGCGAACTTTGAAGCCATTGATGATGAAGAACGTTCCACTAGTGCTCCAATTGTCACTGCCGCTGAAGGTGACCCTGCATTAGCCAGTACAGTTGACGTGAATTATCAGCTATTCTTTGCGCAGCAGCATCATATACGCATGAATTTACATACGCATAGTGACTGCTTTGCGTCCACGTCCAAAACCAAGCAGACCCCAACCTTGAAGCACCGCGCCATAACGCAACCTACCAAACGGCCCGTACGACAGTACACCTACCACTCGGCTGCTAACCCGCAGGTCGCGGGTTCGAATCCCGGCTGTGGCGGCTGCATTTCCGATGGAGGCGGAAATGTTGTAGGCCCGTGTGCTCAGATTTGGGTGCACGTTAAAGATCCCCAGGTGGTCGAAATTTCCGGAGCCCTCCACTACGGCGTCTCTCATAATCATATGGTGGTTTTGGGAAGTTAAACCCCACATATCAATCAATCAGTACACCTACCGCATGTCGCAAAAAGAACAAGAGGAAATACGTTTTCAGGCGAAACAAATGTTCGACGATGACGTCATCCAACCCTCGAACAGTCAATGGGCGTCACCCGTCGTACTTGTTAAAAAAAAAGACGACACTCTTCGATTTTGCGTCGATTACCGGAAGCTCAACGAAGTGACGAAGAAAGACGTCTACCCTCTCCCACGCATAGTTGACTCACTGGATCGACTTCGACATGCCCGATATTTTTCATCAATGGATTTACGCAGCGGCTACTGGCAGATCAAGGTCGATGAACGCGACAGATCAAAAACAGCGTTCATAACTCCCGATGGCATCTACGAATTCAAAGTGCTACCGTTTGGATTGTGCTCTGCACCTGCAACGTTCCAAAAGATGATGGACACCGTCCCGTGCGATCTGAAGTGGGAATCCTGCCTCGTTTATTTAGACGACGTCGTTTTTTCCGAAACATTTGACCAACATTTACAACTTCAGTCCTTCTTCGTCGCTATTTGATCCGCAGGCCTATCGCTAAAACCGGAGAAGTGTCATTTCGGCTACGAAGAGCTAAGGTTCCTCGGCCACCTTGTCAGTCAAGATGGCATTCGACCAGACCCAAAAAAGACTTGCTGCATTTCCTACACCTTCGAACAAACAAACTTTGAGCCCACTTTTGAGTCTCTACGCCTACTACAGGCAATTTGAGCAGAGCTTTGCTAACATCGCTCAGCTCCTTACGCGCTTAACGAAGGAGGATACTCCTTTTGTATGGGGTTCAGAGCAAAGAGCTGCTTTTTCCAGACTTCAACAGCGCCTTCAGAGTGAACCCTTTCAAGGGCACTTTAAATAAGATGCCACCACCGAACTTCACACTGAGGCAAACAACATCGGTCTTTGTGCAGTGCTCGTCCTGTGGCGAGACGGCGACGAACGTTCCATCGCTTATGCTGGTCGCATTCTGTCATCTGTGGAAACTAACTACTCGACCACGGAAAAGGAATGCCTTGCTGTTATTTGGGCGATATCAAAATTTCGACCATATCTGTATGGCCGTCCATTCAAAGTATTCACGGACCGTCATGCCCTCTGTTGCTTTCTTTCAAGAAAGCAACACAATACCAATCAAGAAGGGTGTAAGGCAGGGGGACACAATCTCCCCAATGCTATTTACCGCGAGCTTACACGACGTTTCCAGAAGCCTAGAATGGGAACAGTTAGGGATAAGAGTTAATGGAGAGTACCTTAGTAACCTGCGCGCTTCGCCGATGACATTGCATTGCTGAGTAACTCATGGAACGAATTGCAAGTCATGATTACGGAGATAGACAAGGAGAGCAGAAAGGCGGGTCTTAAAATGAATCTGCAAAAAACGAAAGTAATGTACAACAACCTTGGAAAAGAGCAGCGCTTCGAGATACGTAATAGTGCTCTTCAAGTTGTAAAAGACTATGTCTACTTAGGGCAGGTAATAACCACGGGGCCGAACCACGAGATTGAAGTAACTAGAAGAATAAAAATGGGGTGGAGCACATTTGGCAAGCACTCTCAAATTATGACAGCTAGATTGCCACTATTCCTCAAGAGAAAGGTATATAACAGCTGTATCTTGTCGGTACTTAGCTACGGAGCAGAAACCTGGAGACTTACAAAGAGGGTTCAGCTTAAATAGGACGACGCAGCGAGCACCGGAAAGAACAATGGTAGGTGTAACCTTAAGAGACAAAAAGAGAGCAGAGTGGATTAGGGAACAAACGGGGGTTAAGGATATCATAGCTGTAATCAAGAAGAAGAAATCGACATGGGCCGGGCATGTAGCGCGTAGACAGGATAACCGCAGGTCGCTAAGGGTAACTGGATTCCCAGAGAAGGTAAGCGGGTTAAGGGGAGACAGAAGGATAGGTAGGCAGATGAGATTAAGAAGTTTGCGGGTATAAATTGGCAGCAGCAAGCACAAGACCGGGTTATCTGGCGGAACATGGGAGAGGCCTTTGTCCTGCAGTGAACGAAGTCAGGCTGCTGATGATGATGATTATGATGATGATGACGATGATGATGATGATGATGCCCTCTGTTGGCTGGCCAATCTCAAGGGCCCTTCAGGGTGCCACGCGAGGTGGAGCTTGCGCTTTCAAGAGTTTGACAATACAGTCGTCTACAAGTCGGGCCGCAAGCACATTGGTGATGATTGCCTTTCGCGCGCTCCCCTCGCGACGACATCGGGCGATGATGATACCGGTGGCCATTTTCTTTGTGCAGTCGGTAAATCTGACTTGGCCTAACAACAGTGGAATGATTCAAAGCTCCGACAACTAAACAAATACTTTCAAGGTCACAGCTTGAGTCCACCATCGGCAGTCACACGTTCAGGGTCATTTTGTCTCCGCAACGACATCGTCTGCAAAAAGAACTTCGAACTTATGCGACTGAATACCTCCTCGTCATTCCACTAGGGCTACGTGCTGGCATTTTATCTGCCTGCCACGACGAGCCTTCCTCCGGCCACCTAGGTTTCGCACGTACCCTTGCCCAGTTTCGGACTCACTACTACTGGCGAAAGCTCACCCAGAATGTCAAGCATTACGTTAAAACGTGTAATTTTTGCCAGCGCCGTAAAGCCCCACCTGTGCACCCTGCAGCCTGTTGCACCAGCCTGTGCAGCCTGTGTTGCTCTAGCCTGTGTGTTTATTGCAGCCTGTTGCACCACTGTCACAACCGTTTGAACGAATTGGCATGGACTTGCTTAGGCCCTTCCCGAAGTCACATTATGGCAACCACTGGGTCGTAGTCGCTTCTGACTATTTGACAAGGTACTGCGAAACGAATGCCCTACAACGAGACACTGCCAATGAGATTACGTATTTTTTCATGAACAACATTGTCCTCTGCCATGGAGCGCCAACAGTTCTTATCACTGACCGTGGAACAGCATTTACAGCCCAATTGATGCAATACTTCAAGTGGCATGGTGAAACAGCTCATCGCAAAACGACCCCATAGCATCCACGAACCAATGGTCTGGCAGAGAGATTAAACAAGACGCTCGCTGACGTGCTATCCATTTACGTCGACCACGATCACAAAAACTGGGAAGAAATGTTTGTCATACGTAACGTTCGCTTACAACACTGCAGTTCAAGAGACTACGGGTTTCACTCCCTTCCGGTTGTTTCACGGCCGAGAAGCAATTACAATGCTAGATGCCTTGTTCGTGCCTGACATGACCGATAATCCTACTCATGCGAACGACTTTATTCGGCTCGCCGACGCAGCCCGGACCCGAGCGGATCCGAAAACAACAACGCATCGACTCGCAGAGGTACAACGTCTTCGCCATGTTATTTACCAACCCAGTAACCTGGTGTGGCTGTGGATCCCCGTTCACCAAAGGGGCTGCTCGGAAAAGTTACTTCACCGCTACTTCGGTCCTTATAGAGTACCACGGCGCCTCACAGATGTCAACTACGAAGTCTTGCTTGAAGACACAACTCGGCGATCTCGACGTTCCCAGCAGGCGGACATAGTTCATGTACCATGGATGAAACCATACTACCCCCAAGCAACCTGACACTGCTGCATCAGGCGCCTTTGTGCGTGTACGCAATTACTTTAACTTTCAATCGGCATTGAGCATCAGGGTGGTACTTTTTTTGGAAGGGGTAATGCCACGGGCATGGAACGAGATTGAGCCATGCCAATGCGAGTATGTGCCATTGTGTGAAAAAGAAGAGGACTGGTTGTGTGCTCGTGGTCCAACGTTCGGTTTGGCTCGACGTCCAGTGCTGCTGCTCCTGTGAACAGACGTAGTGGTCTTTCCGTAATCACGTGACAATATTTACAGTATATAATGAATTCCTGGGGTAAGCAAGACTATCGTTCTATTTTCCGAAAAATCAACATTTCGTTCATTGCTATCAATACTTTTTACTCTCGTCAAATATATGCTATTTATCAGTGCGTATTAGGGTTTATAGAGCAGTTTCATGCTTTTTTTACTCCTATCAGTGTTTTATTTGCGTAATTCGTGAGGAAAGAAATAAACTACTTTCACTCAATTTCATCTTACAGATTTACGACGAGAAAGGCTTGGTGGACCCGTACGTAAGTACCTATTCGAATTAATAAACCCTTCATGCCATTCATGCCAGCCGTAAAAACATTGCAAATTTTAAACCTCTTCAAATCACTTGCAACGATAAATGTTCAAACTGCAGAACAGTGAAGGTCACCGAAGCCGGAATTATTTGTTGAATATATTGCGGTCCTTTCGTATGAAGGCTGCTTTCTGTAACTTGAGGCTATTCTATCAGTTACTTGGGGCTTCTAGCATCTCCCCCAAAAGCTGTGAAGGAGGAATATGATGTTGTGATACTTAAAATAGCGATATGTTTGTGCTATTATGTTCAGTCTAACAATGAAATTAGCTGTAGGTTGTGTGAAGTGAAAATATTAGACTAGATACTGCCTGTCTTAAAAAAACAAAGAAAACAGAGTGTGGTGTGGAAACGCCCCAAAAGAGTGCTCTTGGGGCGTTTTCCAACGAACCTTGATATTTTTCTTCAGTAGGGAAATAAGTGAATCACTTATGCTAGACAAGACTTAAAAAACAAATACCTGAAGTAAGCACAGCAAGCGCAAAATTGGCGTACCACCAACTTGTCACCTGCTTACAAAAACTTAGCTAAGAAAGCGGTCGTCTGGTAGCTGGAACACACTCTAACCTTGCCGATGGTATGTCCAAGAAAGGCAGCACTTCTTACGGCAAGCGGCAACCATGTTGGCATGACTGCTTGAAGACCTGTGACAACAAAGAGGAGGTGCTGTCTGAGGCAAGGCAAACATAATTGGCCGCGTGGCCAGCAGAAGATTATAATCCTTCGGGGACATTTGCAGCAAAGCACGCAGTTATGCCACCATTTTTTTCTTCGTTTTGATCTCTTGCCCATAGCACGTGCCTCTTGCCCTCTCGTTTAGATCACTTGTCCAGAATATTCATTCTATAAGTGAAATGAATAAGTTCAGATACTTTATATTTCACACGCTCACATATAGATGGAAAACTGAAGGGTCCCTTGCTACTATCACCGGAACAAGCGCAAATTTTGGAAAGTAAGTACCTTTGTCTGATACCATCCTGCGAGCAGGTGACCTTCCTTTTCATACTGCTTTTTTTTTGTTAAAAATGACTTATGAACAACAATTACGAATTAGCACGCGTCGTTTTACCAAACGGTTTTACACTAGGCTTTTTTAGTATCTGCTATACACGTACTTTATTCGGAATATTCATTAGGTTTGTTTGATCTGGAAACTCCTATTGTGATGTATTGTGTTTTGTGCCATTTTGCTACAGACAACCTAGAATTAAATTGAGATTCTTGACGCGCCATCCAGGAAGCTACGTGATACCTAAATCAGTGAATACAGTTTTGAAGGGAGTTGTTTTCTTCTGGTCATCGAAAAATTCTCATAACAAATTATGATCGTAAAATATTACATAACTTCACAGTCATCAAGTTTCTGAGAACTTGCGGCTTACTCTTGGCTTGGAGAAAGCGCTTGAGTATATTTCTCAAGAACCTCTGCTTCGAAGCCTAAATATCAATGGCCATGGTAAAAACATGTGCTATTTTATAAAGGTTTCCAGAACGTGAGCTTGAGTGTTTTTGTGAATATTTGTTTTGACGTTTTTACGATATATTTAGCTGCACATCTTATACGTGTATTTTCAACGTTTTAATAACATAATCGTGTACTCATTTGCCTCCATACGTTGCTTCCAGTTTCACTTGTGCTGCTTTGTAATTGAATAAGTTGCTGGAAGTTAGTTCTGTATCCACGTCGCACCCCTGCGTTCTTGTCCATTTCGTGTGCTTTGGCTATAAGAGATTCCTCATCGGATTCCTCATATAAGAAATCCTCATAACGTGAAATGTGAAAATTGATACCATAAGTGTTACCGGGGAATGAGCAAACCTTTCGCGCTAAACCCGTATTCCGCTACCGTGACATTGCTGTGTGCTCCTAAGACGAATAAACACAAGAGCAGTGCAGCATATTCAGCGGACATGTTTCTCTGTAGCATGCGTGTAATTTGGCGAGGACCACGTCACCTTCCAGTGCCACACTTGGTCTCGCGAGCTAGCTTAAGGTGTCACCAAATTGATCTCTTCAGAGCTAGAAGTGAAAATACTTATGTGGGCTGTGGCTAGAAGGAACGTTTTGGCGAGCGGTCTTCTGTAGCTCAAGACTGCAACGCCGCTCAATTTAGAGACTTGAAGAAGACAAATTGATTTGCTTATGTGCTGGCATCAGTGGTAATAGTGTTCAAGCATACTTCAAGTATTCACGCTTCCATCTCCACCTGAACATCTATCCTCACTCATCAATCTTATCCAAACTTTTTGCCCACCTGGCCAAATAACGCGGTAACAGTAATTCACATGATAAACAAAAATTTCCCCATTTTTGTCAAAAGTTGCGTGTTCATTTAGAATATCTAATTTTTCGGCAGTATAGTCAAACTATAAACAGAAATTCCTACTCATATATACACCGCACAATATACCACATTGTGCCGTCTCAGTTTTGGTTCTGCACGTGTCTTTAAACGAAATAAGCCCTCATAGCCGCTAGTAAGGCAAAAGTCTTGGATGCGCCATAACTTACTAAATTTTGAGAGTCGGCCTCCAGTGTCAACACCGTCAACAGGATTGGTGCGAAATATCGTCCACTGATGCTGTCACTAGAAGAAGTCCTCATTACGTCAGTAATGGCAAAATTTGGCACGTCAGATTAACGTCACTATGAAACCAAGTGACGTGATACCAGACTAGACGTCACCACGTCACCTTTTTCTTTGTCGAAATTTCGGTGTACAAGGAGGCAGTGAATTACCAGTTAAGGAGGAGAAAGTTCACAGCACATCAGGATGCTCCAAAACTTCAGGCTAGAAGTGAGCCATATTATGTGCTGAAATACATGAAAAGGAGAAGAAAATGCTCATTAGGCCTAATTTCAAGAAAACGGCAAGAGATTTCAGCTCCCACAAATTTTAGGCGAATGCAGATTGGACCCTAGAAGTTTTCTTACCACAATGGAAGAGAATTAGACAGGACATTACCAGCCAACTGAATGGTCCTGAATTAAACGCGAACATGGACAATTCCTCCACCATAGAAATCAGTAATTGACAAAGTTTACACGTCAAGGTCTATCGGGCGCTCATTGAGCTTGCCCGGGCCGTCACAGAAGTTGTCATACCTGGCCTTGAATAGCAACCCGCCCCGTTTTCGTTGCATTTGAATAATATTTGTTTTCATCATCCTCACCGAAGAAGACGACTGTTTATGCTGCATGAATATAACAGAGCTTGTACAATGTTTATTGGTATTCGGCTGTTAGACACCAATAGCACTTTTATCAAGAATGAACCGAAGTAGACACTTAGTAGCTCATTTGCGCCCCGAGGACGTATGTCCATTACACAAACTTGACCCTTGGGGCAGCTGAGGTTGTAAACATATACCCGGACGCCACATATGGTAAACCTCACGCAAAGACGCGTTCAGGAAGCACTTAATAAACTACTGTACGTTGTACGCATTGCTCGAAGTCTTTGCAAAGCCTTATTAGAAACGTCACGCTTACATCTGGTCGTGACTTCTCGCGCTGCGAGGGGTGAATTTGGTGCCACATCAGAAGAGTGTCAGAGAGTTAGTTTTAATGTGCATAAATGTCACCAGCAAAGCTTGCGCTATGGCTGCCACCTCACGGTGTGTTAAAGCGTCGACAATCTTACAGGTCTCTCACTAAAAAATGCGCTAAAATATATAGTCGTACCAATAAAGCGTAAGGTGCTAATCGATGGTCGCGCATTACTTCCGTCCAGGGCTTCCAGACAGCGATACTACTCTGCGAACCATTATGACTGTGAAAAGAGCGTCTGACAGATAAATGGCTCTGTCGCCTAGCCTTCTTCTAGTGTTTGGAAGTAAAGTCTTAGTTTAGACACCTGCCCGTCTTCCTCGCACTCTGAGAGGTCGTCGAATATACTGTTTCCAACAGCAATTCCTATAGATTTTCTTCTTTACTGTTTATTCACACCAATATGTTGTTCATTTATTTATATAATATGATTATACAGTGAAAATCTTTCTGGGCCCCATCATAATGAATTATGACAATAAAAAGCTATATTTCTAATATTAGTGAAAATGTTACTTTTTCCGTAAAAAGATAAGTCTACATGGTTATTTTATTATTGCCGGTGATACCAAAACTCTAGCTTCTGCTGAGAATTTTATTCAGCATTTCAAAGTACTAAACCTGCTTTGCTCCAGACCCGGAGAGTGCTGTTATAGAAATAATTCATTCTCAATTCAGGATAAATTTGTTTTCGTACTGTTTATATGCGAAATATTTTGGGTGAGCGTCTGCTTTTTCTGTGTTTTACTCTACCATTCTATCAAACCATCTATTATGATCACCTATTATTTCCTACTCTCTTGACTGTTTCGTTCAGAGCATGCGTACAAAATGTGCTATAGTGTGAGATAGTGACGTGCATGACAATTAGAGCATAAAATGCATGTCATTCTGATGACACTCTCGCAGCCATTTCGCACTCTTAATGTACACCACCGTTTTTATGGCGAGACATGAGTGAATAAAACACCCATATGACACATCGCAACATAAATATCACACACTAGGTGCCACACGTATTGCATAGTTAGCTTTCATGAACGAAAGTGGGTACGGCCCTACTTGATTCAATGGATAGCATTGCAAATTACAAGTCCTAAAATGCAGACACTCGGGGTTTTCCGGGACTTCTGAGACACTCAGGGACTTCCGTTTGTTTATCTTACATTACCCCCCCCCCCACACACACACAAAATAAAGATTGTATATTTGATTTGAATCATCCTCGTTATACTCGTGTAACTCATCGAGTGAACGCGTATGAACATGTATACTTAGTAAAAGAGATAGTTTTGGGCTATGATCTTTCTATAAGTAATCTAATAAGGCTCGTTTTGAAAAAAGAATACTGATTATTTTATATTGACAATATCAATAAGTCATCTCTACTAAACGATTTCGAGCATCGTCATAATATGTCGGAACTGTTCCTTTTAGTGATCGCAAGTACAAGACAGGCGGTACTGCTCGGGCACCATAATAATGGCTCAGTGTCACGAATTTACTATTTCACAGGTTTTTGCGCTAAACGTAATCGTTTGTTGAAGGAGCACTTGCGCAAATGCTTTTTCTGCTTATCACTATTTTGCACTCTATTTTTTGTATAGGCAAATGGAATCGGCGTTGACCACAGCACCACGCTACGCAGCCAGTTGCAGCAAGTTGGAAATCTGCTGAATGCAGCGACTGGTGCGCACCGCTAGTGATAAGAAGCACGACCTCAGGCTCCCGCTCAACGTGACCCGCTGGTGTGAAAGAGATCACGAGAACAGGGCACTCCGAAAGTAAAAAAAAATGAGGCTTCCACAATATGAATATACAGCTGGATAAAACAGGCCACCAGAAGATCACCCCCGAATAAAAGCTTCACTCAAACGCGGCTTTTACAAATGTCGCGAACGTTAGGAGTCTAAATCAGCATAGGTGAATGTACAACTCTTGATGTCATTTCAGTGCACTAAAAAAACTCGTTATCTGTTCCTTGCTTCGGCCGTAAAAATAAATTATCTTGTGGAATTCTCTCATACTGCTGGTGTCTTCGGTTTTTTGCGCGTTGCATTTACACGCAAACTAAGTTTGAACACACTGCCCGCTTTCAATTACTTAAGTTTATCCAATACAATGCGGTGAAACTTGACAGCGCTATAGAAACAGGGCATTGAGCTCTCCAAAACGAGGTTAAAAAATGATATCACACACATACCAGAGCACGCTCCGGAATGGAGCGAGCTCTCTACCGCAGAGCCTTATCGAGTATTAGAGTGGCTACGACCACGAAAAAGGGACAAACCCCGACCATACTCTGCTTCAAATTCAAACTAGTATGTGAACAGCCCTGCTGCATGTCTCTTTTTTTAGAGGAGAAGCTCCTTACGGCTTGGATCGTGCGTCACCTCTGTGCAGTAGCCACCTGTCGTTTTAGTCATTGGAATGTCCGCTGGGTGGCGGTACTTGTATATTATGAATATGTGATGAAAAGGTGCGATGTAGCGGTACTTGGAGTGTTCACTAGATGGATGCACGGACAGACGGTCAAACATACAGACACACGGGCATGTGGACATACATACAGACAGACGGATAGACAGACAGACAGACAGACGCAGCCAGCGCATGAATCAGTTTGCCGACTCAAACCTTCGAAGCTTCGCCCCACCCATCACACTTCACTCCGTGGATATGCTGCGATTTTTTTCGGCAACGAAAGACATGGCATGCGTTTCCAACGTTATTTGCTGGCGTGTGATAGCTTCGCTCCCTGTCTAGAAAATTGTGATTTCCGTGGAACCCAATCCCGACTGCGGCGACCGAATTTTTCATGAAGGCGCGAGTACATGAGGCCCGTGTGCTTATATTCAGCTGGACATTCAGCTACTTTAAACGTTGGAACAGGTTGAGTTCTCTCACTAGTGCTTGGCAAGAGAAGCGAGCAGTCGAGATGATTGCATGTAACGCTGCGTAGGGTAATACTGAGTAAATTTACCTAAATGGCTGGCACTGCTTGGTAATTAGCATCACACAATTATGGTTACAGAAGGAAAAATGTAAATAGCAGGTAACACTAGCCCTACAGGGTATATTCAACTTGTGTTGGAAGACCATTAATTATTCATCCATGTGGTTGCAGCACTTATGTTCTTTGTTATCCCAGCTGCTGGATGATGTTGACGCTATATTTTTTTTCCAAAACCTAGCGTGATATTGGATAATGAATCCAGTTTCGTTTTGCATTCAACAAGCTATATTATGTCGAATTTAAACGAAATCATGCGGCTATAATTTCCAAATTCTCAAATGTAAAGAGATAAGGAGATTTAAAAAGATGTACAGCAGGTTGTTTTTTTATTTGTGGCTGCTACAATATCTTATATTTCGGGTAAAAGGTGCACTGCACTAACGCTTTGCATCTCGCTACTGGAAGATTAGCGGATTCGTCGAACTGTAGCTTCAATGTAATGGCTCCTTATTTATTTCACAGAGGGGCGACTTCGCATTCAACAGTTTTCTTTCTGATAACCTGCAGCAGAGCACGCTGACAAATCTATACGCTTCAGCCATGTGCGATAAGGGAAGATCGCTTAGGAAGATATCTTTTTGTTCGGTAAGAATATCCTATATAATAGAAGCGGCCTAGCTTTTCTCGACCCATAGCGGTGCCCTATACATCAAGGCTGCCAGCAGCCTGCATTGTAGCAGCGCGACATGGTATGCTAGATAGTAGAGGGACCAAGCTTAAAAAATGAATCACACACTGGCTCGATCAATAATTGTTGTGGATAGAGATGCGAAGTGCGTAAAGAAACGAGAAAATTTCGCAAAGAAAACTGTTCTTGTGTTTATCCGTGCAGTTCGGCAAATTCGTCAGAATGCTCATGAGGTGCAACATCAGAATATAAAGCTTAGGCAATACCGAGCGTTGAAAGGAAACCAAACATCGCAAATGATACCAAAACACAAAACGACGGCTGACCACTCACTGTCGACGTCACATAAATTTAGCTTCAGCGTCAGCTTAACTTGCCTTAACGTTGCTTCATCGCGTGAGTGTGGTCATGTTGGGGCCGGTTTATGATGGGTTGGTACCCGTTACTGTTGTTCAGTTTTAAGTTTTCCTCTTTTAATTGTGCGACCTACATCAGCAGTCTCCCTATAGAGATGTGTACAGGCACATTGTGAACTGGTCAGGCTAATTTGTGAGTTGGATGTATCTAAGGGTCAAAGACACCGGTGGCGGGAGACATGGGACTCACTGTCTCTAAGCACTGTATCATCAGCTACAATTGAAGCCAGTGATACTGACTCTAAATAAAAGTTATAGGTCATCTTTCTACTTTAGAAATCAATGTTTCCGTAGTCGAAGTCACGAAGAAATAGACAATTGTGGATTCTTTGCTTTTTCTGCAAAATATAAGAGGGGGCACCCATCTACAGAGTGCTAACTGAGCTCGCAATGATGTTTCTGGCCTGCCTTTGATCTGTTAGATGCCGCATTCGTTTTTAAATCAGAAAAGGCATTTAAGTTTTCATATATACCTAACACCTGTGTCACACGGGCGCGCAAAAAAGTCTTTTAAGTAAGCGGTCTTTTACGAAGTTGAAAGACTTTTAACAAAGAGGTGTTTGCGGCGCAGACACACGGCAGCAACGATCTCCTTTTAGTGTTTTCGTTCGAAGACGCTAGCGAAAGCGTGGCGCTAGCAGTTAAAAGAGAAGCAATGAAAATTAAACGATGTATCACGATGTACAAATTAACGACTTGTTGCACTGCTCGTTTCTTCAAATAAATTTAAGAATAAGAGATGAAGAAACACCAATGTGAAAGTTATTTGCACTAGATAAGGAAGCATTCCCATAACTAGAGACGTGCACAAGTCCGTCTGGCACCACTGTGCTTTTATTTACCGTATTTGTTTTTCGCTGCTCTCGACTGCTCTCGACACGTTATGGGCGACCGTACGGGAGAAAAAGCGAGGATCGCAAGCCTCACGGCCTGCCTTCTCGCTCTGGAAAGCGAGGCAGACGCTGCAAAAGCAGCCAAGGAGGGGATAAAGCGGCGCAAGACCGAGCGTCACCACGTGATATTGCCGACGCGTTGTAGCTGCTTACGAGAGTAGAAAAGGAAATAATAATTAAAAGAGTTCATTACACCTTCTGCGGGATATGAAATTTGTTTTTACAAAGAATTTTGGTGACAGAAAAATAAGCATTCGCTCTTTTTTTCCCACCATTCGAAAATTGCTGGCGCCCACTGGTTTCGAGGCTACTCATTCGGAGCCGTAAAAGAGATCGACGAACGCCGTTTACGAAAAAGACCGCTTCTGAAAAAGAGTTCGCTCTGTGCCGTGTGTCTGCTGTCAAGAACTCCTTTTCGGAAAAAGACCGCTTACTTAAAAGACTTTTAAGTGCCCGTGTGACAGGAGTATAAAGAAAGTTATTGCTTCTGACTTTTGGTAGTGAACTAATACCATATGGCTATAAATTATTGCAATATGCCAAAGAAAATTTGTTGTTTTCTACTTTTTCCAAAACTCAAGCAAAAAAAACATGAGAAAACGTTTTTTTTCGACTGCGCAATATTTCCGTGAATTTTGCATCTCTAGTTGTGGCACAAAAGACCTCTTTTTAGGCGATCTTTCAGAGTGCACCTATTGCAACATCGAAGTTTCTCTTCACGTAATTTAAGCTGCCGTTTTTGAACACGAGTGCTTTGGCACATAATTGACGTAGATATGAACAGGCATAAAGTGAAAAATTATTACTTTGGGGATTAAGGAATGATTCCTGACACAAGGAAATAGGTTTTCATAGTGTGAACGAGTGTCACGTTTAAAGAGTACCTAAACGGCAGCGAGTTCGAATGCGAGAAAGTGCTATATTTGTGGCGTTCACTATTCTTCTTCTAAGCTCCTTCATCTCCCGGGCACTTATTGTTTTTTCTAATACAATTGGAATGTCAGCACAAACGGTTGAGTAAGTGAGGAGATCACACTTTTCGGCTACACGCTTTCGGATGCGCTCGCGCTGCCGAGAAAACAAAGCGCACTAAAGTCATCTGAGACCAGGACGAGTGATCGTCTTGGCCTCAGATGCATAAAAAAGCATGGTAGGTGACAATTCACGACAGATATTATTCATATATCGATCAATCGAGAGCTTATTTCATCCTTATGTCACGTGAACGAACGGCTGGCATCAGTTCATAACTCACTTCTTGCTCGTATTTTCAGAGGTGCCTTAGGGGCCCTTTATTTAGCAGGAGGCGTACGTGATTTGTTAAGGAATAAATTTAAATACAATAAATACGGCCGCATCGATCATCGTTGTTCATTCTTATGACTTACACATACCTTCCAGGTCACTTGCAATGTCGCAGAAGCAATTCATTATGCCCTGAATGACACCATGCGGAAATATATACCCAGTATGAGTCATTATGCTGTCATAAGAGTGCAGATACTCCGCCAACACTTTGAACTGGATAACTTTAGCACGCCCGCTTGAAAGCACACGTTATAAAACAGCTCTAAAATATTTTTGCAAATATCTTGACACTTTTAGCATATTGCCATATTGAACAATACGAGACACATGGGTGGATGTTGTTTTGCAATTTGTAATAGAACAAAACAACGCCTCAGTTTTATTTATCATGACAGCATAAACAATTGCTCACCATTCATTGGTTTGAGCATGCGCGAGAAGTGAATTCATTTTGTGCCAATTACGAAAGATCAACTTCTTATTTCAGTTCTTTCTACAGGCACTACTGCCCTTTCAAAATAGCAATCATGCTGCTGTATCGCAACAAGGAAACATTTATTTCTTGAATTTTTCTGAATACCACGCTGCTGCCCAACACTTGGCATAAGAACAAAAAAAAACATTGTTCATTTCGTTATGAAAAAATATTCGCCAACAGGAGGCCATCCAGTTGCTTTCGTAAAGGGCACGAGATTTCTGGTCAAGTAGAGAAATATTTGTTTCCCATTCCTGAAATAGTTGACTATTATGTCGCCACAGTTTCAGACGCTCTCTGGGACGCCCTTCTTTCAGAATTTTAAGTGTGATGTCGCTAATGAACAAAAATGAATCAACTGTTAAGGCTGGACATTTGCTTCCATGCCTAATGTGCGCAAACAAAGGTGAGAGAATAACAATTCCTGAGGGGCTAAAATGTGTAATAATATGCTTTAGGCGTAGTAGGGGTTCCGTTTTGGTCCACTGAATCTCTTCTTGTAAGGTCTTCTAAAGTGTGTCTTATAATTTACTTTTAGCACTGCCAATTTATGTCCACCACGCTATCTTTAGTCATTATTATCAGATTAATTTCCTTTAGTTATGACGACCCTTTGTTTTGCATAACAGAATACTTGCTTAAACTAAATTGTCTAAAAGTATTTTGCTGGTTGCCTAAACGCTCGTAAAATTATATTTTCTGAATGATAGGTATACATGATATATGCTCTCAACGAAACTTGAGTAACAATTGATCCACTTTTCTTCATTTTGGATAAGCATCCCTCATTACTATTCTCTGAAATAATTTAGGCCGTAAGCCATCCAGAGAAGAAATTACGCGCTGTAGCTGTCATTTCATTATTTTACAGGAATGACATGTGTGCCACCAGAAAAAGAAACAGACAAGTATGCTACCGAACGCATTGTACATATGGTAAGAAAATCTGAAATGGTGAACTCAAAGTAGATATCTTTAAAATGGGGCGAATATAGTCATTGCGCGTCATCTTTAAGGTCAGCATAGTTACACCGCAATTGAGCCCTGGTTGTTGAAAAGAATGTAATCACTTTTGCTGCTCTTTGACTGACATGCACTATGACGCACGAAGGCGTGGCTACCTTTTGAAAAACGTTCGAACAACAAGATACTAAAGAAACTAACCACATCTGAAAATATTTCGGACAGTTCAAATATCGGCTTTATAATTTTGATAGCACGAACGTGATATACAGGGTGTCCCAGGTAGCATCAGCCAGAGTTTAAAAATACGCCGGCAAACGTGTTTACGACGCGACCAAATGCATGTTGCTCACCATTTCCTGGTGTTAGACTATTTTTGGTGTTCTCAACTATTGTTTATTTAAATATCTTTAATTAATTAACTATTCAAAAAACGAAGATAGATAGAAAACTTTGATGAGAAAGTTGTACGTCGGTTTGCAAAATACCCAATTAGACAGTTTTAAACGTTATATCTGTTCGGTATTAGTGTTTTCCTGCTAATTACAAATGCGCGCAAAATACCAAAAATATCACGTCACAAACCCGCTCATGCGCCATTGGGAACTATGATTCTAGTGCTCCCTAGCGTTACGTGTACGAACGACCATAGCATTTGCCCCAATGTTCTGTCTCGGAGGGCCGAAACGATGGTGGTGGCTTTACAATGAACAATAATTGCTATCGGCCATAAAAACGATAACCGCTGTGACTGCTTATAGCTGACTGGAAGCGTGTGGTTCGTACGCAGAACGATAGGGAGCACTAGAATCATCGTGCACACTGACGCGCGACGTTTGTCACGCGGTATTTTTTCGTAACTCGGGGGCATTTGTAATTACAAAAAACACTAATACTTAACAGATATATAACGTTCAAAACTATCTATTTGGGCGTATTGCAAACCGATGTACAACTTTTTAAATAAAATTTTGTATCCGTCATCGTTCTTTCAAATGCTAGTTAATCAAACAGATCTAATTAAACAATATTCAAGAACACAAAAAATATTCTAACCCCAGGCAGCGGTGAGCAGCATCAATTTGGTCACGTCGTATATACGTGTACCGACATATTTTTTAACTCTGGCTAACGTTACGTGGAAAACCCTGTATGTCCGCGCATGACCAGTAAAACGATAGCCTGAAGATATGTTTCACCACCAGAAGCGTGTCACCCAGGTTCATGCTTCCTATAGCCATTAAAATACCATATGAAATTTTGTCCGAAATCGTTACATAAAGCATATTGTATGGTATAGAACACACATGTGTTATAATAATTCAATCGAAATATACGTTTTTCATGGATATTTTACTTATGGTATAGAGTGTGGGAAAGACAATCGTCCAAAGCATACACACATGCAATATTAAAGATAATCGAACTTTTGCGAACGGTTAGTGGTCCTGCTTTTACTTGAAACTATTACAAACGTGGCCGCCACTTTTCAGGCATTCTGGGAAATACATAGGACAAGTTCTGCGGCAAGAGACGCTGCAAACTTTTGAAGGACTGCGATTGTACGCATGAGTTGCACTGATGGTTTTACATGCTGCCAGTTTCTCGTGATATAGTATATATAAGGATACCATTAGAATTCAAAAGAAAATCATGCCACCAATGAAATAATTGTCAGCGAGGAAAATACTGCTTCAGGTGGTAATGGTTGTGATGTTGCAACAGGCCGTTAGGCTTCGCCAATACATGTCCGGGCACCAGAGATTCCAGAATGTACGTCGAAATCAACAAAAACAATCTTGACAGAGGTCATTCGACATTGCGGATGTACATCGAGAAGCGTACGTTAAGCTCAAAGAAAAAAAATTGAGATAGCTTCGCAATAGTGGAACCAAACGTAGAGAAACTATAGCGCTGAACAGCTTTTTTTTTCCTTTCTCTATTTTTCAGGTATGTCCTGTTTTCTTTCGAAGTTGTTTTGTTTATTTGTATTTTTTTCTATATAAGCTTGTTTTTATTCCTCTGTCTCGCTTTTTTTGTTTCTTTGTGTTACTTACACACATCATCTTATTCAATTTTTACACCTGCTTTTGCCACTTAAGTGCCCAGCTACCTAATTTAATCATCAAGTCACTTGAAGAACATGAGAACGAAGGCCTCTTTACGGTTCGAGTGCGCGCTCAATATTTTACAATCTACTTGCCCTCCATACTTTTGCCTGCCATAATATCTCCATCAATGTTCTCGAATGACAAGACGAAGAAGCCTTTTGTTCTGTCGCGAGCACGCGATCAGGACGCTACGCTCTAAATATGATAGCGAGCATTCTCATACTCCTTTTTCAATTATTGGCTTTTTCTTTCTTTCTCTCCTCTCTCTCTCTCTCTCTCTCTCTCTTTATATATATATATATATTATGAGTTACTGTATATATATATATATATATATATATATATATATATATATATATATATATATATATATATATATATATATATATATATATATATATAGACATATAGTCTAAAGCTACTTTGCGGTGTTTGTAAATCCAAAAGCCTTTAACTTAACGATCCTGATGCCCAGTTCTTGGCCGATCCTCTTTGTTGGTGTGCACCAGTGTTTCAAGGACCATCATCATCATGTGCTTTTGCTTGCAATACACACAAAAAAAATACCAGAGCATAGCCAAGCCCGGCCCCTTAAAGTGCTGCACACTGTCAGAAATCGTGCTGGCCATTGGTTCTATTTCCTCTTATTTGACTTCCGTTAACCATAACCTTGGGCGCACAATGCTTATTCAATGAGGATCAATTGCTTCGAAATGATGAGAGACCACATGATTTAATGCAGGAATGAAATTTCAAGGAAAACAATTAGTCAGTAGTCAAACTTAGCTGACACCTACTGAAGCGTGTGATACAGATATTGATTGTGTCATTGTTCAAGGACGAGGGAGCATAATAAGTTGTGGGCTTTACGAATGATCTTGTTTCTATTATCTATACTATATATTCGCCATTAGGGTTTTAACAGCCCCACGCAGACATAACACATATTGTCGCTCTGCCTACAGTGCATGCTCGACATTGTCATCAAAGTGTCTACTATATCGCAGTTACTGACTTCAGAGTACTTCCTTGGCTCTTGGCCGTGGTCAATGAAATAGTAAGCCTAAATCAGTTTTTTTGCAATAGAAAAAGGTTTCAAGAAAGCGTTTGCACCTTTTTTTAACATGTTATGGCTTAGAAGCTATTGTAAAGCCAGAGGATCGGTTGGTCAATTTGGAGCACATATGGCTCTCAGAAACATCTAGTTGTATCGCAGCACTAGGCAGTGTAATAGTTGTTTCCCAACACCCTAAATAGCTTAGACATATGTGGCTTCAAGGAACAAAACATCCATGTTTTCAGGGCTTAAAAAAGGAAAACATTGGTTCAGATATAAGAAAACTGAGCATTGACAACTTGTAGATTTTTAAACTGGTAAACAAAGTTTTTAACAAAAGGAATAACGTAATTTCAGTGCACGAAATGCAATATATGGCACTATTACGGCATATAACCTGTTCAACAAACTGTATTTGTCATTATTGAACTACTGTAAATAGGCGGAAATTCAAGGACTTATGAGAAAGCATAGAACGTAGCATTTACTCACTCCGATTATTAGATAGGAAATCCTTAATTGTTTTAACTTGTGCACAATCTAGCAACCTAAAGCCAGATTGACATAGGTAAAAGGCTTAACTCGGGGTGATTGTGTTGAGCACTGGTAGTGAGTATCATACAACGGAACCGAAAATATCGACATGATTTATGTGCATACCGCTGTCATGTGTCATTCATGTGTATACTCGGAACCTTACAATTATTACGTTTTGTTTCCGTTTGTTAATTTAAGACAATAAATTCACAATACATTGTGCGTAAATGATCAGGATAACTATGTTAGCAAACACAATGCCACTGAAGTACGTGTTACTGTGTGCTTGCTATATATACGCTAACGAGCGCACATTGTCACCGCAAGGGTTTACGATTGTAATTATTCGCCGGCTTTCTTTTCAGGTACAAAACAAGCATGGAGGTGTTTTCTCAAGTCATTCGACTTTTGTTTTATTCATCACTTTTTATCTTGGCATTGCACCCGAACCGGGTACAATCGATCAAAATTAAGAAAGGTATGAATTTTGTCATTTTATTGTCACAACAGTTACACTAACCGCAGGCATAGTGTATCAGAAACTAATAAAAAAACAATTTGGAAAATTGTTAATTTCTGCGCATCACAAAACCTTATTAAAATGCCACTGCGTCACTTAGATATGTTGAATTTAGTTCATTGGTTTTGCATTTTTGTAAAAATAATAAATTATTATTCCAAAAGATCAGTGACAGCTGCAGTGCTTTTCTCAAGCGGCACACTCTCATCGAGTCCACATGTACCTGGAATGGAATAGAAAAACTCTGTTTTTCTCCTAGGAACGTAGGGATTGACAGGCAATACCTGCCGTTGGCTTTGTGGGCCGGCTGGGTTGCTCGTCGGCGAGATGAGAGCCTTTGAGGGACGTCCCCACTTGTTTGAAGTAGATTCCGGATCAGCGTTTCTACACTCTAAGAACGTGTGTGCGAGTGTCGCCGTGTATCCACATGAGGAGCATGTGTGGCTGTGGTACACGTCAGGATAGAATACGTGAAGCTTGACAAGGTTTTGGTACGTGTGCGTTCGTAATAAGCGTTGGCCTAGAGCCTGCGGTCTGTCAAGTTCGGGATATGGGGGTGGATTCAGTTGGCGCTCATGCTAAAGGGTTTTGGGATGTCGTTCTACGTAATGGGTGCATTACGATTGGTCTCTAGCTCAGCGAGATGGTGTTGCCCAGTGGCGGCGTAGTCGGGTAAGTGCACGCTCTGCGTCATGGGCGATCTCCTGGAGGTTTGACGAGGCCTCCGACACCCAGTCAAGAGGGGTGGGAAACCACTAAACAGTGTGGTGTTTCAGCATATTCAGGTGGGCGCTATGGAGGGCAGGTTGTAGACGACGTCACGTTCGAAGGATTTGATTATAGGTCTGAAGTTGTTCTAGTTAGGTCGCTTTAGTTATAGCCCCTGAATTTTTCATCGAAGCGTTGAAAACACCCACTGGATAGTTCATAGAGTTGCACTGAACTCTCAGCCTATCGCAATAAACACTCCAGTTTTTGGAATTGCGCATTTTTAAAATAAAAACACACACTGCATAACACTCACGTATTGATGTTGCGCCTCATATACGAGTAATATTCGTTTTCTCATTGACAGTGTTGACAAGCATGAGCACAGTGACCACATAAAGATGGGCTTTGAGCACAGGCGGAAACTTTTGCCAGGTGCCTGATTGCTTAGTCAGACACCCAAAAAGAGAAGGAAATTTTCGCGTTGAAGTATTTCAAGAAAGACTATCTTCTTTATAATTTCTCTTTTGTTCAGACACACCTCGAGACAGAACAAAATATACTGGGTCCTAATACTCAGCTTAATCTGGCTGCATGCGGGCGAGAACGTACGAAAATTCAGGCATTCGTGCTTTAGAAGCCTCTGACTGCCTCCAGAATATTCAGATACGTGTCAGTATCGACTACGTAAAATTGAGATATATTGTGAGGCTTTTATAATAAGGAAAAATGAAACGAAAAATTCGGTGACAAGAAATATGCATAAGCAATAACAATGATGAAGTCATTACATGCTCAGATTTCGTTATGCTGTAAAAAACAAAATAAAATTTTTGTGTATATTTTTAAAACAAAAGTTGAACGCGTATTCACATGCTTTACTGCAGATATCATTAATAGACGATGAACTTCTGCCAGCCATACTACATTAGCCCTGGGCTTATTCGCGTAAGATATGGCGCTTCGTTAGATATAGACGCTGCCTAGCAGTAGCGTCGGAAAGCATGAGTTTGTGGAAAACCCAGGCCAGACAGTGACACCATATCATCGGCAGAGGGCTTTTTTCTGCCTATGTCTCGTTTTCTGAGGAGCTTAAGAGACCCTAGGATATTTATATTTATGTATCGCCGTAATTTATAGTAAAAGAACACATCAACCAATATTTAGGTATTCATGTTGTGCCTCAGATATGCGTAATATTTGTTTTTTTTTGGTCGTCAATATTCACAGGTACGAGCAAAGCCGCCATATTCCATATGGCGGGTCGTTCAGCGTGTGCTTAATCTTTGGCTGGGTGGCTGAATTGTTCGACAGAGATGCGAAAGGACGTGCAAGATTTCCCAAAAGCATCATATGTGCGAAAGATGCACATATATTGTAACGATGTTGAAGGACTCGGGGTATAATAAAACGTATTTATTAAAGGGCGAACCTGTGCCCACAACTCAAAGGGACTATGGTCGTAGCACGTTACAGTAGACCGGCAAGATGTCTTCTTCTTCTACTTCTTCAAGAAGAGTCCCAAGCGCGTGGCACACATCAGCAGGGGTCAGCTGGGTTCTCGTGCTATCATCATCGTCTCTGCGCAACACTAGACGGCGCCCATGTATGTCTCTGTGCGCGTGGTGATGGGCGCGTTGTTTGAATGCAGGCACTATGTCGTGGCATAATCCCCTTCCTTACACGCATCGTCCCGATGCGTCAGGCAATGAATAGATTCGTGGTAGGCGTAGGCGTCACTGGTCTTCCGGTGATCTCTCATAGTACGGCTTCATCCGGACTACATGTACAACCTCTGTAGGGTTGCGGCGTTTTGAGCTCCCGTGTATAGCGGATCTGACTTACATCGCTTACACGATGTTACACTTACATCGCTTACGAAGTTACATCGCTTACACGATGGAGTACTTCGTAAGGCCCGAAGTAGTGGCTAAAAAGTTTTTCAGAAAGTCCGCGGCGACGCACTGGGGTCCATATCCATACTTTGTCACCTGGTTGAAAATGCGCTTCGGCACGACGCTGATTGTACCGATAGGAGTCGATACGTTGTTGGCGGCGTATTCTGTATCTCGCCATCTCTCGTGCTTCCTCGGCTCTTTGCAGGAAGTCGTCTAGGCCAGGTGGATTGCTGCTTTCATCATTTAGTGGTAACATGGCATCCAGTGGAGTGGTGACTCTTCGGCCGAATACAAGTTCAAATGGTGTCACTCGCGTTGTTTCTTGAACGGCTGTATTATATGCGAACGTGATGTAGGGCAATATTTCATCCCACAGTTTATGTTCGACGTCGATATACATTGAAAGCATATCAGTCAGAGTTCTGTTCAAGCGCTCTGTTAGGCCATTTGTTTGAGGATGGTATGCTGTAGTTCTTCTCTGGTCTGTGTGGGTCATTCGCATCAGACATTTCATTAGGTCTGCAGTAAAAGCTGGGCCACGATCTGTAATTACCACGCTGGGTGCACCATGTCTGAGGACTATGTTGTTGATGAAGAACTTGGCAACTTCAAGAGATGTTGCAGTGTACAGTGAGTCAGTCTCAGCATAGCGAGTGAGATAGTCTGTGGCTACGACTATCCACTTCTTGTGTGCAGTCGATGTCGGAAACGGGCCTAGGAGATCCATACCAACTTGTTGGAATGGGGCATGCGGTGGTTCTGTTGGCTGGAGAAGGCCTGCAGGTTTCACGGATGGAGTTTTGCGTCTTTGACACTCACGGCAAGTTTTCACATAGCGCTGAACTGATGATAACAGTTTTGGCCAGTAGTATTTTAGGTGAATTCTGGGGAATGTACGGCTGACACCCATGTGCCCAGATGTTGGCTCATCATGACATGCGTGCAGAATCTCGTTTCGTAAAGGTGCAGGTACAACGAGTAAAAACTTGTCACCATGAGGCTTGAAGTTCCTCTTGTAAAGGACCCCTTCCCGAAGACAGAACGAAGGGAGCCCTCTGGATAAAGTGCGCGGGACTTTAACGTTGAGTCCTTGGAGACGCTGTATAAGCGGCAGCAAATCGGGGTCATTTTGTTGTTGTTCAGCGATTTCTGATGCCTGGACGACGCCTAGAAACGGGAAGTCTTCTTATTCCGGCTCACTCGTCTCCACTGGTGCGCGTGACAGGCAGTCGGCATCGCTGTGCTTTTTCCCAGATTTGTATACCACAGTAACATCGTACTCTTGTAGCCTAAAGCTCCATCTTGTTGGTCGGCCAGAGGGATCCTTAAGATTCGCCAGCCAACACAGGCAATGGTGGTCACTTACTGCTCGGAATGGTCTACCGTAGAGGTACGGTCGAAATTTACTTATGGCCCAAATGACCGCGAGACACTCTTTTTCGGTTGCAGAGTAATTTGTCTCAGCTTTCGAAAGCTTGCGGCTGGCATACGCTAGCACTTTTTCTTGGCCGTTTTGCCGCTGGACTAGAATGGCTCTGAGGCCGACGTTACTCGCATCAGTGTGAACTTCAGTTTCGGCAGTATCATCGAAGTGGGCGAGGATTGGAGAGGCTTGCAGGCGTGTTCTTAACTCATCAAATGCTTCCTGTTGTTCACTTTCCCACCTAAAGGGCACCTCGTCTTTTGTCAGATTAGTAAGTGGTTCAGCAATGTTCGAAAAATTTTCCACAAATCGCCGATAGTACGCACATAAACCCAGGAAGCGACGTACTGACTTCTTGTCTTTGGGTGTCGGGAACTTCGCGATGGCAGCTGTCTTTTCGGGATCTGGCCGAACGCCGTCGGAGCTGACGACGTGTCCGAGGAATCGAAGCTCTTCAAAAGCGAAGTGGCATTTTTCTGGCTTGATGGTCAAGTCTGCTGAACGAATGGCTTCTAATACTGTGCGGAGTCGCTCTAGATGTTGGTCGAATGTAGCGGAAAATACGACAACGTCATCCAAGTACACCAAGCAGGACTGCCATTTCAGTCCCGCGAGGACAGCGTCCATCATTCTCTGAAACGTAGCTGGCGCGGTGCACAGGCCGAATGGAAGCGCTTTAAATTTGTAGAGTCCGTCTGGGGTTATGAATGCCGTCTTTTCACGGTCGCGCTCATCCACCTCAATTTGCTAATATCCGCTCTTGAGATCAAGGGAGGAGAAGTATTTCGCACTCCGTAGTCGATCGAGTGTATCATCGATACGCAGCAGAGGGTATACATCCCGTTTCGTTACGCTGTTCAGTTTCCGATAGTCGACGCAGAATCGAAGGCTGTTATCTTTCTTTTTAAAAAGCACTACGGGAGACGCCCATGGACTGCTGGAAGGCTGGATCACGTCATCTGAAAGCATCTCCTCCACTTGTTTCTTGATGACGTCTCTTTCCTTTTGCGATACTCGATATGGGTGTTGGTAAATCGGTCTCGTGGCTTCTTCTGTTATAACCCTGTGTTTTGCAATAGCCGTTCGTCGCACCTTAGAGGACGTTGAAAAGCAGTCCGAAAACTCTTTTATAAGGGCAAACAATCGTTTCTTTTGATATTCTGGGAACCTATGGTTGACGTTAACTGATGCGTCGACGTTGCAGGTCTCTTGTGGAGTGGTTGGCGTTGTCGCTAAACTGCATAGTTCAGTCGCCATGCAGAACTCGTGGAAATAGGCGATAGCCATACCTTGCGCGATGTGCTGACATTCATTCCCAAAATTCGTAAGAAGGACTACTGAGCGGCCATTCGTTAAGTGAACAACACCCCTTGCCACGCAAATTCCTTTGTTTAAAAATAGCTCTACGTTTCCATCCGCTATTCCTTCGTGGTCACAAAATGCCTTATTTTCAACAAGCACCATTACACTACAGCGAGGTGGCACTGTGACGTCATCATCAACAACGCGCAGAGCAGTAAGACGTCGCTTTTCCGATTCCTCCACCGACATAGCTTGTTCTGTCGAAAACGTTACACTGGATCTGCGCAGATTAATTATGGCTTCATTGGCTTGCAGAAAATCCATTCCTAGTATAAGCTCCCTTGAACAGTCCGGCAGCACGATGAAGTCAGCAACGTAGGTAAAGCCTCTTATTTCGAGCCTTGAGGTGCATCTGCCGAGCGGTGTAATAGTGTGGCCGCCTGCCGTGCGTATCTGTGCCCCACTCCATTTTGTTAGGAAAGCCGCTCTTTGAGCCGTTGATTTCTGCGCGCCCTGTGCCGTGAGTATCTGGCCCCACTCCATTTTGTTATCAACCTTTTTCAGGTTTCTTTGGCCATTTGTACTCCTCTACCGAATAATCGCATGACGCCTGAGGTGTGCAACTAAAGCATGGGCTGCTCGTACCGCTCCATTTTCAACCTTTCCGCAAATCTGAACGTAATCTTCACACTGCTGCTCTTATCCTCTGTAAACATAGCATCGTCACCTTGAAACCGCAATGGAGGATCTTCGCAACTGTCGTTATCAGCGGCCTCACCTCCACGGGTCGCTTGCTTCAGTTTTCCTGGTGTGGGCTTGTAGAACGGTGCCCAGACCGTGCGAAAGAAGCACGTGGGCTTGGTGATCGGTAACGCCTGGGCGACGGCGATCTTGGCTGATGTTGGCGTGGAGTGAGTGGGCTCTGGCGCGCGGACAAGTACTCTTCGATCTCGGTTGGCCGTTCACCGTTTCGAGGGCATGGTGCGTACAACGGAAAGCCCTTAATCCTGCCTGTCGGTCAAGGGCAGACCATTATACAGGTGACCTGCTTCCCCACAATGGGAACACAATGGCCTGCGCTCATGGTCACGCCAGATGTCACTTTTCCGGGGCCTTTGATCCACGTAGCGAGCTACACCACGGGCTCGTGGCAGGTAGGTAGCCGTCGGTTCCAGTGGACGAGGTGCGCTGCGTACCGTTTGTGGGCAAGGAGAGGCCATCGTAACTGCTGCATTGGTGTGCGCCGCGGGTTGTCTGAGTACTTCAGAGTACGTTGGTATGCGTTGGATCGGCTGTGGCGCACGCTCCGGCTCACGTATCATCTGCCTCAGTTCATCTCGTACTACGTCGACTACAGACAGTGTTGCTGTAGTGTGAGGTGCTTGCAACTTGCTGAGCTCTTCCCTGATCACCGACCTGATGAGTTCTCGCAGAGCGTCCATGTCACTTCGCTGGCATCCAGAGAAGACATTGGCAGGTGCATAGTTAATGTCTCGATTGTACTGTCGAGCCCGCTGTTCTAGCGTTTTCTCTATGGCTGTCGCTTCCGTATGAAACTCCGCAACTGTTCGTGGTGGGTTGCGGACGAGAACAGCGAATAGCTCTTGCTTCACCCCACGCATGAGGTGGCGTAGCTTCTTGTCTTCGGTCATATGGGTATCTGCGCGCTTGAACAGGCGGATCATGTCCTCGATATACATTGCGACACTTTCGTTGGTGAGTTGGTTCCTGGATTCGAGCGCAGCCTGCGCCTTTTCTTTGCAATCCGCGCTGGCATAAGTCGCCAGAGCTTCTCGCCGAAATTCATCCCAGGTCGTAAAGGAGGTTTCATGGTTTTCATACCATGTCTTTGCGAAGTCCTCCAAAGCAAAGTATACGCGGCGGAGCTTCTCTCTCTCGTCCCAACCGTTCAAACGTGCCACTCTCTCAAAGAGGTTCAGCCAATCTTCTACGTCTTCATACGAGTCGCCATGAAATACTGGTGGCTGGTGAGGCTGATTTATCACCACTTGGGCTGGTGTTACATGACTTGTCATGGTGGCGGCGTCCATTGACTGAGTTCCCCTTGGCGTAAAGTGGAGTGGGCTGAATTCTGGTGAATCACCTCGAAGACGGCGACTGGTCCTCTGATGCACAGGTGTCGGCTCCGCAGTATCAACTGGCTGGTGGTCGGGGCTACGCTGTCTTGCGTTCGTAGGGCTTTGATTCATTACCCAGCACGTCCACCAGAAATGTAACGATGTTGAAGGACTCGGGGTATAATAAAACGTATTTATTAAAGGGCGAACCTGTGCCCACAACTCAAAGCGACTATGGTCGTAGCAATATAGCTACAGCTGCAGGTGATACTACCAGCCTACTGATGGAAATGATTGAGTTCCCTTTCATCAGTGGAAGAGATGGAATCGGAAGCCGACTTCAGGACATTCCATACCCGTCGGCTGAAAAGGAAGCTTCGCAGGACGTTATCAACGGCGGAGCCACAACCGGCGCTAGACAAAGGCAAGCGATGTTTCACCATCTCGTATGTACCCATGTCTACATCAGACAACCTGAACTCACTAAACAGGCAGTCATTGACTAATTATTTCAAGCGAGTTGCACCTGCTTAGGTGAATGAAATTCGCATAAATAGCAGGAAAAACATATTGTCAGTTGATGTGACAAACAAAACCATTCTTGACAAACTGAAAGCCGTCACGCAGTTCGGAAGTATTTCAGTTCGTGCGTTTCTCGCTCACGGGAAAGGAACAACGACTGGCGTGATAAATGACGTCGACGCTGACATCACAGACGCTGACCTGCAGAATCTTGTGACGTCGTCAGTCAAAATCGTGACCATACGCCGCTTCGGGCAGTTTTGCTGCATCAAACTAGTATTTGATTCTGAGACTCTGCCCCCTTGCGTGAAGGTTGGATACGTGAGACATCCCGTGCGCCCTTACGTGCCACGGCCTTTGCAGTGTCACAAGTGCTGCAAGTTGGGACACGTCAGCGCAGTGTGCAAAAGTGAGACAACTTGCCAGCGATGCGGCGGGTCTCATAAAGTGGAAAACTGCGATACTGCTGTTCCATTGAAATGCCCAAACTGCTCTGGTGCACATGAAGCAACGTCGAAAGAGTGCCCGAAGATCAAAGAAAAAATTCGCGTCCTGCGGAAGATGGTCAGAGACAACTCGACACACAGAGAGGCAGTCACGTCCATCCGCCGACACAGAAGTCGTCCAAAACGTAGGCACCAGCGAAAGCATAGTGGACATAGAAGTGATGCATCACCATCAGCAACCGATGAACATACGCGTACGCATTATCAGGCCGCTACACCCATGTTGTATGCACCACGTCCCAGGGATGCAGAAAGTGGACCAACGCCCGCGTTGCACGCCGATGCTTCAGATACTGAGTGGCCTTCGCTACCGACCGGAGCAATAAAAAAGACCACATCATGGGCTGCAACTTCAAAGAGGACGGAAAATGATAGGCAAGACACTGAAAAGAGCCAAACAATGCTGAAGCATCTATTAAAATCTATTCGTGCGATTCTCAACGAGCTACACACACCAGGAGCGAAAACAGCAGTGCAGATCCTCAACGTGCTGGAACCGCTACTGCTGACCCTTCCATAAACAATATGGCGAATTTCTTCGATGAACGTGTGCGCACCTCTGTCATAATGCAGTGGAACGCACGGGGTTTGCGAAGCCGATTGTCTGACTTTCGACAACGGATGTTTAAATACAAATTTCCGTTGGTTGTATATGTGAGCCGAATATGATGTCGTCGTTTCGTATTTCCGGATACGTCACTTTGTGGTCACGTGATGATCGAAATGCGAGCAAAGTAATTATATGCGTACGTCAAGATTTAACGTACGTGAGACATGCCGTGGCTCCTCAAGCTTCTAACGACTATATTTGCCTATCTATAAAGCACAAGTGACGTTCAATATCAATCATTGGTAGATAAATTCCTCCTAGAAGCCACGTGGACTGTCCCCATCTCTTGTCTGTTCTCCAAGCTTGCCCTGGACCACATGTATTAGTTGGGGATTTTAATGCACATCATGCCATGTTTTTTTTTTGAGGAGTTAAAGGGTGTTAAATGGGATATAATAGGGCTTAGTGAGGTTAGGAGGACAGATAAGGCCTATACGGTGCTACAGAATGGGCATGTCATTTGCTATCGGGGCTTGGCTGACAGAAGAGAACTGGGAGTGGGCTTCCTAATTCACAGAAACATAGCTGGCAACATAGAGGAATACTATAGCTTTAATGAAAGGGTGGTAGGTATCGTAATTAAACTGAATAAGAGATACAAGATGAAGGTGGCACAGGCTTACGCACCTACATCCAGCCATGATGATGCTTCAGTTGAAAGCTTCTATGAAGACGTGGAATCGGCAATGAGTAAGGTAAAAACACAGTATACAATACTGATGGGAGACTTTAATGCAAAGGTAGGGAAGAAGCAGGCTGGAGACCAGGCAGTGGGAGATTATGGCATCGGTACTAGAAACGCCAGAGGAGAGCTACTAGTCGAATTCGCAGAACGCAATAATTTACGTATTTTAAATACCTTCTACCGAAAACGAAGAAACCGCAAGTGGACATGGAGGAGCTCTAATGGCGAAAATAAGAACTAAATAGACTTTATAATGAGTGCACAAAAAAAAAGAAGTGGTTGGCAAGGTACGATGCAGTGACCAAAGAATGGTACGGTCTCGAATTCGCCTAGATTTGAGGAAGGAACGACAGAGACTGTTACGCAAGAAGCCAATCAATGAGCTACACTGAGAGGGAAAGTAGAGGAATTCAGAGTCTCGCTTCAGAACAGGTACTCGGCTCTTAGTGAGGAAACCAACCTTAGCATAGATACAATGAATTATAATCTGACGAGTATCATTACAGAGTGTGCAGAGGAAGTTGGAGGCAGGGTAGTTAGACAGGACACTGGCAAGCTTTCCCAGGAAACGAAGAATCTCATTAGGAAGCGTCAAATCTTGAGAGTCTCAAGTACAACAGACAAAATAGAACTGGCAGAGCTTTCGAAGTTGATTAACAGGCGTAAGGTATCTGATGTAAGAAGGTATAACATGGAGAGAAATGAATATGCTCTCAAAAACGGAGGAAGTGTCAAAGCAGTGAAAAGGAAACTTGGGATAGGCAAAAATCGGATGTATGCACTTAGGGGCAAAGAAGGCAAAATAACTACCAATATGGATAGAATAGTTAAAATAGCGGAGGAGTTTTACAGAGATCTGTACAGTAGCCGAGACAACCACGACCTTAATACTATAAGAACTAGCAGTAACCCAGATGACACCCCACCAGTAATGATAGAAGAAGTCAGAAAAGCTTTGGAGAGCATGCAAAGAGGCAAAGCTGCTGGTGAGGATTAGGTAACATCAGATCTGCTGAAAAATGGAGGACAGGTTGTGTTAGAAAAACTAGCCACTCTGTTTACGAAGTGTCTCTTGATGGGAAGAGTACCAGAGTCTTGGAAGAACGCTAACATCATCCTAATACATAAGAAAGGAGATAACAAGGACTTGAAGAATTACAGGCCGATTAGCTTGCTCTCTGTAGTATACAAGCTATTTACAAAAGTAATTGCTAACAGAGTAAAGAAAACATTAGAATTCAATCAACCAAAGGAACAAGCAGGATTTCGAACAGGCTACTCAACAATCGACCACATTCATACTATCAATCAGGTAATAGAGAAATGCTCGGAGTATAGCCAACCACTATACATAGCCTTCATAGATTACGAGAAGGCGTTTGATTCAGTAGAAATATCAACCGTCATGCAGACACTGCGGAATCAGGGCGTCGATAAAGCATATATAAACATCCTGGTAAGAAATATACAGGGGATCAACTGCTACCATAGTGCTTCATAAAGAAAGCAACAGAATACCAATCAAGAAGGGTGTAAGGCAGGGGGACACAATCTCCCCAATGCTATTTACCGCGTGCTTACAGAAGGTTTTCAGAAGCCTAGAATGGGAATAGTTAGGGATAAGAGTTAATGAAGAGTACCTTAGTAAACTTCGCTTCGCCGATGACATTGCATTACTGAGTAACTCAGGGGACGAATCGCAACTCATGATTACGAAGTTAGACAAGGAGAGCAGAAAGGTGGGTCTTAAAATGAATCTGCAGAAAACGAAAGTAATGTACAACAACCTCGGAAAAGAGCAGCGCTTCGAGATAGGTAATAGTGCACTTCAAGTTGTAAAAGACTATGTCTACTTAGGGCAGGTAATAACTGCAGAGCCGAACCACGAGATTGAAGTGACTAGAAGAATAAGAATGGGGTGGAGCACATTTGGCAAGCACACTCAAATATTAACAGGTAGATTGCCACTATCCCTAAAGAGGAAGGTATACAACAGCTGTATCTTGCCGGTACTTAGCTACGGAGCAGAAACCTGGAGACTTACAAGGAAGGTTCAGCTTAAATTGACGACGACGCAGCGAGCAATGGAAAGAAAAATGGTAGGTGTAACCTTAAGAGACAAGAAGAGAGCAGAGTGGATTAGGGAACAAACGGGGGTTAAGGATATCATAGCTGAAATCAAGAAGAAGAAATGGACGTGGGCCGGGCATGTAGCGCGTAGACACGATAACCGCTGGTTGTTAAGGGCAAGTGACTGGAATCCCAGAGAAGGCAAGCGGGTTAGGGGGAGACAGAAGGTTAGGTGGGCAGATGAGATTAAGAAGTTTGCGGGTATAAATTGGCTGCAGCAGGCACAGGACCGGGTTAACTGGCGGAACATGGGAGAGGCCTTTGTCCTGCAGTGGACGTAGTCAGGCTGATGATGATGATGATCCCATGTGAAGTTCTGCCTCAGTGAACACTCGCGGCAGGGACATTGCCGATTTTGTGCTCAATCAAGGCCTTATGTCCATTAACGATGGCTCACCTACTTACCTCCGTGGTGCATTGTACACCAGCTGTCTAGACGTATGTTTTGTGAGCAGAAGTCTCTTGCCTACCACCTGTAGTTTTCTAGACGTTCAAACACATGGAAGTGACCATCTCCCTACATATTGTTCCCTTTTCCAGCATCTCTTGAACTTGCTCGTTGATGATCTTGCGCTCCGATGGTGCCACTCGGTAAGGTTTCTGCCTAATGGGATGCGCCGATTCGGTGTGGATCTGATGACGTATCCGGGACGCTGGAATCTAGGGCCTTTGGCTGTATTTAAAAAAATCGAACACTTTCGAGTGCTTAGACAGAACGTCGAGCAGGGTATGACGTTTGCTTTGGTCAAGTGACTTGCTGACCATTTGTAGCAATTGGGCATCTTCTGAACCTTCTAAGCCTAGATGTTCATTTTGGCTTGTAGCATCAACAAGCGCAACCAGCTTCGTACATGACTCGGGTCTAAATACTGCAAGTTTCATGCCGCCTGGCAGAATTGCAGGCTCCATGGAACTGTTCATAGTCCACACACCTGCCCGTCCATCAACGACTGACACTATACAATGGGGAATGAGAATGTTCTTTTTCAGGCATGCCGAGGGAATCGGTTTGAGCGTGGCGTCAAACATGCCACAGTTGTTACTGGAACTTGTCACAGGAACACGCACAGCAGAAAATTTAGGAACGACTGTATCCACGGAGACGGAAAAGATGCATTCCTCCGGACAAGAATTTTCCAAGAGCGCCGTTGGGAAAGTACCGTGTATAGAAAGATGCCCACTTTTGCAGTCTACAGTTGCCCCACACTCACACAAGAAGTCAATACCCAAGATAACGTCATGTGTAGACCGCGGAATAGCCGCGAACTCTGTGCAAAACACCTTGCCACACAGCGACACGTCCACAGTACAATATCCCACCGGACACAACACGTCACCACTTACACCACGAAATGTCACCCCACGGTTCAGGCAAAACATCACTTTTGGTCCTAGCAGGTTCTTAAAATTTACACTCATCACCGAAACTGTCGCGCCTGTATCCACAAGTGCCATAGTAGCCACTCCATCGACAACTACACGAACTTTGTTCTTCAACATAAACGCTGACGGGGGTATATCTGTAGATAGCCCCTGTGATCTTGCGGCTTCACCCCCACTGGCCGCACCGACTAGTTTTCCGGCGGCGGTGTACGTGCGCGTCGCCGTGGCGACGGCGATCGTGGAGCACGGGGAGCTGGAGGTGGCGTCAAACTTCGATCAGAGGCCGGCGAGGGGTAGCGTGACCCGGTAGGTGCGCGTGGTTTCCGTGACGTGGAGTGCGGATAGTCGAAATGTTGGTGATACAAAGGCCAAGACTGTCACTGATATGGGCGGTGGTCACAAAAACGTGCGATATGACCCGGGACACCACAGTTGTAGCATACCGGACTTGGTCAAGGGGCACGTTGTTGCTCAGAGTAACGACTCCTCTCGGAAGGCATGGGATAGTGGTACCGTCCTTCGGGGGCCCTGTAGGGAGGTGATGTTGGGTAAACAGGTGGGCGAAAACTTCGTTCGTAGTTGGGAGGTGGTTGACGGGGGAATCCAGCCTGCCGTGTGCGTTGATATTCATAGGCGTCTGTTGCGTTTATCGATGGTTGCCATGGTGGAAGAGAAGCAAGAGTTCACACACGTTCTGGTTCGCTTACGTACCCATCCTGATCGCTGGGGCGATGATAGCTCTGCTGACATCCAAGCAGCTCTTCTCTAACGATCTGCCGTATGGTCAAAGCAAGGTCGTTAGGCGGCACTGTTTCACCACTAGCCACAGTGGGGACGTTAGACAGGCGGCCGAATTTCGGAGAAATTCGTCGCATCTTGAGAGATTCAAATGTACGACAGTGCTTCATCACGTCGGACACGGAGTTCAAGCAGTCTTTCCCAATTATGAAATTGTACACGTCTTCAGCTATACCCTTGAGAACGTGTCCAATCTTGTCTTCTTCAGACATCCTCCCATTCACGATCTTGCACAGCTTCAATATTTCTTCAATGTATGTCGTAAATGTTTCTGCTGGAAGCTGTGCCCTCTGAGACAATGTCTGCTCCGCGCGTTTCTTCTTTGCGTCTGAATCGCTGAAGCACTTCTGCACTTCTTCAACAAACCGTTCCCAAGTCGTTAACATGTCCTCGTGGTTCTCGTACCACATAAGGGCGGTGTCAGTTAACGAGAATACGACATGATTGAGCTGTTCGTTCGAGTCCTAGCCATTGCTTCTGCTCACCCGCTTGTAGTTCTTGAGCCACACGTCGACGTCTTCTCCTGAGGTCCCGCCGAAGTTTGGTGGAACTCTGTAGTACGGCACGGAACCCATCGCAGTTGGCCTCGAAGCGTCGGATGGCTGCTCTTGGGCCATTACGATCGGTGAAGGTGGAAGTCCGGCGAGGCGGCGGCTGCGACGAAGTCCTGGTAAAGAAGCTCCCGTCTTTGGGTTAGTCCTACCCAGCACCTCCACCAAATTGTTACACAAGGCGAGGTAAATTAATGTTACACAAGGCGAGGTAAATTAATGGGGGTTTTTAATGGGCCCTGAGTCCGTGATCGCCGTCTAATGATGATGATCACCGCCATGGCTCGTACCCACTCAGGGGGATCGCAGTGGAGGCAACGTCGTCTTCCTTCTCTGCCCACGCTTCCCTTGTTTTTCCTGGTAGTGATACTTTGTATCAATATATACAGCTAAAAGGTTTCCATCGTTCGTCTCCCCGGCCTGTGAAAAGCGTAGACTGACCAGGATTCCAAGCTTCTGTAAATTCTCAGTGCGGGAACATTCAATCTATATCTGAAATAGAAAGCCTAATTGCATCAGCCTTAACAACGCATACGAAACTTGTGAATGTGTCGCTACCAAGATCACAACTTGACGCACAATATTAATACCTTCGTGGAATTCGTTGCCGGGCAAAGAGAAAATACAGGAGGATGAAATCACCAGCTGACCTATTTACAGCACGCCAAGCACAACGACATGTATTGCGACACCTCGATGAGCTCGATAGGCAACGGTGGAGGGTATTTTGTAGCTCTCTTGATCCCAGAAAACCCCTGTCTCGAATATGGCAAACTGTCCGAAGCCTTCAGACGCCCACTCAACAGTTGTTCTCTTTCCGATCTTTGGCTCTAAAGCAAGGTCGACCTGAAATAGAGGTTGCAGAAGATTACTGCCATTTACTCGTAGGTAAGTCCTCCTCATCGATATCACCTTCGTATTTAGCCTCACCGCCATCCAGCGACGATCGCCTCGACTTGCCATTCACAATGCATGAACTCGACGCTGCGATTTATACGTCCCGACAGTCTTCCGCACCAGGGCCTGACGGAATTACTTATTCGGCTTTATATCACCTCAGCCAGGAAGCAAGGCAGGCTCTCTTGTCGTTCTACAACTCTACGTGGGAAACAGCGACAGTACCAGAGAGTTGGAAGTGCAGCCGCATAGTGGACTTACTGAAACCAGGCAAGTGTTCACACGAGTTGTCCTCTTATAGACCCATTGCCCTAGCCAGTTGCATCGGTAAGGTGATGGAACGCATGGTGCTGGCAAGATTGGAATGGCTGCTGGAGAATAATGTCGGCTTACCAGATTTTATAAATGGCTTCCGTAGAGGTCGATCATCAATAGATGGTGTTGTAGATCTAGTTTCTTCTGTTGAAAAGGAAAGACAACGTCGGAGATTGGTAGGGGCCATTTTCTTAGATATAAAGGGCGCGTACGAGAGCGTCTACCATAAGGCCATTCTTGACGCACTTGAAGACATCGGTGTAGGTGGACGACTACACGCATGGATAGGGAGCTATCTCAGAGGACGTACCATTTTTATGTCGACATCCGACGGTGACACGGCCAGGCACCTCGTAAGCCGTGGAGTTCCGCAAGGCGCCGTCCTGAGCCCCATGCTTTTTAACATAACACTCATTGGCCTTGAAGCTGAGCTTCCCGACGTAGTCAGAATCAGTGCGTATGCGGACGACATATGCATATGGGCATCTGGAGACACGCGACCACAACTGCGAGCAAGGCTACAACAAGGCACATCAATAACATCTAAGTACTTACGTCGTCAGGGCCTGGAACTTTTATTAGCAAAATGTGCTGCATTGGCATTTACGAAGAAATCAATATCGCGGTACCCAATCTTCGCTCACGGAGCTGTGATTCCCGTGGTTAAGCACCACCGCTATTTAGGGGTCGTCATTGATCGCAACCTGTCCGGGTCAAAGCATGTGACTGTGCTGAGAAACAAACTAATCAGTTTTGTGTATGTTCTTCGTGTTATAGCAGGACTGAGATGGGGCCCTTCGGAGAAAAGTCTTCTGCAGTTATACAAGGCATTGTTTGTGGGCTATATAAGGTACAGCTCACCTGTGCTTTCCAGTATGTGGGCCACGTGCCTTCGTACTTTAGAGAGCCTTCAGGCACGAGCACTGAGAATATGCCTTGGCCTGCCACGGTGCACATCTACCTCTGGCACTATAGGGGAGTCACGCACCTACATTATACAGGTTTACACGTCCTGTGAGCCTCTTCGAGTGCACCTCCGTCTGCTGACCCGACATGCACAGCACCCGTTGTCTTCGCTACAAGTGGACCGACCAGGCTGTACCTATTCGCGATGCCTCGATACGCATAGGCACATGATCCCGTCAGGCTTTGCACCTGCCGTAATCCCTGCAGTGCCTCCATGGACATTGACTAAACCGCTGGTGTGCCTTCACATACGTGGAATTTCGTATAAGTCGCATGTTTCTTATATTGCCCTCAAACAACTCACCTTGGCACATTTAGATGACCGATACAGCGACTCTGTGCACAATTACACCGATGGATCCGTAACTTCATCCGCCTCAGCTGCAGCCTTCGTGATCCCTCAACTCAGTATTTCCCGACAGTACAAATTAGATCATAGGTCATCTTCGACAGCTGCAGAACTTGTTGCTATACAAGAAGCCATAAAATTTGTGAACGACCAAGCACTGCGTAAATGGACGATTCTGTCTGAATCAAAATCAGCGCTTCAAGCTATCCATTCTTGCTTAAGAAGAGGCCAATTTTACGAGTTAACGTTAGGAATCGTCCAAGCATTTGACCTAACACACAGGGGTGGTCAGTTGATTACACTCCAATGGATTCTTGGACACTGCGGCCTGGTTGGCAACGAAACAGCCGATAGCGAAGCAGGAGCGGCAATATACAACGCTCCTATGTACGTCAAAGTACCCTACACGCGAGGTGACGTCAACACATTGTTGAGATCACTCATGCGCGAATGCGCTGCCACTTACTGGTTGCTACCAGATCACTGGAACAAGCGCCTGCGGTAAACAGAACCCAGTATGACTTTTCGTCTTCCAGATAAAATCAGCCGAAGACATGCTAATATACTGCACCGAATTCGCCTGGGCGTCGCCTTCACTCGTCACTACACCCACCTAATCGGCCGTGCGGACAGCCCTAATTGGGAACGCTGCCAAGTGCGCGAAACGATAGCTCACATATTTTGTGACTGTGCATTATACGTGGCACAAAGATAAATGCTAACTGCAACGTTGGCAAGCATTGGACGAACACCATTAAGTGAAAGCCACATATTATCAGCAATGAACGACCAAACAGTGTCAAAAACTGCTACAAAGGCTGTTCTAGACTTTATAAAAAGCACTGGACTAGAAACTAGACTGTAGGGTACTATACTAAGTGGCTACTGTACATACGCACCACCTCTTCTTGTCCCCATTATCACCCTTCAACCCTTTTTCTTTCCCCTTTCCCTTATCCCCTGTGTAGAGTAGCAGGCTAGAGCGAACTAGCTCAGGCCGACCTCTCTGCCTTCTAATAAATTCTCACTCACTATGAGTTCACTTTCAGGCCAAGGCCACTTGTACAGTAGTGCACATTCCATTTCTTGCGGAAGTTAGCAGATAACCTATACCCATGGGTGCGCTTTGTGATTATAACACGAAAATCATGTCGACCGAGGTGGCTGCATTTTCGTACACTTGTTCGGCCGAGTGAGCCCAGTTGACTTAGGTGCTAGGCTTTCTTCTTAAAGCATACTAGTATGTTGCTATAATAATCGTGCGTTGCCCCTGCGGCAAAACATTGACATTGTAAACGTCTTACTACCATGCCGAGAGTTACCGTAGCCTACCCTACAACTAGGAAGTATATGACGTGAACAGATACATTATCCTGCCTTATGTTGTAATCCACAATGCAGAGTTTTACACTTTAGGAGAGGCTGGTCTACCTGTAGTAGAAGACGCTAAGGTAGGCAGCCTGGAGTAATTTTTTTTCAATAATATATTTTAAGTATTTGAAAAACTTTATTCTCAAAGGATGATCGCAAAGAAGTAGCGAACGAAAATATTATATTTTAAAACAAAAGCAAGATTTCAATTGGCGGAACCAAAATGGCAGTGCTTAGTAAATAATATTCAACATAAAATTTCTAGCTTGGTGTTCGAGGACCAGAATATTATTATGAAAAAAGCGTAGTGCAGCACTCAAAAGATTTTCCCCATCTGATGTTTTTTAACGTGCACTGACCCATCACCTGAGCATCTAGCATTCCACCTCCATAGAAATGCGGCCACCGTGCTCAGGGCTGAACCCATGACCTGCACGCCAGCAGCCGAGCACTGCAATTGTTACGCCACCATGGTTGACTAGTAATATACGACAGGAATTCATCAAGAGACAAAGTAGAGAGGTATATTAGAAGTAATTTGAATGGTAATGTGAAGAAAGAAAAGTGGACAAAGAGTTGCCACCGGCAGGGACCTAATCTGCGACCCTGTAATAACTAAAGCCCTTTAATTACGAATAACGCATCCGATGTTCTACCAGTGAGCTACAATTGCGGTCATTCTCCTGTCCACTTTAAAGGGAAATAAGGTGGAACCATGAGTCAGCGCCACTTGTTACCATTACGGCGAGTGAGGTACGCTGTTTTTCGCCTGCTTGGCTTCCGTGATCTTGTTAGGAGATGGCAGCTGACTAATATTATCTCGCATACCACCTCCAGGTAGTCTGCCAGAAAGAGACGCTTGCTATGAATAAAGGAGAGTGTAATTTCACGGAATTGTTTTCTTTGTTAGATGCAATATATGTTAAAAAACAGACCAGAATGCCATGAAAAGTACAGAGGACGTTATTAGAGGTAAATGTGACGTAATTAAGTAGACGGAAATGTGGATGTAAAGATGACTTGCCAACGACAGCGACCGAACATGTAAACATTGAATAACGCGCCCGATGCTTTACAACTCCGCTGAGGTTGTCTTTATCCTACTGTTCACTGTATAGGGTATATAGAGCGATGACCCTATAGAACGCTCACTAACTCTAACACGTTTAAATGCACATATATACCCTATAAAGTGAATGAGGTGAAGACAGAAACCATAACTCAGTGGTAGAGTATCGGATGCATTATTGTATGCGAAGCAGCCTATAGCGAAGCTAGATCAGGTGTGCGTGATCAGCCTTACTGCGCATGTGCAACAGCTGCCCCAACCACTGCTAGAACATGCTCACGCATTAGTGAGTTCCTGCCTGTGTAAGAGGATGGGTAAGACGCTGTTGCCTTTCCCCCTTACACTCTCTCGGTAATCATGGAATGGCATCGGGGAACGATATTATGCAGACGCGCGATGAACGAACGCACTGTATCCTAGTTAAAACGCGTTGGCATGCGCTAACCCGTTCGACCCTTTGTAAGTCGCTGTGAACAAGGTGGTGGCCTCTCCCTCTTACACTCTCTCAACAATCACGTGATGGCCTCGGGGAACGAGATACTTCAGACGCGCGATGAATCAACGCGTCAGCACGCCTACTGCGTTTGGTATTGCGTAAGTGACTGTGGAAAAGGTTGTCGCCTCTCCCCAACGCTGACTAAATTTTGTTGCTCTCCCCCTTACACTCTCTCAGCGATCACGTGATGGCGTCGGGGTACGACATTCGTCAGACTCGCGATAAACCCACCCGCTTCCGCGTTGCGTGTAGATGAACCCGCGTGGCGTGCTACTTCTAGGGCCAGAGAACAGGCTCCGAAGCGTGCAGAATACACTCGTGCATTTTTCTTGCGCGTGACCAACCTTTTTCAACGCGCAGTGACGTCAACTCGGCGATCGGCGACGCGACGTAGAACGCCACTCGTCGATCGGTCTAAACCAGGTATCAAATAAAGAGTAACTTAGTCAACGTCACCGATCGCCGAGTTGACGTTACTGCTTGTGGAAGAAGGTTGGTGAGACGAACAAAAGTTGCGCGAGCTTTTCCTGCGCGTTCCGGAGCATGTTGACTGGCCCTTTCAGGAATGCAAGACAAGGAGGGTTGAAAAAGGGTTCAGACGAGTAACAGCAACAGAAACTACAGCGAATTGATGGTGTTCTCCAATTGCAAGCACGCGTTAACATCGGGTAAAGTGCCTGTGATAAACAAAACTTCAAGATCACCCAGACGCTGCGTTGTATGCTACTCATAATTCTTTTAGTGGCAGATGGTGTAATTCTTCTATGGTCGCAAGTTAAGTGCCTTCCGGTGGTAAGTCATAGTTTCATCCACTTTTCTTTTTTTATTTACACAACAAATGCTTTCAATAACTTCCTCTATGCTACCCAGGCATTATTGTGTGATATTTTTAATTAAAATGGCGTCTAATCAAAAGCAAGCACTTAAATGTAAAATTTCCTTTATTATTGAGACAAAGAGTTTTTATGGCTTGCAATGTTTAAACACAATGTGCAACACATATCAAAATTTGTCTTCAGTTTCACTACAATTATACAAGTATATTTTTTATAGAAGTACACGTTTGAGCATCCTCAGATTTCAACACGCACCCCAAATTCCCATATGCACGCAGTCTGGGGGGGTACACAGCAGTTTCGCTGCTTCTTCAAAGACGCGCACAATTGCCAAACCTTACAATATAAAGTGTGACAGCTTACTGCTTCCAACACAAATTTATGCCCCTTTACTCGCAGCAAGTTTTTAAAAACGCCTTTTCGGCAGTTGGTCGATTCTAGGTAACTTTCGTGCATTCAAAATACCTGCCCCTCAGCGTATAGAACGTGGGCTAGAAAGAAAGATATCTAAGTCGTAGTTCTTCTTGTAAAAATATTATTATTAAAGAATTCACTTTTATAACGTTGTTTAATTAAAATTATTTACTGTTTCCTAAAATGTGCAGTAACATGCAGTGGAAATTTTCCCTGTCTGTTTGCAAATTTAGCTGAACTGCAACAAAAAATTGGGGAAGCCTTAAGCTTCGCCTTCAAAATTTGAACACGATATTGATATCCTGTCCCTATTGTGTACTAGAACCACTTGATGCATGCTTTTTAACGGCGAACCTCCTCAGGCTATGGGTTGTTCCTTCCTTTGTTGTTGTTGTTGTAGTAGTAGTAGTAGTTGTTGTTGTTGTTGTTCATGTTGTATTAGTAGTACGTAGCCACATCAAGTTTATGAATTGCTCAATAGATATATACTTTTGCGCGTATGTCCGTGGAAAATTTATCCCTAGATAGCGGTGGGGTTGTCGTATAGTTCACGATTCGTGTAGTTGACGGATGGAAAGACAGACACGGGCGGACTTACGGACGGACAAATAAAAAATCGACAGAAACCGGATAGACGAATGGACGGACAAAGATAAGTATGGAAGGATGAACAGACGTACGGACAGACTGAATGACAAAGAGAAGCACCATCAGATGGACGGAAGCACGGACGGACGGAGAGACATACAGAGAGAAGCACGGACGAAAGAACGGACACACGCATGCACGGACGAACGAATAAACAAACAGGCAAAAATCAAGGACGAACGAAGCACGGTCAGAAGCGCGGATGGACGAATGGACAGACAAACACAAGTACGGACGGACGGACAGACTGCAATATAATGAAGAAGTTGAAAGTGGCTTGTACCCGTGAAGGTTTCGCATACTGCAACCTTCTGTTTAGTGCGTAGGATGTTTTAGACCATGGGCAATTCTGCGTGTGAAGTATTTTCGAACTTGCTATGCACCAACTACATGGTTTTACAGGAATAGGCGCAGTCACGTGTGTTCCTTTTGTAGTGGGTGCCCCGCTTAAAAGCAATAGGGCAGTGTGGCAATCGCGTTCTGACGCCCCATAGAAATGCGAGTTTGTACCACGCATTATTACTCCGATAACACATACTGTATTGTGACGCATTCATACACTTCATACAGGATCCGTGTGTTTTTAAAGCATGAAAATTACTTTTACTGCATTTGGAAGCAGAGGAAGATATTTTCTCTGAATTGCCAGGCAGACGCGTTGCTGTCTGGGAACGACAGCTTGCTACGCAAACGACCTGGATTCAATCCCTACTCGGACCTTTCATCAGTTCCAGTTTTCACAATTTTTTGGTCAAGCACTAGATGACTTTTTCGCTTAAAAACAACGAGTCTGACGTCATTGCCAGAATAGCTGTAGAGCGAAGCTCTTCAACACCATCGCGTAAAAAACTTCCAAACCAATGGTGTCATAATTGTATAAAACTGAGAATTTCTTGCATGGTAGTAGTAATAAAAGTTTTCTTTCATTAGATAGCATATTTTAGAGAAAATAGTAGAGGGGACCATAAAGCTTCGCGTTTAAAAGCTGAACGCGATAGCGATACACTGTTCCTAGTGCGTACTTCAAGCACTTGATGCGTGAAATCTTTCGAACTTTTCGTGCACCAACTACATGGCCTTGAGGAAATACGACCAGCAACATGTGCTGATTTCGTAAGGGGAGACCGCTTTAAAACCATGAATTCATCATGGTAAATACGTGTTCTGACAGCCGACGGTAATGCACGCTTGCATCACGCCCTATTCTGCAATAGTTCATGTTCTAATGTTAAGCATGTATAGATGACGCGTGTGTTTGCGAAGCACGAAGTTTACTTTTACGGTATTTACTTTACTTTTACGGCATGAAGTTTACTTTTAAGCTACTTTTACTGCATTCGCAAGCAACCGCTTGGACGTGCCGCACAAATACTCAGGTTGTATCCTCACTTAGACCCCGAACTTTTTATGATTTTCTTTTCCTCGCAATCAATGACGCCCACACTGACGCTAACACCAGAATTTTTACAAAATAAGCTCCTTAACGCTATTGCGTTAAAAACACAGTTGGCTTATACTAGAATAAATTCTGTGTTTCACGTGGTCAATATCTTATTACTGATTAGCGAGGAAAATTGTGTTTTCTTTAGCGTGCCTTCCATCTCAATATTCTTGTTCTCCTGCTGTCTACTTTGCTCATTTTGACAGTATATTGACCCTTGTATTGAACCTAAAGATGTACGTCACTTACTTTTCAGCTCTTAAAAATCTGCCTCAAAATATACAAACCAAACTACATGATGCAAATCCAGGTACGTGCTTTTGTGTTCGTTGTATTTTCACACTCGAGCATAGAATTTTGTAAAAACGGTATTTTAAATGCAACACTTATTTTCGTTACGTATGTCAAAATGCCCTTGATATTATTTTCAGCTATGGCCAATTTTCATACACAAGTTCAAAATAGATTACAACAGGTGAACCCCGGTATGTATTTTCTTGCTCTTTCTATCAGAAAATCGCTGCAAAGAGAATATTGAAAATGCAATCTTTAACGCAAGTCTATTGAACATCATTGTGATACAAAGTGTCAATCATTGAATTTCAGCGCTTCAAAGTGTGCCTAAACATATACAAGACATACTACAAAACAATCCTCGTGCGTATTTTCTTGCTCTTCGTATAAGTAGATTGTCGCCAAGAGCATTATATATATGTGATTTAGAATTCATGTCTACCAGAAATCCTTATGACACAAAGTGCCCATCTTTGTTTTTTCGCTTTCAGGGTTGCGCGACATGAATAGAAATCTGCACGAAAAATTGCAGGGGGTAAACCCCGGTACGTGTTTTTATTTTTTTTCATTTTTTGCCCAGCACATTTCGCAAAATACCGTAATAAAGATGTTTTTCTTATCCTAGTATAAGGATCATCATAGTACCACTGAAACTATTCGTCAATTCATTTTCAGCTATCCGCAATTTTCCTCAAAACATTAAAGCCATGATCCGCCCACGTACGTATTTTCTTGCTATTTTTACATTCAGACACTACGTCAGAGAGCGCAACAAGGAGTAATTTTCACCGGCTTCGGGCGTCAATTATGATGTACTGTCGAAAAATGTCTCCAATTCCCGTGAAAATAGATACAATGCATTCAATAATACATGAAAATAAGGGGAGTGGTGGTTAAATACGTATTCGTACGTATTTGTGATTACCATATGTTTGAATGTGCAGTAATTTGTGCGGTTGTACTGCACACCGATAAACAAGGAATAAAGAGAGATTGTTAAAGTGAGTGGAAAAATAGTACTTGCAATTGCGTTGATTTTGAGAACTTAAAAATAACGCTTTCGTTGTTGTTTTTTTTTTTGTGAAACGTGGTACGTTAAGACACGCATTGAACGTCGTAAAGCCTTCACAAAATTGACAGGCTAACATCTTCTGTAGCCCACTGGCGTTGGGTCAATGGTAAATTCATCGAAAAAATCACGCATCTTGATCTCTTTTGGTCACTACCTGACACAACTAGTACACACATTTCGTGTACACACAAGTGCCCCTACCGCTTTAGTTGATAATGCAAGTATATATACCTAATTTACGAAAGTGACTGAAAGTGTTAACTATTGGGCTTTCAGCGCATCCTGGCTTCCCAAGAAATGATCATAAACATCGACGTCATTCTAACGCTGGTACGTGCTCTTTTCCTCTTTCTCTACACCTACCAGCAAACGTTTTAACAAACAATATTTATACGGCGTACATTGCTCTTAGGAAAGAAACAAATTCTGAATCCACCTTTAAAAAGATGTACTTATATATGTTGGGACGCTTTATTCCTACTAACTCAAAAACACTCATATCATTGGGCAACTCATCACAATCATCATCAGCCTAAGAACACCCACTGCAGGGCCAAAGCCTCCCCAGTAATCCGCGAGTCAACTCAGTTCTGTACTTTCTCCTACTACGTTGTACTTGCTCACTTCCTAATCTCATCTGGCCAACAAGTTTTCTACCTGCCTCTTACGTGTATGCCTTCACTTAGAATTCATTTTGTTCAAACCAGTCTGGTTTTATTCACTTAGCAGAAATGAAAGTGTTGGATTGTGGCAATCTTAATTTGACATTGAAATGCTTTTGACGGCGCAACGGCACAACAGATACAAGCGCACAACATTGAACCCGAACATGGCTTTGAAGTAATAACTTAATTTCTAGAATTACGTTAAGGCAATCGCAATCTTAATTCAAGCAGTTTTTTTCCTCCAAAAAGACTTGTGGTCTGCCAGCCGCCATAAAATTGTGTACTCAAGATCTATATCATTGAGTGCGCGTACCTCATATAAGTATCACGTGTCTAGATATTGTAAATGCCACCTAAGTACGGGTTTTCAGCAAAGACGAAAATAGTGACGTTCGAAATGCAGACTATCACATTACTTAACTATCTGTTTGCCATAGTCTCTGTCTTCGCATTTGCTGCAAACTTGCAAAAACGAACACGCGACAGGTTAAATAGACCTTTCAATTAGGTTACATTTCTACTAGCGTTTTGAGAAGTTCCTGCAACCATTAATGCGTTCTTTATGACCACAGTCATTACACTTGCTATCTTGAGTATTCACATACTTGTATCTCACCTCCGCACAGACAATAGTATCGTAATTTAAACTGTCAAAAGTATACATATAGGAATCTGCGCAGGTCTATGGTACCGAAGAGGCATTTCTTTATTTACTCTGTAATATATAGATGTTCGTGCATAAAAGTTCAGCAGATTTCTTGTTTTATCACCATTGTCATTATCATCAGCCTGACAACGCCGACTGCAGAGCAAAGGCGTCTTCCGTGATCCGCTAATCAACCCGGTCTTGCGCTTTCGGCTGCCCCGTATACCTTCGAACGTTTTAGTCTCATCGGCCCACCTGACTTTCGGTTTACCCTTCCGGTGTTTGCCTTTCCTAGGAATTCAATCAGTGGCCCTTACTGAGCGGCGGTTATCTTGCCTACGTGCTACGTGCCTGCCCCACGTCAATTTCTTGTTCTTCATTTCAATTATGATATCCTTGACCCCGGTTTGTTTTTTGACCCACTCTGCTCTTTTCTTGTATCTTGAAGGTTTCTGAAGGATACACCCATCATTTTCCTTTTCATCTCTCGCTGCATCGTCCTCTATCTAAGCTGAACGCTCTTTGTAAGCCGGCAAGTTTCTACTCCGCAGATAAGTAGCGGCAAAATGCAGCTGTTATTGACTTTCTGCTTGTGGATTAGTGGCAAATTACGATTCATAATTTGAGGATGCTTGACGATGGTGATCAACCTCATAATTATTAACCTATGTATTTCACTCTCATGACACGACTCCACTGTTTACAATCTGTCCTAAGTATACATATTCTTTGACAACTTCTATAGTCTTTCTACCTGTTGCAAAGTGCTGTTTTCCACTGAGACTAGTGCAAATTACTTTAGCGTTGGGCATGTCAATTTTCAGACCCACTCCATAGTTTCCATGTTCAACTCAGTATTCACTAGCTGTAATTTGTCGGCTGAATTACTCATAAAGGCAATGTCGTCAGCGAGGCGTGGTTTACTAAGATACTTTCGATTAACTCTTATCCCTCAATCTTCCCAATCTACGGCCCTGAAGACCTCCAGTAAGCACGCCGTGAATAGCATTGGAGTGATTGTGTCTCCCTGCCTTACATACTTCTTTATTGGGGTTCTGTCCCTTTCTTTGTGGAGAACTGTGCTGGATGTGGATCCACTGTACAGTTCTTCAAGTTTGTTTATGTAGGGTTGGTTGATGTCTTAATTCCGTATTGCTGACATTCCTGCTAGGTCTCGACTGAGTCAAGTGCCTTCTCATATTTCATGAAAGCTATGAAAAGGAGCTGTTTGTGTACTATTTTCATTGGTTTCAAAAAAATTCAAATAATGAAGCTGATTATTTGTGGTTCTCATGAAGATTAGAGATTACAATTTTTGATTATTTCCAATGCTTCTGTACTTAGGTTTCTCTCTAACTGCAGCAAAAATATTTTGTTGTCATAGGGCAATACTTCTTAAAACACCAGGCGACAGATTCCGACTTTTTTGTACACCCTCTTAGCAAGCTCGTAAAGTCGTAAGGTAGGCCGCAGTGATCATATCTTTCTGAATATTACAGCGCTGCACACCGCACAAAGCCTCCATTTTGAAAACCTGTTCCCGCGCATCTTTGCCACGCCTGACCGACCTCTTTGCACACGCTGTGACACCAACTCGGCGATCGGACACTTGCGCCGCACACAGCCCGTCAAATTCTCTAAACCAAATCTCAACAAACAGTAGTGAAGTCAACGGCAGTTTCTGTTCCCACGGTACCCCCCCTCCCCCCACAGCTCAGACATGGTTATTTAATCCTACATGTTATGAAACCCCCCCTACGCTCTGTGTATCAAAATTCGGACACATCACTGGCCAGATTTCTGCCAATGAACAGATTGTCACACCAGCTGTTGATCAGCACGCCCACTAATAAATGCATTATTTGTATTTTGCGTTGTTGATCCCAGAAGGCGCAACCGTCTGCCAACTCCCGAAAAATCTGGTTAACTACATGTCCGGGTTTTGGAACGCGATTTCGCTGCGATTTGTTGCCAGCTGCAAATCGAGCGACTGTGTGCGGGGCAGAATCGGTGCGGGGTGAACTGTAAACTGCCAGACATCTCAGCAAGCGTAAGTGTGCTGAGACTAATAAAGTTCACCGATGACGTCAATTTCTGACGTCATGTAACGTTGGCGAAGAGGGTGGAGTAACGACGACGGGCTGCGCCTTCCCTCTCTCTGAGGGAGAATGGTGGTGAGACCGCACGAAAATTTAAAATTGATACCAGCTAAGAGCGATGCTTTAACCCCGGTAACTTTGTTAATATAGAATGTAATTGCGAAATTCTTGTGGCAGCATGTTCCCGAACTAAAAGCTCACTTATTTTTCTTTATAACAATTTTTGCACTTTGGGGTTGTTTGCTGGCCCTTTAAGTAGTAACCATAAACTACGGGCGCTGCAGAAATAAGCTGTATTGAAGATATTCTTGAGAGAGTGCCATTTTTCAACACAACATCAGACAACTATCAGCATTCAAATTGATGTGAAATCACCTGTTCATAGGCACACTCCTTCTTTCGGTTTTGTAGGCCCATTCGTGTTTTTCAAATTGCTGTTTTAATCTATTCTGGAGCTCATGTTCTTTGGTAATAATATTCACTTTAGTATTTTCGCCACTAGTTCATTACGTAGAGCATAACTTGAGGGAGTAAGGCATCAGTGGCACTTAGTTCAGTAAACTTTTTGCCTAACAATTTATAGAGCCCTCAGTCACTTTTACTTTATCACTCACAAATTACCAGGAAGTCACCTCCTTTAGCGATGTTTGTGCATTTTCAAACTATGCATGTCCAGTCACCATATTTTTGCTAGACTGTACGCCATCGCTGCTTCGGTGTTTTTTTATAAGAAGGCTAGATTGGGCCAGTCTACAGCAAAGATTGGTGACAGCCACACAAACGGTATCTATATTGCGGCATATTGCTCGTTCTGCTTTGTATACCAAAAGTATGGGCTAGCTTTGAACTTCTCCACTACCTGGAGATCACCAGTAAATTGTAAGAGTACTGTTTTGAACTTACTTGCGAGCTACCTGGTAAGTCATCACAGATATGACAGCGCGCACCAGGTTAAAAAACAAACACCCACCCAGAGAAACGACACATGCGCGAGCCACCGCTTGGGTCGTCCTTGTGTCGGAGTGGTGTATTACCTAGTGCGCGCGGCCCTATGCTGTGACGCGTAGCCTGTGACGAAAAAAAATAAGGAAAAACAGAAGCACACAAAGAGGCTAAAATTAGGTGACAGTGGGCGCAACGGGAAACACTTTGGTAATGCTGGTAGAATGATTGCAATCATATTCGTTGGCATTGCATTTTGTGCTAATAATCTAGTAATGGTGTGCCCCTGAAATTACAGCTACCGAGTTTCCACAATGTGGCTGGGTATTTTAATTATAGATATATACAATTATTGCATGTTTGAATGGTGTATTCATTAAAAGCGTATATCTCTGCCCTGCGACTTAATGTCAGGGCATAGATGAACCCTACGATTTCCCTATTATAAGGTTGTAACCTACCACCAAAATATCATATGAGCCTGCATAATAGCGACGCCATATTCTACCACTATTCTTGGAGTAACGAAGGATATCCCCAAACTTCCATTACTGACCTTTGCTGCCACGTCCAAGTGCATATACTTTTGCAGATTTTTTATCGCTTGTGTGCATTTTAGTTTCAGTTATTCAAGTTTCGCCGTGTCTGTTCTACGATGTTTGTTTAAAGTTAAATGAGCAAAAACATTGAGAGCAAACCTAATAATATTTTGATTTTGCCCGATAATTTATAGGACCTATGGAAACAGTTCCAGGTAAGCGTCATTTGCCATTTTCTATATCAGTGGGAAGTAGTGTGGTGCTCACAGACAAACCTGGCACCAAGCATTATCACTACATTACAATTATTCCTGAATAAATTTTAAATTGTCCGGTTCTCAACTCATTTCGTCTTCAGTTTAGTTCTATTTTAATTTACCAAGGTGAAAAGAAATTATAAAAGAGCGAACCTCAACTAAAGATTTCTGAATCACTTAGCCTCTTGTAAGTTTTAGATTATAGACACCCTTATTTGCAAACCACCAGTTACATTCAATTATTTATCAGTCACCGACTAATACATTACTCAATTTAATCGTGGAAACAGCGCAAAATGTTTACGGCAGTTTCGCATACTGGAGAAAGTCTCTGCACTTTAGGCGGAGTGAACATCTGTTAACTAGATGCTGTCCAACAGTCACTTTTTTTCAAAATATCCACATCATTACCACATTTTGACTGCTTACTCACAGATGGAGCAAGAGGATTGAAAAGCTTTTGAGTGCACTTTTTTCAGGAACACGTTACAAAATGGAAATGTGAATAGCTTGATGTAAAACTGCGGATAGGCTAGCGTACTTTTATGCCAAATCTGTCCGTCTGAGCAATGCAGTCTTCACTGCGTCATTCACTACAAGAAAGTTCAATACTGTTTTCACTGAGCCGCGCTATTTATTGCTTGATGAAAAGAAAATTATAATACTGTTGAGCCTTACACATATATCACAGAAGAATCTGGCCATTCAAAACTTATTTTATTCGTTGAACTTTTTTCAACTGCAAAAATAACTTTGCTAGTGTACTGGCAAGGCATTCAGTTAGAAAGCATTTTGAACAAGTTTATGAACAATACTGCACCCTGAATCTATATCCTGAAGTCACTGTGTACATCGCCAGTTTCGCATCCACGTCGCCCCTATCCAGTGCACACATTGTTCTCTACCCGCCTACCCACCATCCATCCGCACTGCTTACCTTGCACTGACTCGTCATCCGCAGCACAACCAGTGATGAAACACCACCAAGTGACCCAGTTCACCGCTGTTGTACATAACGAAGAAATTAATTTGACACATTTGGCACTCTCAAAGAATACATACAGTCGGCATGCTTTTTGGAAAATCAAGCAGCAACCACCATTGCCTGCTCAGGTGTTATTTTATCTGTAGCATGGTTGATGTGCCCAACAATACGCGAATGCTCACTACTGATTGAGAAGAAAATTTGAAAGGGCTCACTTACGGGCTTGTACTCTACGCTTCACGGCGAAGGCCAGGTGTAGGACTGCGGTAAGAAGTGGTTTCGTGGCAGTTTATGGTTTGCTTTTATTTCTTTGTGCGTTAAGCTTGCAGAGGCATGCCAGCCGCTCCACTGGATTCGCTTCGGCGAACAGCATCCCTTTGAAGGAATTCAGTGTGTGTGCGACCATTTCAGCTCTGACCGTAGAGACTTTGTACCCTCACGGCAACCCGCGAAGGGCTCTGGCGTCTTGGCCTACCGAGCGGTTCTAGTTACTGTTAAACCAGGACGAATAAATCAACCCCCACGTGTGTGACCGAGGGGAAGAATTAGAAACGTCATTGTGACGACCACCTGATTAACTCACGCCACTTTCGGATTGCGCAAGAGTGGGCTTCTTCCGAGATTCCACGTAGTGGTTCGGCTGCAGCCCTGCCGCTTGCTGTTCATGCGCATACAAGGCGCCGCCGTGCTAAGGCGGGGCGCATTGCGATACCGCGTAATCACCGTCAACCTTTTGTCATGGTACGGCTCGCTTCCAGTAGCTCTCGGAAGCGGGTGGTCTTGTGACACGTGCAAGTGGCACCTTTGATATATAAATGCTGTCACCTTTGCGTATACCTTCGACTGCTTTCGCGCTAATCCTTTCAAACGAGCTCGTAGGTAGAACCACATGCAGAGAGCAAGTGGTTTCCTTGCATCGCTCACGAGACAGGTGAATTACTGCTCCGTCAGCAAGAAGTTAACGCTTTACCAGGGATGCCATTCTTATGACCGCAAATCCCAGAACGCATAGCCTTGAGTTTCGGTGGTTGTGCACTCCGGAGTTTGCCCTTGCCTATATACCTTTTGTTTATTTTGTTTTATTTACATTTTGGTTGTTGTGTCATCTGGGGTGAGGGTATGAACCCTCGCACATGCCCAGAAGTGGCGTCTTTGTGGGGGGTTCCTGATTGACCAAGCGTACTCTCCTTTCAGAGGACAAACAGGCGACCAATCGCCGACATTTGTGTAAGTTTGGGGCTCCGAGCGAATAAGAAGAGGCCCCGGAGTTCCGCCAGGTGTTATGAACCGAGCTTAAGGTGCTAGGCATCGTCGGCTCTGCTGAATCCCGTAGAGTCGCCGTACAGAATACGGTTCATTTTCAAAGTGTTTTTTTTTTTGTAACTTTCATGTCCGTTCTTATGTGAATTCTGTATAGACTGTAACTGCAAGTTTTTCTTAGCTTTATTAGAACTTCTCCAGCGCCTTTACTTCATCTTCAAGCGAGCAAGTCAGTGGCCGCTATTTGCATAGCAGCAGTACGTTAGTTCCTCCCACTTTTCTGTACCACCATGGTTTGTGCATCTCGGGCGCTAAGTGAGGAGAGTTGGTTTCTCAACATCTTAAAAACCTGAATTTCATTTTCGGGTGTCCTCAATTTCTTCACGAGGTGTCTATAGCACTCACTGCATAACTAAATGTAACAGCTCTAATGTTTGCATACAAATGCTTTTCTTCCAGTGCCCACTCTTGGAGGGGGACGTAAGTATTATATACCTTATTATAAGCACTTGACAGAGTGCCTATTTTTTACATGCAACTTTTGAGAAAAGAAGCACCACATAATACACAGAATATACCTGGAAAGGTAACTGGGAAACTTGAAAGCAGTGAATCTTGCCTAATTTATTCCGATCATCTTAAAACGTTTTCGTATTTAGTATGAAAACAATTTCGAAATTCAACGGCGCAATACCTAGTTGAACGGTTGGAGTAATAAAGGTATCATTATAGTTGTCGTACTTAATGTCCCAAACCCACCATAGGAGTATGAGAGACGCCATAGGGAGGGGCTCCGAAAATTTCGACCATTTGGAGTTCTTTAATCTGTACCTGATTATAAGCACATGGGTTTTAAGCAATTTCGCCTCCATTGAAAACGCAGCCGCCATGGCCGGGATTCTATCCCGCAAGCTGTGGGGCCGCAGCCGAGTGCTTCAATCTATACAGTCGTGGCGGGTCATGGTTAGAGTACCGATATTGATGAACTCTATGGCATAATTGTGCGAATTGCGAAAAATAGAAATATTAAAACTGTTTGGTTATGTTTGTAGCGCATAATAATGAAAGGCGTGATCACTCACACAGAGAGATGTACAGTTTATTTATAAAATGCTGCCGGTTATTCATTAAAAATTTACACAATTTCAAACACTACATCCCCAAAATGAAGGCTTAGCTTTAGTCCAAAAAGTATTGCCGTTTAATTTAGTCCTTATAAAAATGAAATTCTTCTAATTTGAATGAAGAAGTGGCACATTGAAACAGTTTTTTTTGTGGCTATAAATAGCGCTGAAAAAGAATGTAGACAAACTGCCATCTCAATGAAAAACGGCGACCTGTAGATCAGTACAAACAATTTACCAGCAATGAGTGGCGATTGTTTTCGTGGTGCTTCATAGTCAAAAAACTTCTTTTTCAAAAAGTACCAAGTCATTTATTTAGAACATCCAAGTATGAGACGGTAAAACATAATTTGTATAGTGAGATCAGGGCTGGTTTTAAAACCACGTGTAACTTGATGGAGAATTGCACACTTAGCATAAAGAAACAGAACTAGTAAATTACAGCCAACGATTATTCGGCGTCCTCTTTGTAGCTTTGAAGGTAGAATAGCGTAAGCTAGCTACGCTCAGTCGAAGGAGCGTAATATTGTTGTAGCTGCCCTTTAAACAAAATTAACTGCTCCTCAAAGCACATACCATCATAATCCCAAGGAGTTTCAGAATGCAAAATTAAAGGAAATTAACTCTGCCGCAAAATTGATGCAGAGATGAACAGGGTATGCGCTTGGTGTGCTTTTTATTAGTGTTCATAGAAATTTGGAATAATTTGACTTTGGCACAATGCTAAGGTACTCCGCTGCTGATCCGCAAGTCGCGGGATGGATGCGCAGCTGCGGCGGCTGCATTTTCGATAGAGGCGGAAACGTTGTAGACCCGTGTACTCAGACTTGCGTGCACGTGAAGAACCCCAGGGGGTCGAACTTTCCGGAGCGCTCCACTACGGCGTCTCTCATAATCATATCGTAATTTTGCGACGTTAAACTCCGCATATCAATCAATCAACTTTGACACTACGGAAGACGAACACACATAGCAATTTTTCCGTGCATTTTTCCGTGCATTTTTCCGTGCATTTTTCCAGGCGTACATTTTTCCAGGCGGCATTTTTCCAGGCAACCTCTAATTAGAGATTGAAAGCTAATTTGTATCTTGATGGCCTATTTCGCACTAACTCATTGCGAGGGGATATTATTAAAAGTTTCCAATCAAAAGACACTTTTGGTATGGCAAATATTTATTGTTCAATTCAAGTAAAATTATAAAATTCTTATAAAATAAGTACAATCACTCCAATCGAGTTCATTTGTGTAAATTAGAGTGTAACACTCCAGATATTATCGAACGCTCGATCTTTGAAATTACCTGAACATCGTACATACATCATGTGGGCTGTGACAGAGAAGCTATCTATATAGTACTGGGACGCTTTTCACTAGCGGTACTTTGTAACACCTCAAAGGGGTTACGAAATGCCGCTAGTAGTAGCCTGAGCGGTATATCACCGTCACCCATACCTATACCTCCAATTATACGAGTGAGGCTTGCGACGTTTGCAGCACCGATAAAACTATTGAACGCATGCTGTGCCACTGCCCCCGATTTGCCTCAGAGAGAGAAATACTTTCCAACGCATCGCGGCGGCTGGATGAACGGACACTTTCTGTGCAGGCGCTATGAAACCACCGTCCTCACCTCTCGACAGCCCACAAGGCCGTAAAAGCCCTCCTGCGTGTGTGTGTTTTTAAAACAACGGGTTTGTGTGAACACCTCCTACTTGCAGTGCAGAGCTACACGCTGCAGTGATCTGACTGTCTGTCTCTCTCTTGTCTTTTCCTTTTCTTCCATATTTCTCATCTTTCTTGTCCTCTTCTTTGATCCCCCAGTGTGGGGTAGCCAGCCGGATGTTTTTCTGCCTAACGTCCCTGCCTTTTTTCTTTTTATGCGTCCTCCCTTCCTTCCTAGTAATAAACTCAACTGTAAAATACCAGTTCTAGGTTGGTTTATCAAGCATTCACAATAGCACTGAGAGACAGCACTAGCCTGAAGTGCGTTTCTCCTACGTTGACACGAGCAAGCTAAGCCGGACCTCCGCATGATGAGTTCCTTCTATATGCCGAAGGTTTTGCGCGCTGTCCTCGCAGCTTGGAGGAGGTGAGCTCAATGTGGTTGGAGGGAACTGCTTCATTGTGATAAGTGTTAACAGGAAATACTGCCCAGATGTTAATAGAATTTCTTTGTTCGTGAGCATAGGGGGCTATTCCTTGAAGAAGGCGCCCCCGCAACTTTTCGGCTACTTGTACATGAAGAAGTTGATGCTAAATGAAGGAAGCGAACTCGAAAACTGTGAATCAATTGCTTAGACAACAGGAGAATGCCACGCCAAAAGAAAACTTTGGTGAAGAGGAAGACGAAGGAAACAAAGAGGGACATATGGAAGATGGGAATGCTTACGAAATCATCACTGGATACCTACCAAACGTTTAAGCAGGAAATTGCAAGGAAAAAGCTCTACGAAATTTTTCGGGGACTTCTCTGCTCTTTGAGGCAAGAACGGGAGTATCGCGGATACCAATGTAACGAGCCGAATACGAAGGCACAGATACGCTATGTAGTGCGTGTGGAGAGGAGGAGAAAACGGCTGAACATTTAATAGGTTTCTGTAAAGGGCTCCGCCCTATAGGCGAAGATAACGGTGCCAAACTTTTCAAGGCATTAGGTTTTAGGGAGAGTTAAGGCAAAATAGACATTAAACGGGTAGAAAAAACCAGGACGTGGCTAACTGATTGGTGGCTACAATCTAGACGCGAGTGAAATTCTATCCCTAAACACATAGTGATAGTACTTCACTTTATGTCTAGGTGGCGTGAGCCACCACGCGATCTCAACGGCACAGTCGGATAGATCCATCTGATGGCAGAGGCTTGGGTCGCCGCCAAGAAGTCATTGAACATGTTTTCAATCCCTTCGTCGAGAAGAGTGAAGGCGATGGTCAGCTGCTCGGAAGCCACTCACGGAGTAGCATCCCGCAGATACGGCGTAGATGACCGTAGCAAAAAAGCAATTTGAGCTAGTTGGTAGTGGTTCACAGAAAATAGAACAGGGGCGTGGTACTTAACACAGGACAGGAGGAGAGAACACACCTCTAGTCTGTGCACTTGTGTTGTTGTTCTCTTCTCCAGTCCGTGTTTCGTACCACGCCCCACTTCTAACTTCCGTAGATGACCGTTCCAATGGCTGCCAATCTGGCACAACTTTCCACTATTCGAGACAGTGCATATTTGGTAAAATAGGGAAAACAATTATCTGTTCGCATTCACTGCATCAAAGAAACATGTAGGTATTCAATTTCGCGTCTTCCTTCGTTTTCAAACTCCCCACTACAGGGCACATATTTGTCTGTTTCGGGCCGAGAGCAGTGGACGTGCCCCATAAGTCTATGCTGCCTTCAACCTATTTCACATGTTGTGCATGTATGCAACAACAACAATCTTCAAATGTCGGCCTCCGTTCTCGCACTCTACTATCACGAGTAAAACATTTCAATTCTATACATCACATACTGTGTGATTGTCCTTTGGTGTTATCATAATCGCAAGTTGATAAGCGTCTTCTCAATGAGTCTGTAAACAGAACAAACCCTTGTATCTTGCTTACAAAAACGCAATATGCTTTAACTATTATTTGCAGTAACAAGTACGAGTGCAAGGACAAATTACTTGACTCTTTGTAAGTGTGCACAATAACATGAAACTCCCTTCAAGCGTCATAGTTGAAATGGTCAGTCGTCTGTTTTCGAAGTTACAATTGCAGTCTAAAAATTCTTCTTATGGGCAGTTTACGTACCCTGCCTTTAAAACTGTTGTTATTTAGATATACTGTTAAATGCTTTGCCTAATATTATGTCTCCCTAGCACTCATTAAAAATTACATTGAGCGAAATCTGATATTTAATATTCCGCTTATTATCTTGCAGTAGGAGACTTCAATTCTCCAGGTAAGCTTCCATCCACTAACGCACTTTAAAAGAAGATAAATTTTTTTCTATGTAATTGAACTTGGCTTCACAAAGATTTTAGTGCAAACAGCATTGACTAATCACTACTAAAACATATGGGAACATACGACTTTTGAAGGCGCATAGAAGTAGTAGGTCGCCTCCCATGTTTATTGCCTCATAGCCCAAACCTAAATACAAGACCACCATTGTGCAAGTAGTGAAAAACTAATCTTGTGTTATCTTGACAAACTGCTCAACTAAGAAGCGATATAAGTTCTAATAAATAAGCACAACTTTGCTAAGGAGCCCACCTAACTTTAATGTCATTATTTTCCTGAGAATGCACGTATCACGGAATGGACACCAATTATAGACCTACCGAATGGGTTGAATGTTTGTACAATCACCCAGAAAATGTAGCGGTTTTAAGTATATCGTTTTGGTAGAACACTAATCTTGAATAGAAGACACAATAATAAGCAACTGTCACAAAGAAAACAGGCCAGATACATTGAATAGGGTTAAATTTCATATAGAAATGAACTTCATAAGGCATATTTTGCTTAGCCAGAACTCACGAGGGCACTTTATGTTTATTTATTCACTGAGTGCTGTGGTACACAAATGAAGCAGAAGGCCGTGATACTCCTGAGCGCCTCGACAATCATTGTAGTTTTGTTATCAGATAGAGTATCCCTTATTTTCAATGGTCGTACCGATTCGGCCTAGAGAGATTCTTCTTCACTAGTAGTTGATACGGCAAAAATACCGGACAACTCAAAGAATTCTCGACATTGAAGAAGCTGCTGGCCTAGCGAAAAATCAGCCAGTCGTATTCCGGCATGTGCAGAAATTACACGGGATACATCTATCGCTTTACCGCCCGGGTGTCCGGGGTGTGGTGGTAGGCTAGCTCTCTACCACGCCTTGTAGGTGTGCTACGTTTAACCAAGACACAACCTATTTTTTCGACCAACGTCTAACAGCTACTACACAGCAGCAGATGCATAACTTGCCGGGATGTACCCAAAAGCGCAACTCAGGCTGCTGATTGATTCTTGTTGATCAATAAAGCTAAAGGAGTTCTGAATGTAAGGCATCAGCTATATAGAAGTTCAAAGGGCTTCCTTTGCGAAGAATAAAGTTGAAGTTGAAGTTGAAGTTTATTTTAGGCGAAAGAAAAAGCGGTACAATAAAAGAAGGAGATGTACAAATTGCCTTTTTTGCCTAGGGGACTGGCGAAAAGGCATAAAAGCCTGACCAAGTGTCTGCTCCTGCAAACCCGATACCCACGAAAGTAACACAACGCTCAGTGTATAAGTAAACATAAATGTGTTGCTACATGCAAATCAGATCAGTGCGAGGTTAAAAAATGATATGAGACACATTCGCTCAGGTAATAGCATCCACAAAGCCTCTATGGGAACAACTAATGAAAAACAGTTTATAGAATATACTAAAACGCTAATGTGATTTACATTAATATACATAAAACATGGGACATAAAAGTTTATTACAACAGTACAAAAAGAATACAAAACAAAAATAATGATGACGGTGTTTATGTCTGCTTACACAATAAGTGAGCCTGCATCTTCCTTTTAAAATTGCCGTATGGACCAGTATTGTCATTAACAGTAGCTAGAGTCGGGTGTTTGTTCAAAAATTAAAAAAAATTTGTGCAACATTTTTGTGTGCCGTAATTAATACGTGGCTTTTTATATGTACGTATATGCCCTATGCAGTAAATGGTGACCATGACCTCTCGGTAAATGCCTTTGATCAAACCCTGAACGATCAGATCATACCGGTGTATAAATAAGCATAGCATATTTTTGTTTCACGATGTTGGTTATCGTTAGTATATTATATTCCTTGAAGAGATTCGCGGTGTGATGCCTGAATGATACTCCTGATATTAGTCGTACAGCTTTTTTTGTAAGACGTGAACTTTATCAGTGTTTGCCTTAGTCGTATTCCCCCATACAAGAAGACAGCAATGATGATGTGAGTGAACAATTGAGTAATATAGTTGTTTTTTAACCATACAAGGAGAAATTGTCGCAATTTGCAGATGATACCCGTGGATCTGGAAATCTTGTTACGAACATAGCTGGAGTGCAAAGACGAATTTAAGTGTTCTTGAAAAAAATACCAAGAAATTTATGTGCTGTGACACGTTCAATTTTTTCTCCTACAAATGATATTGTAGGCTCCCTTGAGAAAGTCTTGTTGCAAGGCCGGAATAAAACATACTTAGTTTTTTTTATTTGGTGTTCAGTTCTAATCTATTACTGTTAGGGTGGTAGGCCACTCAGAAACAAAATTTTTTTAAGGGTAGGCAGCGTTGAAATAACTTTTCCTCAAAACCAGCATGCCTTATTTAATTTACCTAGCTGTTTACACTTCAAAATATTGAATATTTATTTATTGGGAGGTAATCTTTGTCAAAAATTGCATTAAAAGTGCTAGCCACGCCAGCTGTGATAAGTGACTAATGAGTGGCTTTATTCAGTAAAGCTTTGACATTTGTGTAACTAATGGCTGGAGCTATGCAGTGAACTAGAATAAATATTATGCAGTGAATATCAAGGAAGTATTGCTCAAAAAGCAAAAAACCAGGAAAAAAGAGCCAATTTTGACTCAATCTGCCGGAGAATTCAGCTGTGAACTGAAAAATATTCGATGGATTTCTTTCATTCTAGTTCACTGCACAGATATATATGTTGTAAATCATTGTGCAAAATTTCAGTTCAAAGTATACGCTGAGAAATACGTTAAGAAAGTTTGCGTCGCAACATTTGGAGTAAATTGTTATTTGCAGAAAAATGTAAACAAAGATTTCTGAGCTTGTAAAAAGGGTCACAATTTTCGCATGCAGGCCTAAAATGCACCAGATTCGTAGCTGGACCCTTCTGCGGAAGCATTATTGTATCCTTTTGTTCGGGTGGCTGCTCCTATTTTCTTCCTGGCATGTTTTTTGTTTTGTCCCATCCTCTGACTTGCGTTTAGCAATCTGCATGCGCAGGTGCTCCCTGGCGATGCAAGCTTTCGTCGTGTGGTACCCTGGTTCTATGCCATCCTGCCTCAGGATATCCAGGGTAGTTACAATGCCATTATTGAAGTGTGTCACAGCATCATGCAAGACAAACGTTTGTGTAGGCAAGCTTACGTAGACCTCTTTGGGTGCCCGCTGCCATATTAGACCATTGAAACACCATTAGCATTTTCAGTCTTCCCATGAAGGCATTTCATTAGAAGTTCATCAGAGCACAGATATTTGTAGATAGTTTTAACTTTGTTGAGCCCATCATTTGGAAGTCCTCCTTTGTGTACATAGTTCTCTTGGCCGAGTGCTTCGACCCTTTGGTATCCGCACCAGCTTTTCGGTCCAAGTGGACACAGGCCATGTCTCGACTGCTTGTCGGTAGAGCTACAATGAAAAAGACTGTCAAGGGTAGCCTTTTTCATTGCAAAAAGGTTACCCTCATGAGCGCTTATGGCGATGCCATAGTAGTTTTGCAGGCGGTCAATGAGGCCATCAGTGAGCTTTCCCTTACCACCGAGTCCACGCACTGTCTTCTTCAGTTTTCTGAGGCAGCAGCCAACACGCTTCAGGACATGCCCAATACATTCCAGTTTCTGCACACTGTCCTTTCCATAAATGTCTTTGGCAGCGGCATAGCTCTTGGAACCACCATCGCCGTAGTACTGCAGGTACTTCAAATCTTTTTTTCCTTTTCAACCTTTCAAATATTCGGTATAGACAAACCGTCTCCATACTGCCAGCACTTCCTTCATGGTTTGCTTGACAGAAAGTGTGGTTTGCCTTCCATTCCTGGTACGAAGCACTATCTTGCCTCAACTTGCTTTTGGTTTTACAAGACTTACACGAACTAGAAAGAGTCTCAACATGAATAACCTTTCCCGTGTCAACAGAAATCACAGACACACAACCGTTCAAAGATGAATGACCAGGCTTCTGCCACGTGCCATGACCTGAAACACCACACTCGGCACTCCCCACAACACGACTAACTTCCTCAGCAGCATCATTCATCGACTTCGACGCCACTTCTCCTGCCTCTGCAGAGAATGTCATCTGTATGATAAGGTGATATCATGAACAGGATGACCATAGAAGTGTGGCAGTTTGGGCTAGTTGGTATGACATGCCGGTAGTTACAGCACGAGAACAGAACGACAACAAAGACCAGTTAGTCTGGTAACAGGTGTGCAGGCTCGTTCTTTTTTTCTCTCGCATGACGTGGTGGACCATTCTGAGAGGTCCAAAACGGAGACGACAAACGAGTGGAAAGGCTCAATTTCGACGTCTGGTGAATCTGGAAAAATCGTGGCAGTTTTATGAACACCATCTTGCTTGTGAAAAGGAAACGCACCTTCATGTTACCTCTATGCTATGTTTCCCGATTATGGGCTAACATCAGAACAATTCCCTACTTTTACATACACTGAACCCTAGTTGACACCAGATAATCATAAAGTATTTTACAATTGCCGTAAATAGCGCAAAGCGGATAAATTAAGCTAAAGCTGATATAAAAGAAGAGAACTGAATATGTACGTTATAAGAGCTTTGGATGCGCAATTTAGGTAGTGATTCGAACGCCTCGAACTTTTCCTCCTCCTCACAGAGATCTGAACAGAGCACAAGCAATCACTTACAGACAATTGCAGACACGTACATACATCACACCAACGACACTAAGCAGGATTAATCCGGACTTTTCCACTGCATGTCCACACTGTGGAAACGAGTATAACAATTTCGACCACATGCTCTGGTTGTGCCCTGCCAACGTGGGTACAGAATTTTCTGACCAGTCCTCCTGGGACTCCGCCCTTCGAAGCACAGAGCTCATCGCCCAGCTCAAGGCTGTCCAGAGGGCCCGGGCCGTCGCCGAGAGACTCTGTCTACCGGTCCCGACCTGGGTGGAGCCGCCGGATTGATGGCGGGGCTTTCGGCACCGCTTTCTTTCCTCTCAGGACCTTAATAAAGTTCATACTCACTCACTTCGAACGCCTCGAACTGTACGAACACATTTGGAAGTCATCAACGCCGTCAGCAAAGAAATTTGTTCGGCCATAATATTTCAACACATCAGTGACCAATCAATTGGTCACTACAGAAAATGAGTCACTTATGTTGAAAAATTATAAAACTAATACCCACAGTTTCACAACAGGTATTCAATTTCGCTCAGCGTACGGACATACAAGGATATGAACCTTCGATCATGCGCCATGACCACTATGTTCAATAAGTGTGTAAGGAGGCACATATACCGGAAATTCATAAATGGTTCTCGCCTTGTTCCTATTTCTGCTGATTTTATGTACCATTTGTCATTTTCATTATTTAGACTTGGAGTGCACAGCACCTAATTACAAAGCAAAACTGGTAAAATCGAGTAACTTATACTGGACTCTTGTTACCTTACAGTAGTACCAAGCCTTGGAATGCCAGGTACGCATCTATTCTAATTTCCGCTATTACTTATGAATACGTGCCTAGCTGACGTAGAAGTACGAAAACAGCTACATATTTTGATAATTTCATTATATGACATGGTGTCTTATAGCAACGACCCTTGGGGAAGCAATTTTGATTTGCGTAGCCTGCCGCGAGAAGTGTGGTGGTTTGGGCTAGCTGGTATGGCATGACGATAGTTATAGCGTGAGAACAGAATGACAACGAAGGGTCTCCGTCGTCGCCTTCTTATTGTCCGTTTGTTGTCGTTCTGTTCTCGCGCTATAACTAACTATCGTCCTGCCACGAGAATTATTACGAATGTTCTCATCCGCAGCCAGCTGCAGTTCACAACGTCCTGAATAAATTCTTTGAATAGCTAATTTTATTATAACATATTTTCTCGAATTAACAAAAAAATATGTATACTAGCTTGAGAACGCAACGCTACCAAAATGCACTGCAGGTACCAATAACTAAATACCTAATACATTTCTCCCGAAATCTGCACAACAGTTAAGAAACATTGGTAATATTAAGTTTCATCATACCTGTACTAATACATTACTTCCTGTTGTATAAACTGCTAACCCATATGTACAAGTCTTTTCAGTCAATATTAACAAATGCTGCTTTCATTTCGCGTAATAGCAATCCCGTTCAAATATTATAGTGATGTGTGCGAGCTGATATAGGAAACTTTTGAAGGATATCGCACTTGTGTCGCCTTCATGTCCACATATTGAAGATTGTTTGTAAATGACAACCTGCTTTCTGCAGCCTATTTAAAATAAATTAATAAGCTTTGACTGTTTTGTTTTGCTTGTTTTTTTTTGCAGGAAGAATACCTCCAGCTTCACGTAAGCGTCAAGCTGCATGTATATTACTAGCATTGATATACTGCTTGCATATTAAAAGAACTGAATCTCATTGGCAGTATGGTGATGATAAGTCAAAACAAAAAAAAAGACTCAAATTTCCTCAAGCCACCCTGACCCACATAGTACTTACTGACACTGAGTACGTGGTCAATGTATTGTGCGAACTTGTGTTCAGAACAAATTTTCAACGTACTCTCTACTACAGCACAACCATAAGATGTCCCAGTTTCATTACCTGATGGAGAGGCACGCGTAACAGGTGATAAGCGTCCTAATTTATACAAATCATATCTACACAACATTTATCCCGAAGTTGATGTTTACGGTATTCGCACCAAGCATACAGCTAAACGCGACAGCAGCTTTCATGAAGAGAAAATATGAATGCTGTCAGCAATGTTTCTACGAAATAATCTACACCACTGTGGCACTAATTAAGGTATAATTGTTTATTCCCCACTGCCCGAACTCCTTTCACAATTTTACATGACTGCTCGCGCTATGCTAAGATTTATCTAGTAGCTTCATCATTCTCACCTACTCCTTCTTGATCTCCTTTGCAATACTATATCAAGCGACAAACTCAACTCTACCACTGTTTGGAATTGGCGTTTCTCTCTCGATCAAATTTTCACTTACAGATGTAATGTTCAGTAAGACTGACATGTTGCAGAAACAAATCTTCAGGGTAGATTGCACTGAACGCAAATTTCAACTAGCACACCAATATGGTCCTTGATGGGCTTTCAGATCTATTGTCTATAAAATTTGACATTCAAGACACACGTGAGCAAGTGCCACATAACAAACGAAGTTGTCAATTCATTTAAAATACTTTCCTCAAGATAACGTACCATAAACATGAACTAGAAATAATAAGCTTCATCGGCGCATACCCCACCTGCGCTTTAAGGAAACTTCTGAATATTGTTTAATACAAATTTATATGTGCTAAAGCACAATAACATTTTCACATAATCATTCACGTTTGCACTTCATTTATGCTGTCAGTGAATATTTTCGCGAAAAGCAAGAACGCACGCGTGATACTGTTTCTTTTCTTTTCTGGTTAATTGTAAACTTCACACCGTTTACAAAGAATTTGCCAATTTTTTAATCCTCGTCTGCACAGAAAACAAAAAAAAATGTGCCGTGGGCTTAAGCATAATTCATCAGAAGTTTTTCTGAGCAATAGACAATAAATCTTAATGCAAACTTATCACACAACGAGAAAAAAAAAGAAAGCTCGTGTTGGTTTAAGGGACATGCCAAAGCGCTTGCGCAAGTAAGCATGTGCCGTGTTTTACTTTAGAAGGGATAAAAGTACGTTGCCCTTAGTGGCCGACTCCCTGTTAAGTCAATGTACGGGGCAAGCTTCGTGACCCCAGTTGCCAGGTCTTTGTCATCCGACTCTTTTGTAAATGCGAAGCAGCTCTTTGAATAGCCTGTGTCACGCTGTCCCGTGCGTCCGCGCAAACCCCTCGCCGCATGTGTTGGAGTGATGCCAAGTTAGTTAAGGGGCAGCTGCACGTCGACGTCAATCTCTCCCTCACCTACACCAGATGACGGCTCCTCCACGCGTTCACAACCCTTCTCCTTTGCTTCGCCCTGTCCACCGCCCCCAGCGCTTGACCGTACGCCGAGTTGAAACGCTAGACAGATTTAGTTGCGCGTCCACAGCAGCCCTTCGGACGCGGCCTGCCTATGCAAATGGCTAGTAGGCTGCGTCCGTACGGCTGCTGCAGACGTGTGACTAACTCTGTCTTCTCTTCCGGCTCGTTTATCTGTGATGAAACTTACACGAAGCGCAACCTGACTCCGGTGTCCTTGCGCTTCAAACAAACGTGTACTCGAGTAAATGCTAGACCAAGTTTCACTTCAAACCGTTCTTCTAGCACCCGCGTGGACGCCCGTTTCAACTGTGTGAACGCCGTGCGCACCACTGGTGCTTCGCATTTCATCAGGGTTCCCTTCGGCGATATGGTAATTTTTTTTCATCCCGTCCCCTTTTCGACCATTTTTCATCGGTTAGCCCTACATTCAAGAGAAAGCTAAAGATATAGGGTGTTGAAAATTATACAATCTCGCACTAAAGGGAACCACGTGGTGATGCGAAGCAGCGTTGGTGTTCAATTCAGTTTTCATTTGTATGCTTCCGTGTATGTTTCGTGTGTAGGCAAGGTTCTGAATATGTTGCATATGATATATATTACCCCCCCCCCCTCTGCTATTTGTGTACATATTACCCCCCTGCTTTTTGTGTGAGGTTCTGCATATGTTGCGTATATTATATATTACCCGCCCCCCCCCCCCCCCTGCTATTTGTGTGTGTCACAGAGTGAACGCCCAGCGCTTATAGGTGAGTTCAACGCACCGAGCGAGCGCAGCAATGTATACGAATGCGCAGCTGTGCCAAAGATACAAACGGGAGAGGAGACACGAAGTCGAGACAGCGCTCTGCCACCTCCCCTGCCCACCTCCTTGAACTGGCACGAGAAGCTTCTCGGTGACCATCTGCTCCCCGACTGCGCATGCGTCAACTCTCTCGCGATGATAGGGGGTCAGCTGGCGTAGGCACAGCGCGGATGGTCACGCAGCACACCTGATTGAACTCCGCCATAAGCAGCTTCGAATTTGAAACAATGCAATGGCATGCAGCTGATGGTACTTTTCTTGCACCATCAACTCGACACAGTATGCAATGTGCCCTGTCATGCCGATGGTGAGAAAAAGGAGCACAGTGGCTAATTTTCAGTCTGGCTGGCTACAAGCACAAGGCAAAACTTGCTACACGGCTCACGCGTTCCCTAAGGCACGGATTTGTGCTTACTGACACTCGAGCGTAAGCAATAAAGGTACATTATATCGACTGCACCTCATTTACGGCATGTAAGGTACTTGGTGAGCATGGTACCAAGAAAAATTTATCAGCGGCACGTGGAACCGCAAGGTTTCGTGGAACACGCTTTGAGAATTCATGGTTTACACAAGTGATGGCTCCGTAACTCAGGAATACAATAACTAATCAAAAGCACGTGGAATGAAGACATTCAAGGGAGACCTCAGGTTTTGTGTGGTCATATCAGCCACGTGTTTGAGGTCTCTGTTCCATAGCTGAAGAGTAAGAAAATACTCACGTGATTTTCGCCTTCCAGTGAAATAACGTGAACTAGTAAAGAACAAAACTAGAGTATATGATTGGAACAACTTTCACTCTCTACATCACTGTGAGCGAAAATTATTTCAAGCTAATAATCACAAACAGTGTCTTGCTTGAACCCCAGCAGCCTAGCCAGCCCCAACTACTTCAAAAATTCGCTTATGAAAGCCTTATATCGTTTGAATATTGTGCGGTTTTATCCAGCTGCACACGCACAAAACTGCGCTACAAAGTTTCACTGCATCAGTAACGACACTTCTTTTTCTGACCGAAATTCCTTACAATCTGCTCCCTCACAATCTAATATTTCGGATACTATACATCAGTGGTCCTCAAAATGGGTCCCTGGGTTCCAGCAGGTCTGCGAAGCTATCTAGGGGTCTGCGAAACCCTTCTCACAGAAAAAATGAACGCATTCTTTGTCGAAAATTAATTTCATTAGTGCAGCTCCTTGTGACTTTCGGTGTGCCTCACAGAATAAATTGCAATTTTTACCTTTCTTCCAGATCGTTCTAAAATTTGGCAACAGATTTGTACTGCATATACACGTAAAAATATGTTCACGAGCGAAGCTCTTAAAGCCCACGGCAAAACGTCGGGTGCACACACAAAAAAACCTAGGTGGTATCGCTTAGCAATAACCACGCCATAGCTCCATACGATGCCAGTTGAACCTTGCCTAGCCACGCAGGCACCGTAAAGCAGCAGCCGCCAAACCACAATGCCAGACGGAAACAGCCCACACAGCCATAACGACGAGTTTGTTAAGCGTGGCGTGAGCTGAGCACAAGCTACGATAGGTCCACGCTTCTACAGGGGGTGGCACAGCAAGGTTTTCACTTTACTTCTTGACCTTGGTTTTGGACTGTCTTGAATGATCTGTGTCCGGCTTTCGGCTGACTGCACTCTTTCTACGTTACAAAATGACGTAGCATCAGCTTTGAAATCATCATTATTTTCCTTAGATAACCTGGCTTCGCTGCTTTCACGCCTTGTACCACTAATATAAACTTTCTTTTTGTATGCTTGCATATATTGAGCGCAAATTGAAAGGTGTTTAATGTGGCTGCCGACCACATGTCTTATTGACAAGGTGTTGAGACCGAAGATGTGAAATGCGTCTATGTTGCGCA